>OX451217.1:15225420-15445280 GCA_949628195.1 Phasia obesa | reverse complement strand
TCCAAGAGAAAGTGGAGAAAAAGCAGTAAAAATCGGCAATTTTACCGATATGCATATGCAGGCAACGTCGTTACAGTATTTTTAAAAGCGGGATATTTTAAGCACCTTTTACAGAGCTTTACAATAATTTTTAGAATTTTATATAAATTTTAGAATTTTATCCAGGGATGGGTACCTTTGTATAAAGTAAATACGTATACGTATTTAATGTGGATTACATTCAAAACAATATCGAAGAAGATATTGTCAGGTGGCAACAGCTAGTATTAAATAAAGATGCTGTAAAGATCTTAGTCTTAACTAAATCTTAGCAATTTTCATGGACTCTGTGATGAGGAAGAATGTCGACCTGTTTCAGTCGCCAATCTCCAATCACTACAGTCGAGAGTAAAAGGCTAGTGACATCATAAATTTACAGTCGGATACCAGAAATCATTGTGGAACGAAGTGCGTCAAAAAGGTCTGCTTCTATCCATCATACAAAATAAAAATTGTCCAATTGGAACTTCTGTAAGGCCCAAACTGGGAAGCCGTAATGAGTGGATTTGCTTTTACTTGATGAGGTTAATGGAGCTTTTAAGCGAATAATTCGAGATCTGTGTACTGGTGCGTAAAATGTCTATTTATTGAGAGCAGTTGCGAGTCAACGTTTTTGGATTGACTAGCTACTACATCTTCAATTGTACGCGTCGAATGACATCGCGGGCCATGGATGTAGAGCAGGATTGTCCGATTTATTTTCACCTATTTCTCCAAAATCGATCTGAAAAATCGCCAAAATCGCCAAAACTGTTTTTCTTAAAATTTTCCCTAATATATACAGTATTTTTTAATTTTAAAAATATTTTTAACAAATCAAAACAAATAAATTTAATTGAAATAGCTAAAATTCGCCAAAAATAGAAAAAAAGTCGCCAGAATTTATAAAAAGATTTGTTTTTTATTTAAAATGATTAGTGAACACGAGAAAGGTAACATTTTTACTTAAACCAATGAAAAATAGTGGTTATTATAATAACCAGGTTTGGTAAAGTTGGTACAATTGTACTTTTTTGCTACATTTTAAACTTTAAAAGTACAATAACTAATTTGGTAAAATATAAAAGTTTAGCTGGCTTTACGTTTAAATATCTGTTGTTGTTAATTTAATTTTGGAACTTTATTGTTATCCTTATCATTTGTTATTACAAAAATACTCAGCTTTTATGGGAAAAATTTCAGCATAACGGTTTTTTATATTACGTGAGACAAAAATAGGAAAACCATCTCTCACATAGATTTGAATCGTTAACATATAAAATAATATAATTTTTGCAAAAAAAAAACCGACTTCAAAACAGATAGAAAGAAGGGCACCAATTCTAAACTAAAAATGTAAGAATAGGGGCACACAGATCTAATAACATCACCTATTCGGACACCCTTTAATTTACAATGTTAAATTAAAGACCTGTTGTTATAGAGGACTTGGCCACAAGGATTCTTTGTAAATTTCAACTATCTGTCTATAACGGTTAAAAAGTTTAACCATATATATCAAATTACATGAACTATTGGGACACCCTTTACATTATAATTCCAAATATTTATACTTGTTATCATACCAGAGAAAGTAGTGGATATTCTGCCTAATTTTGAAGTGTTTGTGTTTAACGGTTCAAAAGATAGGGTCATATAGATCAAATTACGTAATTTATGGGGACACCCTTTAATTTCTAACTTCAAATTGTATACTTGCTATAGTGGACTTTGCAATACAGGTTCCTTGTAAATTTCAGCTGTCTGTCTCTAACAGTTCAAAAGTTTGGCCACATACATAGAATTACATTAACTATTGGGACACCCTTTTGGTTCGAAATTCAAAATTTTTATAACTTTTTGTTATAGCTGACTTAGCACTACAGGTTCTTCGTAAATTTCAGCGGCCTGTGAACAACTATTTAAAAGTTTGGCCATATACATCAAATTAAATGAACTATTGGAGCACCCTTTAATTTAAAATTTTGAATATTTATACATTTTATTATAACGGTCATAGTAATCGATATTCTGTCAAATTTTCAAGGTTTTGTCTATAATGGTTCAAAATATAGACCCAAATAGGTCAAATTATGTCACCTATGGGGACACCCTTTAAATTTTAAATTTAGTTTTTTAGTTGGGAGCTATAGCGGCACGCAATTTTTTAAAATTTTAATTTGCTGTCATTTACGGTTCTTAATACACGTAAAAAACATGTATGTTGTATGGGGACACCCTTTAATTTTAATTAATATAATGAACTGTTTTTAAAATGGGACCAACCTGAAAGCATAACCTTTCAAATAAAGAAAAAAATTTTAAAATCGGTTCAGAAATGGCTGAGTTCTGCGGTTACATACATAAAAAAAAGCAACATTCAGACGAATAGATAACCTCCTTCTTTTTTGAAGTCGGTTAATGAAAGAAATCAAAATAAAGATGAGCTTAACGAAAATAGCGAGTAAAACCTTGATAAATATTTTTCTCCCACAAATCTCGCTATCTTACTTGAACCACAATTACAATTGAAGAAAATATTTAAATTATCCAGTTCTTCTGTCGATAGTTTAGAGAGGGTATGAAAGGACGACATACCGGGCAACCTTGACATGTAATACGTTTCTCCTCAATCACATCACTACGACAACTTCTTTTATACAGTCCCAATGCAATAACCAATAATCAGAGCACCAATGTCCTTCAATTAATTTCATTTGAATCTCAGACGACTTCAGAACTACGGTGGTAAATTTGGTTTAACATTTGCATGCTTGCATTGGGATTTCTTAAACCTCTTCTATTTTGATCCGTTAAGCAAGTTACCGGTATTCAACATTTCAAAAGATCAACAGATGTGTGCCTCATGCCCTATTTCAATTTATAGCATACGTTTCGCAATCGAGTTTTGGTGGAATTTATTATTGATGTCGATCATTCTATCCAGTAATTCACAGCATATAAATTAAAAAATATAATTTTTCTTTAAAATTAATCACCTTATTTGTAAAAAAAATATTCTTTCAACTTAGAGAGAATAAAACGAACTTAATCCTTACTTCGAAACTTCCTTTGTATGTAAAAAATAAGTATGAAAAATTCATTGGAATTACCACCACATCAAATACAAAACTGTACATAATTGCATAGAATATCATATATATTACAATCTTTCTAAAACAAAAGTTAATGTTTTCTATTATGGTTGATAAGTATCCAAAAGTATGTTAGAATTTATAAAAAAAATTTTTTGTGATAAAAAATTGCAACATTTTAAAATCAAAAGATGTTTGTAAACTTTAAATAAAGTTTCTTTGGATATGAAAAACATTTTAAAATATGAAATATTATGAACTTTAAATAAATTTATGTTCCGAAAGTTTCAGGTATCCAGAAGTCAAATCATATTTAAATATGACAAAACAACTTCAATTAATTTCTTATCCATTTTGATATTCATTATGTTGTAATGTTGACCAAAAGTCAATGAAAAATCGCCAACAATATCGCCAAATATTTTAAAAATCGCCATAAAATCGCCATGTCGCCAAATCCAAAATTTGATCGCCAAATAAGATAGAAAATCGCCACGTTTGGCGAGAAATCGCCATATGATGTAGAGTTAAGAGCAGATGATACTTTGAAAAAAAAAAAAAAATTCTTTAAGAAAAAATTTCCTTACTCTTTTTTTGTAATAACTTTTAATAACACTGAACAACAATGAATTTGTTTCGGGCTTAAAAATACCCAGTTCAAAAATCACCTCGAAAATGACCTATTAGCTCTTGTTTTCAAGATACAGTAACATGTCATTTTTTAATGCTCAGCTTTCACTTTGTCGAGAAATTTAGTTTTTGGATGTTGGTACGCCTGTTAACTGACAAAACCAACAGTTGTACAGCCACCCCACAGTTATGAACTTGAAGTGGAAAATGAAGATAGTGCAGAAGAACTCAGCCAGCCTAGCATATCTCACGACCCTGATTTTAAGGAAACAAATGATAAGCCGCACAGACTGAGTCAAGCGGAATTGAGTGATCTCATTCGAGACCTTGATTTGTTAAAGGATAAGGCAGAACTTCTAGTCTCAAGATTACAGCAGTGGGATCTTCTCCAGCATGATGTCAGGGTATCACAGTATAGACAGCGTTCGAAGGATCTCCTTCCTTTTTTTTAAAAGAAAAACAACCTTGTAGTATGCAGCAACGTTAATGGCTTGATGAAATCTTTGAATTTGAACCATGATCCTACTGATTGGAGGCTATTCATAGATTCGTTGAATCTTAGTTTGAAAGCTGTATTACTTCACAACGGTAACCGTCTTCCAAAATTCATTTCCTCCACTCTCATCTAGACTTATTCCCTCCTAGCTGTGGTGCGGTCAGTGATGAACACGGTGAGAGATTCCATCAGGATATTTCTGTAATGGTACAAAGATATAAGGGCCGTTGGAATGAATTAATGCTTGCAGATTACTGTTGGTGCATGTGTAGGGATGCTCCAGAACTCACCTACAAAAGACAGGCCAAAAGAAAAATGAAATCCACATGATAGTAATAATATAACCTGCCAAGTATTCTGCCATTAATTTTCAACTCCAAATTAATTTATAATGTTGATAAACTTATGGTTTAAAATTTACTGATTTGCCTCAATTTGTTAACGTTATATATTTTGACCCATGGTGTATCACAGAAACTAGAGCTAATAAAATTTTTTCATTGTCATTCTCGTTTTTTTTTCAACCCAAAATTAGTAATACTTGACTCATGAAGTGAAGGAAACATTACAAAAATATTTTTTTGTTGGACAGTGTAATTTAGTAATTATAACTTTTAATAAAAAAAAAAAAATATAAAATAAAAAAATATTAAAAAGTTTCCATTGAATTGTTACCCACTGTATAGATAAGAGTTGAAAATTCTATTTATTACACAATATTCGTGTTTCACACAATGATCACCTTCGTAATCTGTATAACAAAAAGAACGGTCACTATTGTACGCTAATGTCTAATAAAGGGTGTGGTCAAATTAGCGATAATAAAGCTTTATTTAAGAAAGATCATAAGTTAATAAAATTGTCTTACGTCGCACAAATTTAATGACAAAATTATTAATTTTTATATATTAAAAAAAATATATTATTATTAATTATTGCATAAATAAAAAATGTTTGCTCTAAACAAAGGTTTAATTAATTCCAGATACAACTTTAATTATTTTTGTTTCTTTTGATTCAGAATATTAATGAATCAATTAACAAATTAATTATATTTGTATCTGAAACTGCAAGTTTAAATAAATTTTTTATTAAATCAATTATTTACTTAATTGAAAAATTACTTTTGAATTAAGAACATAATTGAATTAATTAAAAATTAATTATATTTGTATCTGATTTAGTGATGTCCGTCTGACCGTCTGTGTTCGGGTTGGAATCAACTTTGCCAAAGCATCCGAAGATATACAGAAAATTTAAACAGACCAATTTGCCAGGCATAGTTTCGAAAATTTCGCTAATGAAATTCAGCAACATCAACTCGAGGCAGAGGGCAAAAAGCCGCGCCAATAAAAGGTGGAACTTTTTTTCAGCAATTAATTAAAAAATATAGTGTAAAAACGATAATTGCTAAACAATCGAATCCTACTTTTTGCAACTTAAAATTATTTAATCAATTATTTAACTAAAACAACGAAGGACAACTTTTGCTTAAAAGTAAAAAATCATTTTTTTAAATTATTAATTACAAATAAAAAGCTCTTTGCGGTTAATGTTCAGTGGTCCATCCCCTGTATGATGCGTGGGATGAAGTGTTATGACTATAAACAGTTTACCACTAATAAGCGTTTGTAACTTAATTTTTGCAATGAGCGTTTTTACACTAATAAATTACAAGAAAAAAACAATCTTCAAAAATATGAACAAACCAAACAATGCAATACACACAACGCACTTTTTATGATAAAAAAATCTAATTTTGTTATGGCTGGGTAATTTTCTGTAGAATACACGTCACGTCTCTTAGATCATTGTTGTGTAAAAATCAATGAGTATGTGGTACTCAGCTAGATACATGAGTAAAAATAAATATGCCATCTTTTACATATTTACTACTTTTAAGTGTTAGGTTTTTAAATGTTTGAAAGATATATTTTTTTTATTAAAAACAAACCCTGACCTATAATGAGATGCTAAAAAATAAGTAACCAACCAATAAAAATTGAAAAAGATATTTATTATAATTAAACGCTAAGCACTCACGTACACTCTGGCTTAGGTTGTAAATATTGAAAACTTTTTTAATAAAACTTATTTAAAAATAGAAGCTTAATCTGCGATATTTCCTATCAGCATGGTGTCTGCAAAAAATGGGGTTTTCTTTTTAAAAATATAATAGGTGGCGCAATAGTAATGTCATGTCATAATGTATGTATGTAATGTAGGGGAAATATTGAAGCAGACCACTTCCATAATGGGTCCCTTATCGACCCCCTTTCGTCCTCTATGATTACAGGCAACCGAAATGTAGTTTACGATAACCTACTTACATTGAGTCATGTGCTACAACCAGCCCTTAATCTTGACTTTAGTGATTTGAGACTGTCGACTGATAACCGTCGGCCTTCTTTCTCATCACGCAGTCTCTAGTAATTGCTAGCATTTGTTCAAGGCTCAGGTCCCCCATGGCATCCACCAGTGGTCCTGAGTCTTATGCTAGCCAGTGCTGGACATTCACATACAATGTGCGCTGCCGTCTCAGCTTCTTTCCTATCCCCGTCTCCTCTTCTGCCTCTGCCACTCACTTTTAGGCATGAGCTGTAGAGACTCCGACTCGACGTTGAAGGAACGTTTTGAGGTGCCTGCTTCCGAAAAGGACTTGCCTAAGCCCACAGGGACAGGTGCGTCCAATTCATCCACATTTACCTCCATAGCCGCAGGAGTATCTTCATAGACTGACCAGTCCACCTCTTGCGAGGTTTCTTTGTCATTCTATTTCGATATCATCCCCTGGCCAGTGGCAACCGGAGTTCCTAAAGGGATTTACGTCTCCACCTCTAACGAGGCTTCCTTGTCCATCCCTATCGAAATATCCCGGTTCAACGCCATAGGAGAACCTCTAAAGATTAACCTGTTCACCCCTTGCGAGGCGTTTCTGTCCATCCCTTCTGAATTCTTCCATTATTTGAGAAAAACGTGGTCAACCTTAACAAAGCTCCTTATGCATGGGTAAGTCTACATTGAAACTGGAGGTCGACTGGTATCCAGATTTCGCATACTAACGGCAAAGCACTCTCTTGACTACGCATCCCTGGCGAGTGCTGTTCCACCGTGGATTAGGATGGGGTTCTTCCAGATTAAGGTTCAAGGAACCTTGGCGTCTGGTGCCCCCATTTTCCCCGATAGCACTGCGTCAAAGTTTTGAGAATAAACCGCAATGACAATAAGTGCCCCGTGGGGGATGTCATAATGTAACTTGTCTACAATTTTATTAGAAATTAAAGAGATCAGCTCTGTTTTCACAAAAAGTCTATATGAAGATTTAAATTTAATGACATTAGTTTATGAATCTTATAACATTTTTCCTCAAAAATATGTTATTTCTTAGAGAAAGTGAAAAAAAGCAGTGAAAGTATGCAATTTTACTGATTTGCATACTTTAAGGTGCATATTTTAGTAGAGATGAAACCCCTTATATACAGTAAATACCTAAACCATAATGAAAAAAGTAAGGGTCTTTGGTGTGGATTGCTTTCATAGCAAAATCGAACATAATATTGTAAGGACGCTGGAGAAGTAGCGCGCACAGCTACTATAAAATATTTTTGTAACCGTTAGAAGTCAAAATTTAAAAATTTATTTATTACTTCTTCTCTTAGTCATACTTCAGTTCAATCCAACAAATAATTGCTTAATTATTTTTTTTTGTTAGATTTTAATAATAATAAACAATAAACAACTTGAACCATACAAAAAAAGCATTAAGTGTCGTTGGTCCCTAAAAGTAAAAACCACAAAAAAAAGAATTAAATAAATAATTATTAATGGTTTTAAGAAATTAAAAAATAAAAACAAACAAAACATGGTAATTTTTAATCAATATTTAAGACAAAGATTATTAATTAATTTTTATAATTAAAAATTAATCAATAAGAATCTACCACGACTAAGTAAAAAACCATATTAAATTTACAAATAATGAAAAGTAATTATAACAAAAAAAGTGCAGGACAGTGGTTGGGACTGCCAATAGAAATGAAAACTAAGAAGTGATTGCTTTTTCCCACGATTTTTTATAAAAAACAAAGCAAAAAGATCATTTAAGTTTTCACAGAATAATTACATAAATACAAATATTGCTAATAATCTTTTTATTATTTTTAAAGTTGACAGTTTTACTACAGTTTTCAGGTCTACATATGTATATAAAGGGTGTTTTTTATAGAGGTGTTTCATAAATAATCGCGGGAAAAAGCAATCACAAGTTACTTAGTTTTCACTTCTATTGACAGTCCCAATGACTCTCCTGCACTTGTAATGGGTGATTTTTTTGAGGTTAGGATTTTCATGCATTAGTATTTGACAGATCACGTGAGATTTCAGACATGGTGCCAAAGAGAAAGATGCTCAGTATGCTTTGACATTTCATCATGAATAGACTTACTAACGAGCAACGCTTGCAAATCATTGAATTTTATTACCAAAATCAGTGTTCGGTTCGAAATGTTCAAATGTGACAAATTTTGTTCAGCGATGAGGCTCATTTCTGGTTGAATGGCTACGTAAATAAGCAAAATTGCCGCATTTGGAGTGAAGAGCAACCAGAAGCCGTTCAAGAACTGCCCATGCATCCCGAAAAATGCACTGTTTGGTGTGGTTTGTACGCTGGTGGAATCATTGGACCGTATTTTTTCAAAGATGCTGTTGGACGCAACGTTACGGTGAATGGCGATCGCTATCGTTCGATGCTAACAAACTTTTTGTTGCCAAAAATGGAACAACTGAACTTGGTTGACATGTGGTTTCAACAAGATGGCGCTACATGCCACACAGCTCGCGATTCTATGGCCATTTTGAGGGAAAACTTCGGAGAACAATTCATCTCAAGAAATGGACCGGTAAGTTGGCCACCAAGATCATGCGATTTGACGCCTTTAGACTATTTTTTGTGGGGCTACGTCAAGTCTAAAGTCTACAGAAATAAGCCAGCAACTATTCCAGCTTTGGAAGACAACATTTCCGAAGAAATTCGGGCTATTCCGGCCGAAATGCTCGAAAAAGTTGCCCAAAATTGGACTTTCCGAATGGACCACCTAAGACGCAGCCGCGGTCAACATTTAAATGAAATTATCTTCAAAAAGTAAATGTCATGGACCAATCTAACGTTTCAAATAAAGAACCGATGAGATTTTGCAAATTTTATGCGTTTTTTTTAAAAACGCAAGCTCTTAAAAAATCACTCGTTATATACAGAAAAAATTTATTGCAACAATTAAAGGTTCTAATTAGTTTCAAATTAAAGTTCAATTAATTTTTTTGATTGTTTCAAATATATATTTGTTTAAAACAGAACAAAAAAATCCTAATTAAATAAATAATTGAATCAATTAATTATTTAATTAAATTTTAATTGATGAAAATATTTTTTTCAGTGTATATTAACTAAAACCAAATCTGAAAAAATAATATTTTTTTCTTTGATTCTTGGTGATATTTTTAAATTTGTATTTAATCGTTATTATATGAATTTTATATGATCTGTGTTATTTTCTGATTTTTTTTTTAATAAATGAAAAAAGTATATTTCCATTATCTTTTTTTTTTAAATTTGCATATTTTTCTTTTTCGTTGCAACAGGGAATTTTTTAAATAGGAAATTAAAAACTGGCTGTCAATAAGAGAACAAAAGTACGTTTTCTTTTGTTGCTTTTTCTATTTGTCAGTGAAAAAACATTAAAATTTTATATTAATTATCAATGACAATATAAAGCTAATTATAAATAAACATTAAATTGGTGAGAAATTGATTACAAGCGGATATAAAAATTAGCCAGTATTTATAATGAAGAGTTTGCAATATAAGCAAGTTTTCTATACATCAAGCGTTATGTTGGCCGACTGTTTATCAAACCAGTTAGCTACAATTTATGCATAAAATTAAAAAAAAATCTACCTGTAAGGATGGCAGTGTTAAGTAATAATGGCAACATAGTCTTCGTACATAAATTACCTCTTTGGATAATAACGTTTTTCATCTGCATATGTTAAACACGCAAAAGAGAAAAACCATGGTTGTTGTATGATCACGATAACCACACTATGTTCTCTGTAACAATATATAGTTGCTGTGAATACAATATAGTTGTATTTTGAAATAATACTTTGTTCACTATAAACAAGTTTTTGTTAACAGTTAATCATTCATATGATTTAAATTCTAACCACAACCATATTTTTACTTTACCATACGTAGTGTAAGGTAAAGTATAGTAACACAGTGCAACACGGAAAAAAATAACCATATGCGGACACCACTACGTGATAAAAGACCAAAAAAAAAAAAAAGACTCCCAGTTTTTCCCAAAGTCCTCCAGGTTTTTTTTGTGGGCCCTCAAAGATGTCGGGCCTCGATGTCATTTTTGCAAAAAATGATCATTTCCTCAAGCTCATATTTTGCAAACGGTTTGAAATTTTGATATACTCTCTGAGGCAAAGTTGTAGCTCTTGTCATAAAGAACAAAAATTGTGAACATATAAAATTAAAAAAACTTCATCTTCAAGGTGAAAATCGCAAAAAACTTAAAAAAATGCAATTTTTTTTTACCTTTTTTCCCCTGTCCTGAATCCCTTTTGGTGTATGCCACTATTTTTGTGCAGATTGTACACGTCATACCGTTTGACATATCAAAATAAAATTTAGTATGTGCCTTTGGTATATGGAGATAAAAAGCTTTATAGTTTTTGGGCATAACCTAGAGGGGACAAGGGGTAGTTTCCTTACCCTCAAATTTTGTGAACGATCTACAGGTCATACCGTATGACATATCAATATTAAATTCAGTTTGTGCCTTTGGTTTATGGAGATAAAGAGCTGTATAAATTATACATCGAATATACTTTCAACTTATATTCTTTATATCTTTATTTAAAATATATCCATAAAAAAATCTGTTTCCATTGGGTATGGTAAAGTTGAGTGTAGACCACTCCAGATTTGTTTTTAATATTTAAATATAAAATTCTATGTATAACCATAATATTTAACATGGATGCATCGGTGGGCTATTAGGTAGTGTGCTAGTCTATTAGTCCGGGTTTGTGGGTTCGATTTTCACTATAAAATGGCAGGAATACCAAGGAGGTTAACTGCATTAGTGGCAGGTCAGGGTCTCTCAAGTATTATCTGGCCAAGTTAAAAATCGAGGTAAGATGATACTTGCAGACTGTGCTTGAAAAAAGGCTAACAGACAGACACGGACAGACACATATTAAATGGAGATGCTGTGGAGACCTTAACCTTAAGCAACTGTTAGCAATTACCATTTACTCTGTAAAGAGGAAGAATGTCGACATGTATCAGTCGCCAGTCAGAAATCGCTACAGTCGAGTGTAAAAAGGCTAGTTACAGCACGAGATTCAACGAAAGTAAAGTATTCTTAAATTTCCAGTCAAATACCAGAAATCATTGAGGAATAAAAGGGGTTGAAAAGAGACCCATTAAGTTAGTAATTTGCTTCGGTAGTCCCTTTACAAAATAATGATATCAAACATTAAATTTACATTGGTTTTTTTATTGTAAATAATACTTTTAAATAAAAAATATCAAACATATAAAAAGATGAGCAGAACATATCACAATACTCGTATATAAGTTTAAATGAGCCCTTGATTATGAAAGTGGTATAAGTCATATATTTCTTATTTCGAGATATTAAGAGGTTTGCATTTTAAAGTATTAAAAAATATTATTGCATTATGGAATTAAATATTTTGACAAATAAATAGTTCCAACAAATAAGTATTTATTATGAGTGTAAAATTTATAACCATTATTAAAAGGAAATGTGAAAGGTTGAAATGACTTATACCATTTTCTAAATTAACTGCATGACTTTATAAATGACTTAAACCATCAAGAAAAAAAATTTTTATTAGAAATTCTTTTTATTCAAACTCATTACATTGTAACTAAGTAATTTATTTTTTAGTATTTAGGGAAATAAAGTGTTTGTAGAAAACTGGTGGGATATAGGGTAGTAAATCCATCACATTTTTACATTTTTCTTCTATTATTGGTGTAATGGTTGTGTATAATGAAAGCAAATCAATATTTTCGTATATTCTTGAGCTTCCTCCTTTAGGTGAAAGGTCTAACACTTTGAATTCGAAATTGTCATCCAAAGAAGTTTTATAAAACATCTTATATGGACAATTTTTTAGAAATCTAATCCATTGTATATTAGCCAAGACACTTCTCCTTCTCCATTGGTATTTATCTTTCTATTATTCTTTCTGAGCCATTTGTTCTTATTTGTTTCCATTTCTTAGGATCATTACTTATACTTCTTCGCCGTATAATGTCTACAATTAACTATAAATAATGCATTTTTTTATTAATAGGATTACTCAATCATACCTGAACCGCTATCTGAGGGCATGATAAAATTACTAACAAATATTTTGACAAACTTTAAAAACAGACTGACTTATACCACTATCAAAATATACAGTAACTATATTTTGTTTACCAAGCAAAAAATAAACTCAATTTATCAACTTAATTTTTATGCCATACTGCGAATTAATTCAGATTATGTTATGTTATTAGGATTTGATATGAAATAGCTGATAAATTAGATTTTTAAAATTTTTGACTTATACCACTCTCAAAATCAAGGGCTCATATATACTCGTATATTCACACTTTGACTCCTATATTGTGCAATATAACCATATACATGTTTTATAGTTAAACACTCATATATTTTAACAATAATATGTTGCTCTTAGATTATGATTACCTCAACCATGTTTGTCTTTGTGCACGAAGCAGTAACTTATTGAGACATTTTGCCTTTATTGCTTGAATAATTGAAAAGTTAAGCTAACAAAATACAAAATAATATAACCGCCGAGAACCATCATAATCTATCCGTCTCTATTGGACAATAATTATTTATAATTAATTTGATTGCTTGGTTTTTCCAGAGGGATTTTTTGCAAACGTTGAAAAGTTCATTGAATAAAATGTATATAAAAATAATATTAATTTTTATTATTTTATTACTTTGTTAGCTTTCTGATGGCTAGCTGTGTTAGCTTTAATTATTATAATTTATAAATGAATATTACAATAAATATCATTATTTTTATTATTTTTACGTAAAGTTAAATCAACATTAAGTTCCCATAATACTAAATTACTTGAAGTACTTAGATTAGCAGTTTGTGATCAAAATATTAAAAAATTGTACATTTCAAGGTTCAAATTTATTTTTTAAAAATATTTTCGCTTAATAAAAGGTTTATTAAATTAATTTAAAAAACAAATTTTTCTTATAAACCTTTTAAAACACAAAAAAAAAAAATTATTAATTTCGCCTTAAAATTGGACAAAAATATTAAGCAAGAAATAAAAACTTTTTTAAAAATACACGAAATTGACAATATAGTTTCGATTCTACTATTAAAGGGTAGTAAAACCATGTACTCAGTTGGCGAAATTGGTGACCAATTTTTAGTTATGAGCCTCGAAATAATCGAAAAATTTGTGGCCCTTCACAAAAGGTGTCATCAGTTTTTGTCTTATATCTCATTCAAGTTAGGTGATAGCGCTTAACTTTGTTCGACAATAATGTAGCCGAGGGATCAGTGAAAAAATTCTATTAACAGTTTATGCCAAAAAAATAATTTATTGCTGCAGTTTTTTTGAATAAGGAAATTAAATGTTTTTTACTTTTTTTTAGTATAACTTACATAGACTGTTAAATCGCTAACAATATTAGGGGAAATTGTAGCCACTGTAAAACTGAACAACTTTTGTGAACATACCAATACAATCTGAACATGTCTCAGCACTCGAAATTGCTCATTAAAATCGAACCTATACTGTCACTTCCTTGTATTTTGTTTCACTGTTGCACTGTTTAATTTAATAAATAATTCTATACTATTTAAGCATAAATAAGAAGAAATTATTTTCTGCACAAAAATTAAGGTAATAATTAGTCTGTGATACAAATTTATTTTAATTTTTAACTGGTTCTATTAATTACTTAATTGAAAGATTTTTTTGTTTTTTCTGAATTAAGAATATAATTAAGTTAATTAATACATTAATTGCATGTGTATCTGAAACTAAATAAAACCAACACCAGGGTATTTACTTACGGTTCTAAGATGATCTGTGGTGTTAGCTCTGGAATCTTTTTAGAAGAGCTTGATTTACGATCCTCTTGTAGTCTCCCTAACGGTGCAAGTAATTTTCAGGCATGTAGAGTTCTACTTAAAGTGCTTTTAAACGGCGTGTATTTGTCATATGACTTGTCACTTCCATGTGTAAATTCTATACACGTCGTGTAAACCCTTTCAAACATAACATGTGTATTATTTTCCATGTATACAATACATATGACATTTTTCATTTAGAACGTGTTCTATTTTGATGTGACAAAGCATCTGACATCCTGTAATGCCAACTTGATATTTTGCTATTTTAGGTTTTTTTTCGGTACCAAAAGCACTAAAAGCGTGGCAGAAGCACAACGTTTGCACATTTGCATCAGCTGTGGTTGGCAATACAATACTGTGTGGCGGAAAAATTATATATTATAGGTTATGTCAGATGTAATTACAAAAATTATAAACCGTATGTAAAATGTCTATTTTGACAAAGACATGAAATTACATATGGGTTATCCAACTGACACGTCATATGACAAACACACGCCGTGTAAAACCATTTTTAATAAGTAAGTTGGCGGACAGTCGGCGTTTTCGATGACAGTTAGACTTTTATTTTCTTACTGAAATCACACATTACATCTTCAATTCTAGTAGGTAAATGTAAAAATTCGTTTTACCACCTGGATGGTCACGTTAATGTCATCCCAGATTGCCTACCAGTACATAGTAGCTTTATTTTGGGAATAACCAACCGGATGAATAGGGTAGGGCAGGCGTAACTATGGTACTCTCTAATGCTGTATTGTTTGCCATGTCGCCATTGACACCATTATAAATAATATTTTCGGGTATTACCTTCAAAAAGCACAGGTAAGATGACGCAAATTGAACGGTTGTAAGGTCATTTTACAATGACAGGCATTCATTACAATTGGCAATTGGTATAGCAAGGTTACTGGCTGTACTAATGGATCATCAGGTGTTCGGTTCACATCCTAGTAGTATGGGACTTCCCTATAATATTCACCGTCATAGCAGCTAGGTACAGGTAAATAAGAAACTGTATTGCGTCTTCTCTGCGACTGCTCGGGACTCCATTCTTCGAGACCCCAATTTCTTGAAGCAAATATGACACAGGTTTTATCGTAAGATACTGTCAATATAAGGAAATTTTGTTTAAAGATTTTTTTGCTTTAGTCGGACCATAAAGCAATATAGATTGCAGGAAGGTCCTAATTTAAAAAAAATATAAAAAAAATTTCCAAAAAAAATTATTGTAATTTTTGTTCTTTTTAAATATTTTATAATTATGTTTTTAATTTTTATAAAAAAGACCTAAAATTTAAAAAAAATAATTATAAAATTAAAAAAAAAAAAATCACTTAAAATCTTCAAAAAAATGTACAAAAAAATTCCAAAAAATTACAAAAAGTCTTACAAAAAAATCTTTAGAAAAAAATTAAAAAAAATAACAAAATAAAATTTTGCAAAATTTTTTAAAAAAGTTTTGATAAAAAATTTTTAATAAAGTTTTTTGCAAAAAAATTTTTTATAAATTTTCTATAAAAAAATTAAATCCTATAAATTTTTACAAAAAATTTCCTATAAAATTTTACAAATATTTTTTACATGGTTAGATATTTTCGCTAGAAAAAATGAAGAACAGTTCTTTTTTTTAACGCGTTTGCTCTTAAATAGATGGCTTTGTGAAATGAGAGATATCTCGACAAATCAAAAATTAAATTAAATACTTTTAATATACGTAATACATAAAATCACCATAGTGAAAAGTATAGAGATTCTGCACGGACGATATAGCATTTTTACTTTAATTTAATTTCAATTCCATTTCAAAAAAAAACAAAAGAAAAAAAATAAATCTAATAATAATAAAAAAAAAAAAAAAATTATACCACACAAAAATGTCAAGAAACAACTCGTATATAAAGAAACACAAAAATATATTATAACTGCTATACATATATATGTAAATACATATCGTTGTAAAAAATCGTTTTAAAAAATAAAAAAATATATAAAATTTTATTTATTTATTTATTTATTTATTTATTTATTTGAAATTGACCATAAGCCCATAGGGGCCCAATTTGTCAAATGCTTATGTTTACAATTGGCAGCTATGCTATTATTTATCCAATAACTAGTATAAAAAAAAAAGCAATTAAATACATTCATATATATAATTTAAGTTAGTAAAAACTAAAAAAAAAAACAAAAATACTCCTCCTTTGCACAAAATACTGGAAAAGAATAACAAAACATAAAAAAAAAAATAAACAAAATGTGGCAGTTAATTAGCAGTATTGTAGATATTAATTACAAATGGGATATTATCATATGCTTAAAACTTAAAATTTTACAATCACAAACATCAAGAAGAAATATTGCTTTTTTTTTGTAGATGAAAAACCAAAGATCACAACTCACTCATCACAATAGAAAATGACAAACATGTCAGTATTTCAAATTAATAAAATTTACAAAACTATGTTGCACATACATGTAGCAACACGCACTCCCCTATTCATCCATATTCATATTCAGAGACATATTCAGAGACATAAACATGCAACAATAACAGTAGCGGCAACAGCAATAAACACAGTTTCCAAATGTCATTTAATCAGTCAATATGGCGACATCATCAATCCGTTGACAAGTTGTACTTTTAGGTACATATCAGTAAAGTTCATGTCGATGGACAGACAGACAAAAACACAAACGGATATTTCTACATAGAAAATCAGACATGCAACATATGAATATTAACAAAATAATAAATTAAAACAAATAAATATTGAACAACAAAAATTATTCAAGAGAAATAATAGAAAAACAATAAAAATTAAACAAACAAAAAAAAAATAAATAAATAAATAAATAAATGACACAAAAATATTAAATAATGTACGTGTAACTATTATGCAACCAACTACAAGTACTCGTAAAAGTACTTGTTTATTTGAATGCATGTTATTATAAGGTACATACATATGTGTGTGTGTGTTTGTGAGTATGGGTACATAGCACAAAAAGGGACTAAAATATACATCTTCGTTTATAACGTAAAATAAATATTAAATATGTAAAATAAATTCTTTAAAAGCAATTTATCATAGATTTATTCAAATTGAATTTTATATTTAAAAGCTTAGCCGTGCCCGCCACGTCGTGGGCGTCCGCACCATTTGTAAGACTCTTACTTTTATAGTGCTTCAGTTATGTTTTATGTATTTACTTTACATAAAGACACCCATCCCGGGTGCCCATCCTTGGCAACCGCGCCAAGGTCAAGGATCTCTTCATCTAATTGCAGTTCATAATTCTTCATAAGGTAACTAGTATTTTAGTAATGATGACATCTACGAAAAATTAAATATTTACATTTGTTAAGATTAAAAGAAAAGCAATTTAATTCAGACCAGATTACAACTCGATCAATATCCTCCTGTAAGTCCTTAAAGTCTTGAATACAAAAAATAGGTTTAAAAATTGTTAGATCATCAGCATAAAGAAGGCAATTTGAATGATGAAAACAATGACAAATATCATTAATAAAAATATTAAAAAGTAGGGGGCCTAAAACACTACCTTGTGGAATGCCAGATGTAGGAATAAATGGCTTACAGCTCACTCCATCAATAGAAATAACACAGATTCTACAGATTGGTTAAATAATGTCGAAACCAACGCAGCATTTGCGAATAGACACCAATTTCAGATAACTTTAATAAAAGCAGTTCATTTAGCATCTCCACGAAAAGTTATAAGTTGATCGGATATTTTATTTCTATCAGATCGTACTTGAATATCATTGTTATTATAAAAAGAAAAAAAACTGTATCATATTGGAGACTTTGTCATCTTCTATACTTAAATAGTTACTCATTCCCGTCTGTCTGGTTTTCATTTGTGTTCGCATCACGTAAAATCTACTAGATGGATTTTAACAAAATCGCAAAAGTACCTTATTTCCAAGAGATAATAAAAAGAAAAAGCAGTAAAAGTACGCTGATTTTGTTTGTCTGTATGTTTGTATGTTTGTAAACAGAATCGTAAACTATGCATCTGATCATGTTATGATCTTAAGCAAAGTTGTTGCCCATGAGCCGGGGAAGGTTTCTAAGTTGGTTCGATTCACTGCCGACAAGTGGCGCCACGGAAAATTACTCAAAATTAATTAAATCGTAAGCTGTGCATTTGCTGATGGTATGATCTTTAGCAGAGTTGTTGCGCATGAGCCGACGGAGGTTCCTAAGTTGGTGGGGTTAATTTCCGACAGGTGGCGCCACAGAAAATTACTCAAAACGGATTAAATCGTAAGCTGTGCATTTGATGATGGTATGATCTTTAGCAAAGTTATTGCAAATGAGCCGATGAAGGATTGTAAATTGGTGCAATTAATTTCTGAGAGGTAGCGCCACTGAAAATTACTCAAAATTAATTAAATCGTAAGCTGTGCATTTGCTGATGGTATGATCTGTAGCAAAATTGTTGCACATGAGCCGACGGAGGTTCCTAAGATCCTAATTTTAAACAGGTGGCGCCACAGAAAATTACTCAAAACAAATTAAATCGTAAACTGTGCAATTGATGATGCTATTTATATAAAATTCTACAATTATTGTAGAGTGTTTTAAATATCCCGCTGACAAAAATAAAAGGAACATGGGTACCAAGATACCCATGTTCCTCCTCACAAAATTTTAATAAAATGCATCCAGTAGTTTTTACGTGATGCGAACACGGACAGACAGACAGGCCAAAATTCTAAAAATTGTTGTTTTGAGATAATAAACGGTAAAATGGGAAAATATATTCAACAAAGCATAAAGTGTCAAACGCACTGTTCAGAACCTCCGTCTACAAAGCCATACTTTTAGCTTAACACAAGTCAAACTTCATATAAAAAAAAAGAATATAAAAAATAATGTTTTTTTTACATTTGATGGATAAAAGAGCTATGTTAGCTCTTTCTTCTGAAAAAGTGCTGAAGGGATAGTTTTCCCGTTAGAGGTAGTCAAATAGAGCTAAAAATAGCACGAAAAGAGTTAAGTTGGCATCGCTGAATACAACACCAATGTTTGCTTAGGGCCAGCAACGCGGACCGGGTCAGCTAGTTTTTTATAAATTTTAGAATTTTATTTTTTATAAATTTTAGAATTTTATCCTGGGATGGGTACCTTTATATAAAGTAAATACATCAACCATAACTGAAGCATTATAAAACTCAGAGTCTTACCATTGGTGTGAAATACTTTTAAAGCAAAATCGAGCAAAATATTTTTAATACGCCCACGGTGGGCACAGCTAATAGTAAATAAAATAGAAAAATAAAACATAAAGTCGCTTCATTTTTACTTTTTTTTGTGCGCCTGCAAATGCAGAAAACACTACCAAGTACTCAACTCAGCTCGCCCCTTTTCTTTTTTTCACTTATTTTTCTTATATCCTCTGGGAACCAGAGGATATAAGAAATATTTTCGCCTATTAAAAGAAGTAATTAGTTGCGGATAGAAATTGAATGAATTATTTTATTTTGTTTTTTACTTATGTATTTATTTAGCATAATATCTTGTTCTTTTTCAGTTAAGCGTATAATTAAATCAATTAAATATATAAATAAAATTGTATCTGGAATTAATTAAAACTGTAATTGGCGCAGAGAATTTTTCTGTGCAAGCTAGCAGGCGTATGCATGGCATATATTAGGAAAGATCTGAATTCGGCGAACATTGAATCTCCTTCAGCAGGGGTAAATATGATAATTCGAGACAAGAAGGTATTAGTTTCCCCAGGAAAAATATCACCTAAAGTCAAATGTCTGGGATTACTATTCTGAAAAGGTGAAAGCATAAAGAAAGCGGTCTTAGGACGACAACGACTTGTATTTAAAACTCACTTCTGAAGGAAAGCGGTAAAAGTACTAATGTACAATCATAGTACCCTAATGTTGGTATAAGTTGTTTGAGAGATTTCTGCAACGACAACTAACACGAAGGCAGCCAAGAATGAATGAGGGTGCTGTAGTGTGGTTAGCACGTTGACTACTAAGCAATGGTCACGAGTTCAAATCTCAGCCGTGGCAACGTCCATTTTTCTAATATGTATTAATTTTTCTTTATAATAATGCATATCACAGCGCCCTCCTTCGCCGGTATTACCACATAGCACTAAATCGCCGGCGAAGTAAAATAATTATAAATTGGCTATGCTAGCTTCGAACTAATTCGCCTAAATAACACCAGAGGCGCTGCAATACTGTTCTAAAAATAATCATAACGTGCAATTGCAGTGTTGCCAGAATCGAAACTTTACTATCACTAACCATCTGTCTTATCTACTACTATCCCTTTCCAAAGGAAGTACCACAGTTAATGTAGGCATTTCTGCCGGAGTAGTACTTACTTCTCTTTAAAAAAAAAAGATACAAGATTACGCCATTTCGCAAATAAAATTAAAATTTTCTTTCCATGCTGGGCAAATGGCATTGGCTAATAACTGTGATTTGCAGGGTTGAAAATACTTATACATTTTTTTATGCACGTATTTATATTAAGCAATTTGTTTATTACAGACTTTGCTATACGCATAATGGGCCAACATCGTCATCTAAGGGGAAATCATGTGACTGGCGTAATCTTGTTTCAATCATTCTTGGTCTATTATTCTTGAACGAAGCTAAGCTGTTTATTATTAACAGTGGAACCCAAACGAAAAAAAAGCATCACCTAAAGTGTATTTGTAAATTCTTTTCGCTAGTAAAAACGGGTTTCGCTTTACTCGAGAGTATAGGAAATCATGAAATGCACACCAGTAAGAGCTTAGAGACAAAAAAATATCCCAAAATTTTTTTCATGCAGGTTTTTTTTTTCAAAAAGGTTTTTGCTAAAAAAAAATCTTTTATATTTTATAGTAAAATAAATTAACTCTTTTATAGCTCTTTAGTCATAGCACTAACTCTTTAATAGCACTGAATATATTTAATACATGTTTATAAACATAATCAACAACGTCGTCATCATCGTCTTTATTACTATAATAACCAACAGATTAAAAATGATTATATTAAGATTTTTTTTTTCAATATTTCAGTTATTAAAAGAAGCATGTACAAATTAAAAAAAGTTGAAGATAACGTTAGAATAATTTTTTTTAATATTTTCCTAATATTCACTTGATATAAAAACATCTCAAATAATGTTTTTCATATTTTTTGCTTAATTCTTCTTAATGCCAGCACTAAAATATCTAAAAAATTATTGTGTTCAAAATCCAATAAATTAAAAAACTGCTTTGAATATATTTATTTACTTAAACATGAGAGCTATAAAATTAATAAATTTTAACTAAACGGAAATATCTTTCTAGTAAATTGTAAATTTTTTCTATTTTTATAATTGATTTATGTTAATTTTGACATTTACCAAAATAAAGCAGTTAAATATAATTTATAAATCAATCAATTAAAAGCAACTTGTTAAAATTATGTGTTAAAGTGTTTTAATTTTAAATATAATATTCACGCTTTGAGCCAAACAAACTGGAAAATAAAATGATAAAAATATTAACGCCAGGTAGTGTTTAAAAGAGAAGCTTCTACAATAAATATAAATATAATATAAACTCAACTGTAATTAAATATAATTAAAGCTGAGAACTACTTTTTTGTAAATAGGGAAATAGTTTATGAAATAAACCATTTGCAGACGGTGTTTTTAGTGCTGAAAATCTTTTATTTGTCAGCACTGTGGGAAATTTTGTGAAAATTCTCTGTCGTTTTGAAATTAATTTCGTTTGCCAATTAATCAGGAATAGACTTACGTAGAAGCAACGTTTATAAATTGTTAAAATTTACTGCTGTCATACATGTCGGTGAAGAGCTTCGTCACTGGCTGTTGGTTTGGTGCGTTATCAAGCCGCGTTTAAAATAGCACTCATTATAGTCTTTTGTTATTCAGTTTATTCAATAGTACCTTAGCTTGACTAGCTGTGTGTGGTATTAAATTGATTGGATTTGTTCCATCAGTAAATTAAATTAAATAGTACTATTTTAAACACGGCTTGATAATGATTTCTTTACATCGAAAGCGGTTGCCAAATGTACCAAGTCAACAGCCAATGACGAGGGTCTTTATAGACAGGTATGATAACAGTATTTCATTTACTGGCGGAACAAATCCAATCAATGTTCAAATTTAGTTAAAAAATCATGGTTCAATTCGGCAAACTCATGAGGCATTACGTACATTTTATGGTGTTCATAATGGTTCATCAGATCGATTAATTCGAGAAACTCTGTTGCCAACTGAATCTCGAAGTAATCCATATCCTAGTTTTTGAAAGTACTCAGCATAGTGCAGTAGTTGGAAGTATATTAGACAGGCTATTGAAAATGACAACTTTAAAGCTTTTCCAGGCGGGAATTATTCAGCTTAAAAAGCAAATTTAGGATAATAAAATTTATTTTTTGAAACATACTTATCTACTAAAGGTTTATC
This sequence comes from Phasia obesa, assembly GCA_949628195.1. Lineage (NCBI taxonomy): Eukaryota > Metazoa > Arthropoda > Insecta > Diptera > Tachinidae > Phasia > Phasia obesa. The sequence goes on along the minus strand of OX451217.1, from coordinate 15,422,334 downwards.
TTTTTAATGACTTTGATAAAATATTTATCTAAGAAAAACTCAAAAAATTATTTATATTTTACTTAAAGCTGTGTCTTTAATTTGAAAAAAAATTAATAAATGTATACAAGTCTCTGGAAAGCTTTTTGTTGTCTATTAAATGTATTTTAACTTTAATTTACATTTTAATAATCTAATGGCTGACATCATGTAGCATACATTAGGGCTTTTCTACAAATAAACGGCGTAAAACAAAAGACTTAAGCAACAAACATTTTATTATATTGGATGATAAAAATGGTTAACAAATCGGATAAGGAAACGATAATAAATAAATAATCGATAAATATGCTCTTTTTGCTATTGACCGTAATATTTTAAAGCAAATCATCTGTGTACTAAGAAATGAAGAATGAGAAAAACACATTCAGTTTGTTCGTTTGCATAAGCATTTTACTTTTTCCCAACATACATACATACATATATTTGAATCATTCGTTAGTATTTATTATTAAATTAGACAAAAGATAAGTAGCACATTCGTGGTCAGGGCTGCCTGTTGAATTTATGAAAAAATCGTCAATTTTACTAAAGATATAAAAAAATCTTATCATCTTTGAAAAATCGTCAAAAAAATCGGATAAATATAAATGTATTTTTATAACTATTTTTATTTAAATTTTTGTTAAAAAAAACAGCTTAGACGCATATAATGTACACGCATATAATGTACTGCAGAAAAGTGTTGCTTTTATTTTTTATATATAAAAGTAGATATAATTTGTCTCTGGAAAATTGGTGGCACTAGAAAATGATGCCCCAGAAAATTATTGCTTAGTCCTATTTTCCACAAGGAAAGTTTTTATGTGCAAATTTGAATTTATGTGGAAGAGAAACACAAAGACAAACTTGTGCAAGAAAATTATCCCTGCAGAAACCGGTTTATGAATATTTCAACAAAAATATTTTAAAATATTTTTAGAAAAAAATTTCACCTATATATATGTATGCGCAGAATTACGTTATGTAACTTTTTTCGCTGCAATCTTTCTCTTTTCTTCTTTAATATTGAATATATGTCTGTATTTTTTTATATATCTTGTATTTTTTTGCAGCATTTTGTATAAATGTAAACAAATGTATAACATTTTAAACATCAAAATTAAAACTACGAATGAGGGGACAATAGGAATGTCAAAAGTTCATGCATATGTGTAGACCTTTTAGTCTTCTCTCCCCTCTCGACTACTGAGGAAGAATTGCAGCGACAAAAGTTGCATACTGTAATAGGGCATTATTTCTTTTTCTGTGAAAAACAGGTAAGACTTCCAAATATTTTTTTTTTTTGGTCTAAACAAAGTCTAAAGCGGCATTTAGTCGGTCAGACGCGGCCTGTGAGCACGGCTGGATGGATTTTTTGATATTTTGTGTTTGCCATCAGGCTATCACACTTATTTAAATCCATGTTTGTCAAACACAGCGTAAATTGCATTTGTATCTTTTTTTAATCGAACAGTAAAGACGTTTTGGCTAGAGCGCTTGTTTTTAAGAGAATTTATTGTATTTTGCATGTGTGTTATTATTTATGTATGGTAATGCATGTAAAGGGTTTTATGAATGGTATAAAATGTAAAGAGTTGAATTAGAGTTTATTTATAAAATATTTTATTTACGGTAAAAATGACAGGAAAAAAATTTGAAAAAATATTATTTAATTGGAATATTTTAATTATTATCAAGGAAAATCAAATAAAGAAATTGGTGAAATGTTTTTCTAGCCCTTAGAACAGCTTTCTACATTATTACTAATTCTAAAAATAAAGATGAACTGATTTCATAACTTTTTGGTAATATAAATATGAACTACGAATGTTGGAAGTAAAACAAATACACAAAAAGTAATTTTCATTGCTAAGTGAAGGTTGGCTAAAGGAACAACAAAATATAAGTTACCCCCTTATATTAAAAGTAAAAATATTCAACAAGAGGGAAGCTTAAGGTAGTGGTAGACTTCGTTCTTACCAACTGACGATTGATAATTGAATACAAGTTTTCTCGTATTCCTTTATCTGGGTTTGGTTGGTTAAATAGATGATGTTTACAACTAAACACTACCCTAATTAGACAGATACAAGAGTGGCAGCTCCTGCTGGTGTCTAAAAATTAAATTTTCCCAATTTTTCTTTAATATTATCACCTAATTTGTAATTTAATTAATTCTTTCTTGGAGAGAATAACAAAACGAACTTAAACTTTACTATAAATTTCATTGTATGTAATATGAATTACTATAAAAATGGTATGATTTTTAGTTTTATTTTATTTAACAATAAAAAAAAATCGAAGTTACTTGAAGAAAAATTAAAAAAAAATTATTAAAATATTTTTCAAAAAGAATATATCCCTTATATTTTTGAAAAATATTTTAATAATGTAAAATAAAAATATTTTAAAATTTTCTTCAAATACGATTTTGTGTTTATGCGAAAAAGGTAAACGATTTGAAAGATAATATTTCTTATGAAGTGCAAATATTAATCCTTAATTTTGTATTTTAAACAGACTTAAAATTAAACATGGGCTAAAATACATACATACATACATACATACATACATACATACATATGTACATGTAAGGAAGCCTCGTTGTAAGAGGAATTCTGGAATACACTTCAACTCATATTTACACACAAGGCAGTTTACTGTTTATCTATTAATATAATATGTAAAATATTAAGAAGATTAAGAATAATTTTGTAGCATATTACTTATAAATAATTTCAATTTTATTTTTATTAATTTGTTTATATACATATTTTAGAAAAATATTTTAAATACACACGTTATGAAAAATTCATATTATTGGTATTCAGTTTTTAATGCAAATGGTTTTGCGAAAGTACAAATGCGTGTTATCATTTAAATTTAACAAAAACAATAGGTATTTTGTAATTGGATCAAACACTGAACTCCGCTATTGTTTATTACGCTGTTCATAAACTAAATGAAAAAAGTTTGGGAAAAAAAGTTATGTTCGATTCATTATATTTGTGACAAAATTTGTGGGATCTGGGTATTATTTTTTTCTGTGTATGAATAGAATATTACATAAATTATTATTATTATTATTATTATTACATTTTCGAAAACATTTTATTACTCCTTCACACAATAAGAATTAAGGAGATTTTAAAGACACATAACTCTGACCAGACACTAAGTAATTTCAAAAATAACATCTCGAATATTTATATTTTTGCAATAATTTTTTTTTAAATAATTGATGGGAAACTGCAGAAAAAATTAAAAAAAATATAGCCGTCTGTTGTCGTTAGCATTATAAATGGTCTCAATAATTCCTTTATCCAAACTAGTTTCATTCTTTTTTCAGATTGCCGTCTTTTTATAATTCATCAATCAACTAATTAACGCGCTATCTTAAATAAGCTTCTAGTGAGGTTCTATGAGCGCTGGCTCTGTTGTGTAATGATATTTGACACTCACTCATCAGGTAGTGCTAGCAGGCTGCTTTTGACCATCTAAATGCTGCTTAAGAGTTGATTGAACGTTTTACATACAAATACAGGTATTCTATATTAAAACTGTTACTGCTTTTCTAAAAGATTTTATCATTGTTGTAAAAATTTAACCCAATTCTATGTTTAATTTTTTTTTATTCAAAAATATATTTAAATTAGTTCTTTTCCTATCACCAGCAAAACATTAAAAGCAAAGACCAAAAAATCTTGATAATCAAACTACTTTTAAATTTAACAAAAAAAAAAAAAAAAAAAAAATTAAGTACTAAAACGCTTTGGAAATTTTTAAAATAAAATACTCACACTTCTATTCCAGATGCATGTATATGTATTTAAAAAACACAAGTTTATATATTTTTAAGAAGGAGAGTTTAATTTTGTAAACAATTTTAAGAGCTCACGATAAAACATTTAAAAAAAATATAAAAACAGCAAGAATAAATTAACATGTTGAATTTTTTTTAAATTAATTAAATTTAAACATCGCTAACGTATGATTTAAGTTGAGTCAATTAAAAATTGATGCTGTTTGGATATGCTTATTATCAGCGACAGTTAATGATGGCTTTTAAAAATGATTAAAAAAAAAACACCCAAAGAAGTTTTATTATGTTTTTTAAAATTAAAAAAAAATATTATTATTGGTGCATGGAAAATAGAACGAATATTAATGGAAGGGTTTTTTTTAATAAATAAACATGTGGCCAGAATGTCTGGATTTATTTGAAAGTTGCTCGACCAAAAAGAAATTTTTGGAAAATTAAGTTAAAATTGAATATTTTTTGAGGTTCTTGATAGATTCTTAGTCAAGCAATAACGATAACACACTGTGTAATTTTTTAAGTCATGGCAAAATAACCATATACGGACACCACTACGTCATAAAAGACCAAAAAAAAAAGAACCCCTGTCTCCCAGTTTTGCCCAAAGTCCTCCAGGTTTTTTTTTATGGGCCCTCAAAGATGTGGGGCCTCGATGTCATTTTTGCAAAAAAATGATCATTTACTCAAGCTCATATTCTGCAAACCGTTGTAATTTTGATATACTCTCTGAGGCAAAGTTGTAGCTCTTGCCATAAAGAACAAAATTTGTGAACATATAGGAATGATTCTTAACACCGTTTAGGTAGCGCTTAGGTAGCTAAAAAATTTTCGGGAAATTTTTCACTTTTGTGGCTACCTAAGCGCTACCTAAACGGTGTTAAGAATCATTCCTAGGAAGTTCATATGTTATAGAAAGTTATTTACTGAGATCTTAGGTTCATTTTTGTAGTTGATTGTTTCCTTGAATTTTGAACGGTTTGCTACCTATGGACCTGAACAAGGGAAAAAAGGTAAAAAAATTGAATTTTTTAAAGTTTTTTGCGATTTTGGCCTTGAAGATGAATTTTTTTTGATTTTATATGTTCACAATTTTTGTTCTTTATGACAAGAGCTACAACTTTGCCTCAGAGAGTATATCAAAATTCCAAACGGTTTGCAAAATATGAGCTTGAGTAAATGATCATTTTTTGCAAAAATGACATCGAGGCCCCACATCTTTGAGGGCCCATAAAAAAAAACCTGGAGGACTTTGGACAAAACTGGGAGACAGGGGTCTTTTTTTTTTTTGGTCTTTTATCACGTAGTGGTGTCCCTATATGGTTATTTTTTTCCGTGTTGCACTGTGTAATTGAAAAAAAAAACTGCTTCGACAAGAAAAAACAATCTACAGAATGAATATAAATTTATAAATGATTCTTGAAAAGAAAAACTGATTTCAAAAGAGACAGACGGATTTTTATAACAAAAATTTTAAACAAACTAAACTGCCACAAAATTTAGTGGGCTCTTACTGTTCATAAGACAAGGGCATGATGGTCTGTTAGGATACTCTTGAAATTCTAATTTTAATCTTTATACTTGTTGTATAATTATACAAGCATGATGGGCATCCCTTATAATGACTTCTGCAGAAGTTGTCAGGATGAAGAAGAGGAGGAAACGGTTGAACACCTTCTCTGTCATTGCCCTGCATTAGAACAATGTCGCCTACAATACTTGGGACGACGATGTTTTGAAAGCCTTTCGTGTGTTTCATCTCTGGAACCAATCAGGATTAACTCCTTTTTAAGGAACTGTGGTTGGTTTTCTAACCCTCTTCCAACTGAAGTGACATAGTTGCTCATCAAGATATGTCACGTCCAATAGTGCCTTCACGGCTAACACCTTCCCCGTCTATGACCTTCTACCCACTTCTTTCTGTAATTTCTTAGTCTATAATGATCTTTGTTTTCTATCTTCTCGGTCTATCCCTCCTTCTTATCTGCAGGTATCACAAAGGGACCAACATAATGGACCCAAGTGAGCTATTTTATTCCACTTCTCTTTCTCCTCCTCTATACAAGCTGCCTGCTTAACCTAACCTAACTATATAATTATACCTGTTAATGACGGTTCAAATAATAAGCTCATATATGTATATATTAAAATTAACTCTTGTATGGGCCATCCTTTAAAAAAAATTCTCTCTAGTATTTTGCTATTGTACTAATTTTTGGTGTGGACTAAATTTCCAAAGTCTAGAATAATTTCTATAAATTTGTTCACTTATTATATTAAGGCCCATTATTATAACTTCCCAATAGCTTAAGTTAGGATTTAGTCGGAGAGATAAGTAGATTTTGGTTATAACAAGGAGGGTAAGGCTCGTTACTATAACTTGCCTTTGAAGTACGTGATAGTTTAAGGTAACTTTTAGCTTCCTTATCACTTTGATAAAATCCTAACTTTAGCTATTGGGAAGTTATAATAATGGGACTAAATCGAATCACTGTGGTTCGGTTCGTGTCTTGACTAACTGCTTTATCTTTGCACTAACTCTATATGTATATATATGTTTATATTAAAGTAGGGGTAATATCGAATTAGACAACTTCCTAGATGGGTCCCTTTTTAAACCCACTTCCTTCCTCAATGATTATAGAAAACCAAATTGTAATTTACTGCAACCTTACTTTCATTACGTCACGTGCTACAATCAGCCTTTAATCTTGACTTTAGTAATTTTGGACTATCGACTGGTAACTTGCGGCCTACTTTCTCATGACGCAGTCTATAGTGATTGGTAGCATTTGTCTAAGGCTTAGTTTCCCCATGGTATGCACATTTAACAAGCTTCTGCCAGTGGTACTGAGTCTTATGCTAGCCAGTGCTAAATATTCACACATAATGTGCGCTACCGTCTCAGCCTTCTCCAGGCACAGTCTGCAAGTATTAGCTTCTTCGATATTCATCTTGGCTACATGATACTTGAAGTTTCCATGACCTGTCACTCACGTAGTTATCCAGATTAAGGTACCTCTATTATATCTAAAGACCTTGGTGGCCTTCCTGCTAAGGGGATCTTTGAGCACTATTCGAACCTATCTACATGTAGTAGCCTACCACCACCTTTTCAGGTTTAATGAGTTCAGCCACTGTAGGACTTTCGGTCGAATTAGGCTGTTATCCAGTAATACTCTGGTTTCTGGTCCACAGAAATTCACTATAGATCTCTTTTTTGATAGTTGATCTGCTGCTTTATGCACAGCTATGCCTATGTGGCCTTGAACCCACATCAACACTAACTGTTTAATGGCCATTATTCTTTTACATGGAAATGTCTCACAAAGTTAGTGCTTTTTGCTGCTGGTGATTTGTTTGGTGTGTCTGTTGCATTTCTTCCTGCCGTTTAGGATATGGTCCTGCAAGCTGTATTCTTGAATGGCGATGATCAACGCATTATATAAATCCGGTGTTTGAAGCACCTTGGATTTGGACAGTCGTGGCAGCTACTCTTTTTAATCTAATACACATTTTGTCTAGAATATTGTATTTTTATATCATTTTCAAAATATTTGTTCCGTGTCTCATCTATGACAAAAAAAAAGGCGAAGGTAAATTCTCCTTCCCTAATGATGAGCTTACGGCGACAGGAGAAAAAAGGTTCCTGTCCATTTTTCAAAGGGTAAGCGTGGATGTATAACTGTTAAGAGTGCAGTTGTGGTGTTTTCTATGCTGCTACTAAAGATAACACTGGCTCAGCGGTGTATTCTGCTACTGCAGATCATAAAGCCCGGCAAGAATGAAGACGTTGGTTTTAAGAGACTCCAAGCAACTTCATTGAGGAACACTAGGGTGTTCCCAATAGATAAGGTTAAGCATGGTACTCGACTTAGGACGAAGTCTGAAAAGTTTATAAGGCACGGCCTAATGTATCAGGACTACCAGCCGCCGTTTTCTCTACTTTTCTACGGCTTCGTTCTTTGTCATGCCAAGGCCGTTTATAGGGGCTATTAAAGCAGATATTGATGATAATGTCTGAAATTAATTTTTGGACAATTTTATGCACAGCAATAAATAAATTTTTTATCTTCATTTCTTTGGTAGTTGAAGATAAAATATCTTCCGAAAAAATATGCTTCTTTTTACAGTGAGATAAATTATTCATATACGCAAGCCATACATTCGTCGTATAATTTAACTGGAACAACAAATGAAATGTAAACAACAAATTTTATGTCGTATATATAGTTATTTGATGACAGAGGAATTTACTAAAACCAAACTACTTCTGTGCTTATTTGTTTAATAATATAAACACATGTTGATGCCTTAAGCCATGGACTGGTTATTACTTAATGCAGGAGTTATTTGCAAATGTTGGCCTCTATTGCGATTCCTATTGATGTCTTGTCTTTTGTTTAGCAATTACACACTTGTTCACTATTGTTTCAAACCTTTTGAAGTTTCTTTTGTATTTCTTACTTTGATTTGTGTGTTTAAAATGTAAATTTTGTTAATTTAGCACCGCGAAATATAATATTTTTTCCAAATTAACCAACCTTTTTTTTGCTTGTTGACGCCACAAAATTTAGTTTTTTATTTATAAAACAGAGTATAGTTTTTTTGTTTTGATGAGTGAGACCAAGCGCATTTCTTAAAAATATTTTAGTCCGTCTCTGGACATAATTCTAAAATTTATTTTTTAAATTCTAACAATTATGGTAAAGCTCCGTAAAAGGTGTTTAAAATATTTTAATAACAAGGTAATTTCACAAAGTAAAAATACAAATCAAATACAAATTTTCTTCAATTGGGTATTTGGCAGTTAGTAATTCATATTTTGTCATTATATGAACAACAGCGCCATCTGTTGTTAATTAAACCATAATTTTATAGGTATTATATTTACAGATGGGTCAAAAATGGAAACGGGTACCGGTGCTGGTGTTCGCATCCTGGGAACCAGAACACGCATGTCATACAGACTACCAGACGATTGTAGTGTGTTCTAGGCAGAGGTGTTGGCGATTTTAAAAGCCACAGAGCTGGTGTCTGGACAAGTTTTGGAAGGGGAAGAGGTCACTCTGTACGTCGACAGCCAGGCGACGCTTAGAGCCTTGAAAAGGCACAAGGTCACATCTAGGCTGGTAGGTGTTTGCAAAAAGGCTATCGACGCACTGGCGGACAAGTGTAGGGTTAGATTGTGTTGGGTCCCGGGCCATTGTAATGTTGAGGGCAACGAGGTTGCTGACGAACTTGTGAGACTGTGCTCGGAAGGGGTAAATTCAATTAGGGTAGAATCGGTTAAGCCACCGATTAGTCACTACTACAGGATGATATCAGACTGGGTAGTCAGGAGAATCAACGTGTCTTGGAGTAAGGGGGATTGCAGAGTGTCAAGGTCAATCTGGCCTAGACTGGACGCTGCGAAAACCGAGATACTTCTGGGTCTAGACAGGAAGGTTCTAAGAGCCGTGCCATTGCGCCATTAGGGCATTGGCTAGAAAATGGGTCGTCGGCACACCAGATTTTTGTAGGATGTGCGAGGATGAGGAGGAGCTGGAAACTGTTGAGCACGTCGTGTGTCACTGCCCGGTATTACAAAGCCGCAGACTTAGACGGCTAGGTGATAGATTTCTCGAGGGGCTCTTCGACATCGCGCGTTGTAAAATCGAGGATGTCATCGGCTTCATCAAGGAAATCGTGTGGCTGACTGATAGGTGGCAGAAAGCATAATTAGTCTCTCTTTTTCCCCATAGTTTTCTTAGTTTTTTGTAGTTTAGCTGGAGGGAATCACAATGGACCATCAGGTCTCCGAGTGGATATGCCATGTTTGGCACAACCCTTCCAAACCTAACCTAACCTTATAGGTATTAAGTGGGTCTGTAAGATCATGTATATTTTTTGAAAATCAAACAAAATTGAAGAAATGCCAAGTTTGAAATGAATTTGCAGGGGCGAGGTACCTAACTTTGAGACTACATAGCGCTACCCCTGACAAGTGGATGGTGCCCAGTGTCAAAACTTAAGCTGAGATACTCTTCTGCTATGCTCATTTTGGATCAATCGGCCTAGCCCTTTACAAATGTTTGAGTTATTACCAAAATATTTTGATTCTGCGCCACTGTGCACAGGTACGAATATACATATCTGTGTATATTCTGTATATATTTATTAGATATATTTTTGAGGTCAGTTATATAACAGGCACCATTAATTAACTTATTAATTTATTTATTTCTTTGATGGATCGACATAACATGTAGACTTGATCTGGAATCAAATCTATCAAGACGAAAGAAAATTAAAAAAAGTTCAAAAATAATTATTAAAAATGCGAAAAAGGTACAGGTCTCACTCAGTTGGTAACGTTCTTTACAACTCATTATATTTTGATGAAAGGAAAACAGAATAAATCTTATATTTGTTTACTTAGTGAATTATACCAAGCCTGTTTAAAGTTGATTAAAAATTAATAAACATTACATAAATATTGTTGACCTGCTGTGCCAGCCACAACCTTGGCGTTCTGACAATATTTTGCTCGATTTTGCTTTAAAAGTATTCCACACCAATTGTAAGAAAACAATGTAATTCCACAAAGTAAAAATACAAATCAAATACAAATTTTATTCAATTCGCGCCCAATGTTGCACAATAGTTTTTAAAATATCCCAGTTTTAAAGCTTAAATTTCAGTACCTTTAAACTGGAAACTGCGTTTTTTCAATTTCTCTTGGAAATAAGATATTTTTGCAGAACAAAGTACTGTATATTGGAATCAGGATACTAAGGTACCTCCTCACAAAATTTCGTTAAAATCCATCGAGTAGTTTTTACGTGATGCGAACACCAATGAAAAGCAGACAGACAGACGGAAATGAGTTACTGTTTTATTATATGTATAAATGTATAGATGAGGACTGTAGCGGTTAAGTTAAAGCATTTCGATAGATTACAAATTTTAATTTAATATATTTTCTTTTCTTACCAATAGAATTTGAAAATGAAGGCAAACCTTCACTAAAAATTAACGACTTATGTATAAGAAAATAGTTCGCTAAAAAACTAAAAATTAAAACTAAAACGCAGCAAGAACAAATAATGTCACCAAATATTTTATATCGGTTAATCATGCTTAAATGCTAATAAGAGAATAAAATAAAAAAAAACTAACAAATAGGAAATAAATACTACTGGCGCAAAAAATAAAAAAAACTTGCTACATTTAAGCTGGCAAGTGCTTTAGAAATGATTAAATCATTAAATCACAAACAAGTATTTAAAATGCAATTTCACTTGAAAACCTGTCTACAAAATTTAAATTTTTATGAGTTTTATTTCATAAAATTTTGAATTTAGAATAGAAAAATTTAAAAACTATGGGAAAACTTGTTAAGCACCACTGAATATTTATATTTCGAGAATTAATATGATAAAAATGATACACATTTCTGTACGTCGTGTGAGGTTAAATCCAACAGCTTTCGCTTCAATTGGCATATGCAAAAAAGTAACTGCGAACTATACCAACTTGTGGTACAGATAACAGCTAAGACTGCTTGATATAGAGGAGCTCAGTCTCTATTTTTATGGCTTTGTTTTTGCAACGTTTGATTTGTTGATATTAAAACTATTTTTTTTTGTGCTTCCAATCTTAGGAGATGTTAGTCGCAAGCAATAAATCCAATAATTATGTAAGAATTTCAAGAATTTATCGGATAAAAACAAAAGAGAGAGATGATTTAAAATTATAATTTGTTATAATTTTTATACAAGTTTTGTATATTAATTAATTAATTAATTTAAATATTGTTTTGTTTTTATTCGCGTTACTATTTTTATCCATTTACGGTCTGCGGCCAACAATCAAATGAAACGTCAGAAAGTGAAACAAATGGCCATTAGTCATGTCTTCTGAATAGAATGAATGATTATAGTACAGCAAATAGGATTCTCACGCTTGATCAACAGATGGCGTTTTTTAAAAGTCAAACTTTCATACTAACACATACTAAAAACGAAACCAGGCATCGTTGTGCGAACAGATGTTCGAACAATGCTGTTTGAACAAGAACATGACATCGACAACGATGGTCTTCACCAAGCGTTTTAATGTGCGCACATGAAATTGTTCAATGGTTGAATAAATCAATGGCTCGTCAAGACGTAATGTTAGGTTATGGTCGGCTAACTAGGCCTTTACACTAAAAAATCAATGTCATGTTATAAATGAGATTTTATAACAAATGTTTTAACAACCATGTTAGGACGTGGAAAAAAGAAACATTAACGTGGGTGGTCTTCATTTAGCATAAACATGATGTTAGTGGTAATGACTATCATTTTATGTCTAATGTAGATGGGATTTATAAAAGGGCAAGCCAAGATGTTACAAACGATAGTAAATGTTACAAGAAGTAGTAAGGTTATCAGATCTGATATCTTTATGGTATAATTAAATTAAATCTTCAGTTAATATCTCGAGTGTGGGAAATTTAAGTGTCATAAATAAATTTTAATGTTTCCTGTCTCAAAACTTATTAATTTTTTAAAGAAAACAAAATTTGTTTTCAACATTTCCGTTGTTTTGGTTTTTATTTTTGATTTATGAATTTCTATGCATTTCATTACGAAGCCCAGTTAATTTGCTTTCAATTATACTACCCGTCTTTTTTCATCTATGTTCATAAATATTTATTAATTAAAATTCTCTTGACCTACAGTTGAGTGTACAAAACTAAAGTGTCTGTTAAGTGAAATATTTAAATCATTTCAGCCGTTGCTAAAACATTCAAAAACCACTTAAAGTATTTGTTTAATTTAGGTATTAAGTACTTGATCAACATAAACAATGAAGTGTTTTGTTTTTTTTTTTGTTTTCATAGTTTATGTTTTTATTTATATTAAGTATTATGCAGAATTATAACACTCGTCAAAAATAGAATATTTTTTACTTCTTAAAGATTCTTTTCCATGCAAAAAACTTAAACCTTTCTAAATGATCTTTTTATGTGACAAGGGGCACAAATGTTTTACGTCTGTATGTACAAAAAACAAAGCTGTCTTGAATTGTATTTTATCGTATAACATTTGTTTTGAAAACCATTTTAATTTATCTGAAAATAAGTAAACTGCATTTTAAAAACAAAAGACTGAAGACACAAACTTGAGATTTAAATACATATACAAAAAATTTTTTTTTTATGAATGAATTTTTACTCGAAATACAAGAAGTAAATAAATCAGAAAATATTGTAATTTTTTAGTTCATTTAATTGTGTCTTGAATATTTTTTAACTAATAATAACACTGGCCAACAAATTAGGCAAAAAATTTTGACTGTGGAAACGAAGCATGTTTTTTAGCTAATCTGGGTGCGCTGAATTCGAATCTGGCAACAAAGTTTGGCCTTCACGTCCAGTTAGTTTTTTATCGCATGCTGGCAATACTGTAAAATACTGCTGTGTCTATGGGATAGTCGCGCTACATTTTATCATTACGTCTGAACAGAGTGGCCAAAAAGGACTGAATATTCACCAGGAAAACAAAATATTTCAAATAAACCGTTAATTGATCCAAATGACGTTCTTCTTCCACCGCTGCACATAAAATTGGGCCTTTTTAAGAACTTTGTCAAGGCTCTGGACAAATATGGTGCAGCATTTAAATATTTGTTAAAAGTTTTTCCTAAAATTTCATATGCTAAAATGAAAGAAGGGATATTTGTTGGCCCTCAGATCAGGAAGCTTATGATTGATCATAATTTTTCGCAATGTTTATCGGAGAAAGAATATGCAGCCTCGGAGTCTTTTAAGTGCATCGTGAAAAGTTTTCTTGGAAACAATAAGAGTGAAAATTACAGACAAATTGTTGCTGAATTATTGAAAAATTATCATGAAATGGGTGCACGAATGTCACTCAAAATACATTTTCTTCATTCGCATTTAGATTTTTTCCCACAAAACCTGCTGCTGTTAGCGATGAACAAGGGGAGCGCGCCCATCAAGATTTAATGAAAATTGAAAGAAACTATCAAGGATTTTGGGATAAAAGTATGCTGGAAGACTATTGCTGGACTCTAATACGTGAAACTGAACCAACGAAATACAAACGACAATCATATAACGCTATTCACTTTTGAAAGATCATTGATTTTTAAATAAATTAATAATTTTTTATGGAAAAATCCAACAAATGCTTTTTTTTATATCTCAGCGCACCAAATTACACTAGGAATGGTATTTGGTTGCTCCATTCAAAAACCTTGTTGGCTAGTGTAATTATTCTAATCTTAAATCTAAAATTAAAATATAGTTTTTAAGTCTAGCCAGCGCTAGATAATGTTTATTTCAGGGCTGTTGCAATCCTTTGTGGTTCATACCTCTGCTGTACGGCCAAGAAAAGCAGTATCTCTTCTTTTGAGTCGAATGTAACCAGGTTCACTTCGAATATTATGCGCCAAACGGTTTGGATGAGATTCAAGCTTCTTCAAAAATAACATGTTTCGCTATTTTTGCTTTGACTGATGGCATATTTAGGTCTTTTCAGATGTTCGAGTTTTTTATATACTAGAGGGCAACTGTGATCGTACGTAGAATTTTACTTTGGCGCCTTTGAATTTTTTCTACATTGCTAGCTGAGGCAGTGCCCCTTAATTGAATGCCATAACACCAAATTGGTTTGAGGATTGAATTGTACAGTAGAAGTTTGCAATCTAAGCTCAGGGTGGAGTTTCTACCAATAAGCCAATTTAGTTGTACTGCTTTTAATGTCATTTGAGTTAACTTGAAATCTATGTGGCTTTTCTAAGTAAGGAGACGGTCAAGATGAATACCAAGCATTTAACATCTGAAAGCTGCGGTTCATCTGGTTATTTATGCGAATAGGAGGGCATGAGTCCCTATGCAGTGTGAAAATTATATGAGAACATTTTTGTTCATTCACCTTTATTCTCCATTTTTCTAACCATTTTTTTTTAATTTTAGTATGTGGTCTTGTAAATGTTGTGATGCTTCTTAGGCAATTTCATTAATACTTAAAAAAGCTGTGTCATCAGCAAATGTTGATCTGTGGACTCGGCTGCTAATTGGCTTATTTGATGTGTATAGTAAATATAAAAATAAATAAAATATAAAAAATATTGCAATGAATCGAATTTCATAAATCATAAATTAAATAACTTATAAATTAATTAATTAAAAAATTCCCATAGTGTGAGCAAACAACAGAAAAAAACCTTAAATTAAAAAGAGAGGAAATATTAACAAAAAAATTTTAATCAGGGAGGAAATTACGGCATTTGATATCGATCGAAATTTCCATAGAATTTAAATAGAAATTTCGAGCGATATCGAATGCTGTGATTTGGCCCCAGAATATCCAAATATTGAAAGAAGAAAACAATTTTTAAAGTAAAAAGTAACTTTATTTACTAAAACAACTTATAAATTTGAGAAATCAAACGGGCACTACACTACACCAATTTAGTCTCCGTTTGTCGGCATAAGAAATAGAAATAAGTCTACAGCAGAGTTCGTTACGCACGATAAATTTCGTCGACGCCCTAATTATGTGCATTTTCATAAACATGTATTCTATTTTTTCGAAGAATATTCGGAACCAAAAATTCGTCATTCGTCCCTGTTGTATTTATAGCATCATTTTCAGCTCATTATCAGTTAAAAAGATATACTTTACCACTTTCTTGTAATGAATGCACTGTTCATTCGCGTCGTTAGGAAATTCCCTTTACGACAATTTAAAGTTGTTTTTAATAAACAAAAAAAGCTTAAAACTTAATAATATAAGCTGCTTCTCAAATATACCTATATCTAGGCGTGCGACATGTGTTTTAATATACTGGTGTTAATATTCACCCTAATATCTTCTTTTGTTTTTTAAATGTAACGATATTTCTGTTAACGATTCATTTTTATTATGAAATTATTAAGCCTTTTTATCTGCCTCTATTGTGATTTTTTATGATCAGTTAAAAAAAAGAAATAAAATATTTAAGCATTTTAATTCAGCAATGAATGAATTAAGAAATGTTTATATACAATCTGTTGAGCAAAAAATAAAAAATATTTTTTTTTTGTTAAAAAAGCAATAAATTTAATCATCGCGAATATTTATTCCCATGAAAAAACTCCCAAAATTTCTATCGTGAATGATTTCTACCGTAAAATACAAGTAAGTTGTTATTGGAATCATTCACGATAGAAAAATTTGGGAGTTTTTTCATGGGAATAATTATTCGCGATAGGGGTGAATATTTTGAAAATGTTAACAATCATGACAAGTGTGTGGCTAGGGATGCCAACTAATGGGACCCAAAACAGTTGAGAATGTGTGCAAAAACAAGTAAATTAAAAATTAATTAAAAAAGATGGGTCAATGTTTTCAAAATATGCAGTAAGGGGTAAAATAGATAATAATATATTGTTAAACCTTAATAATACAAATTTGTATTTATGTAAAATACACACTGTGTAATTTTTTAAGTCATGGCAAAATAACCATATACGGACACCGCTACCTCATAAAAGACCAAAAAAAGACCCCTGTCTTCCAGTTTTGCCCAAAGTCCTCCAGGTTTTTTTTATGGGCCCTCAAAGATGTGGGGCCTCGATGTCATTTTTTAAAAAAATGATCATTTACTCAAGCTCATATTTTGCAAACCGTTTGAAATTTTGATATACTCTCTGAGGCAAAGCTGTAGCTCTTGTCATGAAGAACAAAATTAGTGAACATATAAAATCAAAAAAACTTCATCTTCAAGGTCAAAATCGCAAAAAAACTTTAAAAAATTCAATTTTTTTAACCTTTTTTTCCCTGTTCAGGTCCATAGGTAGCAAACCGTTCAAAATTCAAGGAAACAATCAACTAAAAAAATGAACCTAAGATCTCAATAAACATCTTTCTAGAGTATATGAACTTCCTGGGAATGATCTTAACACCGTTGAGGTAACGCTTAAGTAGCCGCAAAAGTGAAAAATTTCCCGGAAATTTTTTAATTTTATTTGTTTTTTTCTTTACTTCAACATTGAGATACTTAAAGCTTTCTCCCGTAAGTGAGTTGTTTATTGAGATCTTAGGTTCATTTTTGTAGTTGATTGTTTCCTTGAATTTTGAACGGTTTGCTACCTATGGACCTGAACAGGGGAAAAAAGGTAAAAAAAATTGAATTTTTTAAAGTTTTTTGCGGTTTTGACCTTGAAGATGAAGTTTTTTTGTTCACAATTTTTGTTCTTTAGGACAAGAGCTACAACTTTGCCTCAGAGATTATATCAAAATTCCAAACGATTTGCAAAATATGAGCTTGAGTAAATGATAATTTTTTTGAAAAAATGACATCGAGGCCCCACATTTTTGAGGGCCCATAAAAAAAAACCTGAAGGAGTTTGGGCAAAACTGGGAGACAGGGGTCTTTTTTTTTGGTCTCTTATCACGTAGTGGTGTCCGTATATGGTTATTTTTTTCCGTGTTGCACTGTGATACTTAATATGCAGATAAAAACATGGTTATGGTTTGGTCAGAAGAACCATCCTCTGTTTTCTGTAACACTATATGGTTGCGATGAACAAACTACAGTTGTTTTAAGCATTACTATGGTCACGATAAACAAATTTTTGTTACTACATCAAAAGAACGCAACATGGTTAGTTGGAACTTTATAATTTTCAAATCACAACCTTAGTTTACAACCATAATTTCTTATTAGTAAACAAATAATTTTCATAATTTCAATCTTTCATTATAAATTCAATGAAATTGATTACTACGGGGAAGCTAGTCTCTAGATGGCTATTTCGCTAAGCGCTCAATTTAGCGTCATCAGGAAACCTTAACCCAAATTATAGATGAGCTAAAGATACTCTTAAGTTGAGAAATTTTCTTTAACTAAATAAGAATTAAGTCATAACAATTTAACAACAACAAAAAAATTGAATACCCAAAATAGAAATTATTACAAACTATTTTAAGTTAGTTCGCACTTAATCACAGTAAGGCTAAAAATAAATAATGCTTGATTTTTTTGAATAGACACAAGCTAACACACCTATACATATAATAAAACAGTCTTTTTCTTTGCGTTCGCATCACGAAAAAACTACTAAATAGATTTTAAAAAAAATTTCGCGAGGAGGTACCTTAGTATACTGGTTCCAATATAGGATAATTTTTTTCCGCAAAAATATCTTACTTTCAAGAGAAAGTGGAGAAAGGGCAGCGAAAGTACGCCGATTGTTTTACCAATTTAAAGATACTGCATACTTTAAGGTATCATTTATTTTTGAAAGCAGTATATTTGAAGCAATGTTGCGCAACAGATGGCGTTGTTTTAAAATGATGAGTAATTTATTTCTTGTCTGTCTTTTACAAAGCTTTAATTGAATTTTTGGAATTTTAGAATTATATCGGGTGGTTAAATTTTAAGGGCCGATGTTGAATGTGAATCACACCTAAACGTCAAGTTTTTTTCTGCATTTAATTTGATATTTTTCAATTTCAGGCTAACTCAATTTGAACGCTCGATTGTGTATCTTTTCCGCTACAAATTCAATGGCCGTGTTATCTCACGTGGTTTCGATGTCAATTGGCCGCCAAGGTCATGTGTTTTAACACCGTTGGATTTCTTTCTTTGGGGTTATTTTAAAGAAAAGTTGTACGTCGATAAGCCAGCAAGAATTCAAGAGCTACTGGATGAGATAATTCGGCACATTAACGGCATAGGACCTCAATTATACCTCAGCATCATCGAAAATTAGGAGCATCAGATGGAGGTGTGCCGCAGAGGTCACGGCGGCCATTTGGCCGATATTTTGTTCCATACATAATTGAACCATACCAATATTATCAAAATAAAAAGATATATCAATAATTTCGTAAATAAGTTGTTTGATAATCAACATCGGCCCATAAAATTTAACCACCCTTTATATACATTTTAGAATTTTATCCAGGGATGGGTACCTTTTTATAAAGTAAATATTTAAGGATCTTAAAATTTGGTGTGGATTACTTTCAAAGCACACAACGTGAGTGGCCACAGATAGTACTGAATATGAATGCCATGAGGAAACTAGCGATTACCGCATCTCCATATTGAGAAAGAAGGTCGACAACTTTTAAACGAAGGTCTGAAAAACTAATTTTTCAACACGAATTCAGCTTCGTCGAGATCTTGAATACTCAAAAAAGAAAAAACTTAAAAAAATTATTTAACCTACCCCTGCTCTGTGCGCCGTCATATATATTAAAGCGCTGTTTCTGGTTATGCAGGCGACAAAATTGCCAGGAATATTTTTATGAAAAGCACTAAATGGTATTTTTAAGGTATATTTAAAGGAACGTATGAACATTTAGAACTTCTTTTAAAGGCAGCTGTTTTGTCGTGAACTTAAAGTGCTGTGCCTGCTACTAGGACAACAAGAAGATTACACAATATGTCCATGCTTCCTTGTGAGTGCAATAGTCGAGCAAGGGATGAACATTGGACTCATATAGAATGGCCCTCTAGAACAAAACTTACACCTAAAATGTATTAAGAGATACCTTAGTTGACTCAAAAAAAGTTTTTCTTCCTCCTCTTCATATCAAACGTGGCTTGATATGAAGCAGTTCGTTAAAGCCCAAGACAGAAATGGACAGTGTTTAAAATGTTTGTGAGAGAAATTTCCAGGCTTATACGATGCCAAGTTAAAAGAAGGTATCTTTTGTTGGGCTGCAGATAAGAAAATTATGCAAAGACCAGGATTTTCAAAACACAATGATCAATGTCGAGAAAACCGCCTGGGTTTAATTTCAACAAGTAATTGACAAGCTTCTTGGGAACTCTAAGGACAAAAACTTCGAAAATATTGTTCAAAATAGGTTGCAATACTTTCACCGCATGGGTTGTAATATGAGCTGTTAGCGTAGTACAGGGAGAGAAGTTTCACCAAGACATTAAAGATACCAAGGTAGATGGAGCATAACGATGATGGCTGACTACTGCTGGATTTTAACATGGGATATGCCCTTTAAAATACCCAACCAAATGTCCGGACATCGGAGCTTTCTACCAAAAGGACAAAGGTTTCACTAAATAAAGACTGAGCAAAGTATTTTTTTTCACTTTCTTAATTTGTATTCCACCTTTTTACTCAAATAAATAATTAATTTTTTAGAAATATCTTTTTTTTTCCTTCAATATTCCAGTAACAGAGCAGTTAGCGGAAGGAGGGTTCCAATGAAAGTTACTGCGTCGAAATCACAAAAGCCTCGTATGCCGAAAAACCAATGTAATTCTACTCTGTTTTCTCAAATAATAGCAATTTATGATAAAGTGTTATTGGCATTCAAGGGGTGAAAACCTTTAAAATGAACATATGGGAACACAATACGAATGTATTTTTTTCCAAAGTGTTTAGTTGAATATCATTCATAATATTTAAATACACAAATTTACAATATTTTGTAGCCTTTTGTAACATGGGGATGTAGCTCAGATGGTAGAGCGCTCGCTTAGCATGTGAGAGGTACGGGGATCGATGCCCCGCATCTCCATAGTTTTTTTTTCTTTTTCTTAAAAACATAATAGAACAAAAATAAGGCACCATAAACAATATATTGCGAGTATAATAAATCTTCTTTTGTAATATTAAAATAGTTCGACAGCTTTTCAAGTTGTTAAGATGAATAGATAATACTCTAAGAGAAGCAAGTTGTAAGGAACAAAAAAATTCGTAAAGAAGTGTATTTCTAGTCAAATAGCTTTCTTGAATAATTTTAATATTGCCACATTAATTAAAAAGTTTATATTTGAGTTTAGAATTAAATGAACTTTAAGTCTTAAGAAAAATAATCCATATAAAGATATCACTCCTATCAATGTAATAACAAAATTTTAACCCGTTTGGTATGAAGCCATTCCTTTCACATTCCCTCACATGGACCCAATAAATCTTTACACACCTCTTAGAAAAAGATCTTCCAATACTTCCCTTTAATATATACATAGCTATACATATAATAAAACTGTAACTTATTTCCTGTCTCTTTCTGTTCGCATCACGTAAAAACTACTTAATGGATTTCAAAAAGAAATTTATAAGGAGGTACCTTAGCATTCTGATTCAAATATAGTATACCTTTTCTCCGCAACATACCTTATTTTCAAGAGAAAGAGAAGAAGAGTGAAGGTATGCAATTTTATCGATATGCATATTTTAAGGCGCCTTTTACTTTTGTAAGTTTCATATTTTAGTAAGGATAAGACCCTTTTAGTAAATACATAAACTATAGTTGAAGCACTAGAAAGTAAGGGTGCTTGGTGTGGATTGCTTTTAAAGCAAATTCGAAGAGAATATTTTAAGGACGCTGACAAAGTGGTGGACACAGCTAGTTTGGAATATAAAACGCAGTCTAGCATTTCACAATTTTTAATTATTTTAAAAACAAAACCTCTGGGTCGCTCAACAAACATAATTTAATATGCAAATTTTGGATGTAATACAAGAGGTTTGCTGCAAGCGTAAACTTGATTATTTTTTTTTTTTTTGTTATTAATACCAGTGTATAGTTATGGTACTGATTAGTATGCAATACGTGAAAAACTATAAGCGAGCACACAAGAGTTATTTTAACTGAATTAAATTTTATTCAAAAAAAAAAAAAGAAATTATTGTAAAAAATTACTTAATCGAAATGTCTTATTCATGATATTATACTTGTGGTTTATAAGGGGATGTAGCTCAGATGGTAGAGCGCTCGCTTAGCATGTGAGAGGTACGGGGATCGATGCCCCGCATCTCCAGAAATTTTTAACGTTTTTGTTTTTTATGTTCTCTGTATTGACGAAAATCTACTGCTTATAAAAATTTGACTCAATGGTAAATTAAAAAAATTCCGTATAAATACAAAATTCTCGTATCATAATTTTTCAATTAATAATTCAATGCGGACAAAAGATATGAAGGACCAGAGAATTATTTAAATGCATTAAATGCATATTGTAATTATTTTCTAACCGAGTTACAAGAAAAGGAAGATGGTTATCAATTCGTCTGTATATTTTTTATTACCTCAGAGCCCTGTCACTTAAGAATCGGTTTTAAAATTTTCATTTAAAAATAATTTTATATTCTTTCAATATCTTCTTATTCTTTCCTTTGAAGAAATAACACTATTGTACTAAGAAAATAATTTAAAAATATATATTAAGCTATTTTGGGTACACTCAAAGAAAAAACATGGTTGAGGGAACCATAATCTAAAAACAACATATTATGGTTAAATTGTATGGTAGTAGTCAACATTTATTAATAAACATTATAATATTATGATTAACAACTATGAATAATCATATGGGAATTTTTTTATTTTATTTTATATTACAAAAAAAAAAAAAAAAATAGTAATTTATATTTTGGGTATTAAAATATTTATAATTTTAATTTTTCATTAATAGCGTGCTATTAACCCAAATTATAAAGGGTGGTTAAATTTTCAGGGCCAATATTGATTTTGAATGAAACACAATTTATTTAGGAAATTAATGTAATTTCTTTTTATTTTGATAATATATGTAGGTATAGTTCAATTATGTATGGAACAAAATATCGTCCAAAGGGCCGCCGCTCGGCGGCACACCTCCATCCGATGCTCCAAACTTCGATGACGCTGAGGCCTAATTGAGGTTCAATGCCGTTAATGTGCCGAATTATATCATCCTTTAGCTCTTGAATTGGTGCTGGCTTATCGAGGTATACGTTTTCTATCAAATAACACCAAAGAAAGAAGGCCAACAGTGTCAAATCGCATGATCTTGGTGGCTAATAGATATCGCAACCACGTGAGATAACACGATCATTGAATTTGTCGCGCAAAAGAGCCATTGTTACGTTAGCTATGTGGCAAGTGGCACCGTCCTTTTGACACCACATATTGTTCACATTCAGATATCGTCCTTCGGGCCATAAAAAGTTCGTTACCATCTCACGATAGCAAACACCATTCACAGTAATTGCCTGACCGGCTTCATTTAGGGAAAAATACGTCCCGATGATGCAGCCATCCCGTAAAACGCACCAAACAGTCACTCTTTGTGGGTGCATTGGTTTTTCGACAATCACTCTTGGATTATCATTCGTTCAAATGCAGTAATTCTGCTTATTGACGATCCCACTGAGATGAAAATGTGGCTCATCACTGAAGATGATTTTCTTCGAAAACTGATCATCCTCTGTTGCCATTTCTGACCATAACGACGTTTGAAAGAATCAAGAGGATTTAGTTCTTGAGTCAATTGCACCTTGTAAGCGTGTAAATGCAAGTCTTTATGCAAAATGTTCATCGACGGCCAGCGTGAGAGGTGTACTTGTTGGGCATGATGACGAATTGATGTGGACGGCTCTTCAGCCACACTATCGCGAACAGCTGCAATACTTTCTGATTACTGCGCTAAGTGCTCAATTTAGCATCATCAGGACACCTTAAACCAAATTTTATATGAGTTAAAGTTACTTTTAAGTTGAGAAATTTATTTGACTAAACAGGAATTGCACATTTAGCGAAATGGCCATCGAGACTAGCATCACCGTAGTTAAATTTAATGATGAAATCTTGAACAAAACTTGTTTATCGTAATGTTACAAACAACTAAAATTTGTCATTGCAAACATACATTGTTACAAAGAACATAATGTGGTTCCCGTTACCATACCGTAATCAGAATTAATTTATTGTTTTCTGTTTTAAGATATTTTCATTGCCCAAAATCTGTAAAACAGAATGAGTTTATAACAAATCATTTTATACTGTCTGCATTACCTTAATCATAACTAAATCAGTTATAGGCCATGATATTAAAAAAAAATGCATAGGTTTTTGCATTTTTTTTCTATTATTATATTGCCCAATTTTATTTTTTGATTTTATTTTAATATAATTGAGTACCTATATTGTCGTTTGAATATGTGCCCTGATAGACAACAGCGACTAAACCGCTACACGACTACAAATGTCGTTGGCTACAATAACGTCGACGTGTAGTCAGCTACCGAATTATTTTGAAGACGACAGCTACATACTTCAAAACTATGAAAATATTGCAAAAATACATAATTTACTTTTAAAAAAAATACTTTTACAAAAAATAATTTTATCAAATCAAAGAAAATAAATATATGTATTTCCTCACAACCTTTTGATTGTAAATAAATTTGTATTTTTGGCTACAGCCACAACGGTGGCCGTGTAACCTTGTAGCTATTATGTCGTTAAAATAATCGTTCTTACAATTAGAAAAACAACAGAAATTTTGCCAAATCATTTTTTCAATATTCTGCAAAAAAAAAAAA
Source organism: Phasia obesa (assembly GCA_949628195.1). Taxonomy (NCBI): domain Eukaryota; kingdom Metazoa; phylum Arthropoda; class Insecta; order Diptera; family Tachinidae; genus Phasia; species Phasia obesa. The sequence continues at coordinate 15,398,164 of OX451217.1, read as the reverse complement.
TATATAAAAAGGATTTCTAAAAGAAAAACAAAAACAAATACTGAAGTTAAGTTTTTGTAATGCGCAAAGCTATTTGTTATTTTTCAATGATGAATCATGTAAGTTATTGTAATTTAGTACTGCTAACATTAAGGGGATGTAGCTCAGATGGTAGAGCGCTCGCTTAGCATGTGAGAGGTACGGGGATCGATGCCCCGCATCTCCAGGACTTTCAACTGTTTTTTTATTTTCTTAAACGAAGTTATAAAAATTTCTCACGATAAAAGCCTACTCTTCTATACAACTGTTTTCTTTCAACTGTTTTTTTATTTTCTTAAACGAAGTTATAAAAATTTCTCACGATAAAAGCCTACTCTTCTATACAACATTTTGTCTTTTATTTTAGAGTTTTGTTAATAAGCAAACTAACCTTTATTTTACGTAAACGAAAAGTTGTCAAAGACCGAAGAATGAATTAAATGCATATTGTAGATTATTTTTTAACCGGGTTATAAAAAAAGGAGGATGGTTATCAATTTGTCTGTATATTTTTTATTAGCTCAGAGCCCTTTCATTTCAGAATGGATTTGAAAATTTTTATTTAAAAATTATTTTATATTCTTTCAATATCTTTCCTTTGAAGAAATAACACTATAATACTAAGAAAATAAGTTTAATCTATTTTGGCTACACTCAAAGAAAAACATGGCTGAGGGAACCATAATCTAAGAGCAACGTATTATGGTTAAGTTATATGGTTGTAGTCAGTGCTCAATTTAGCAACATCAGTAAACCTTAACCCACATCTTAGATGAGTTAAAGTTACTCTTATGTAGGAAGTTTCATATTACACAGTGCAACACGAAAAAAAATAACCATATACGGACACCACTACGTGATAAAAGATCAAAAAAAAAGACCCCTGTCTCCCAGTTTTGCCCAAAGTCCTCCAGGTTTTTTTTTATGGGCCCTCAAAGATGTGGGGCCTCGATGTCATTTTTGCAAAACAATGATCATTTCCTTAAGCTCATATTTTGCAAACCGTTTGGAATTTTGATATACGCTCTGAGGCAAAGTTGTAGCTCTTGTCATAAAGAACAAAAATTGTTAACAAATAAAATCAAAAAAGATTAATCTTCAAGGTCAAAATCGCACAAAACTTAAAAAATTAAATTTGTTTACCTTTTTTTTCCCCTGTACAGGTCCATAGGTAGCAAACCGTTCAAAATTCAAGGAAACAATCAACCACAAAAATGAACCTAAGATCTCAATAAACAACTTTCTAGAACATATGAACTTCCTAGGAATGATTCTTAATACCGTTTAGGTAGCGCTTTTGTAGCCACAAAAGTTTTTCACTTTTGCGGCTACCTATGACGTAGTGGTGTCCGTATATGGTTATTTTGCCATGACTTAAAAAATTACACAGTGTATTACTTAAAGTGTACATCAATTCAAAAACTAATTCCCAAAACACCTGATGAAGAATTAAAATTATTAAATAAAAATTGACTTTCGAGGAAGCACTGTATCAATATTAGACTTCAGAATAAATACCATAACTGTGACATACTTTATAAGAGTTAAATGAAACTGCTATCTGCAAGGTTGGAATATAGACCATGTAGGGTACATACTGGGGGGAAAAATACTCAGGTGCCATTAGAAAATTTGTTAAACCGCACAATGTATATAATTTAAAGAATTTGGATTAACACCAAATATTTAAAGTAAGTGGGTTGCGGATGTGGTCTGACAAACTATTATTATTATTTTCAAAGTTCTTTTTATGACCTAATCTGAAGATGTGTAAATTGATGTTGATATTATTAGTATTAAAAAAAAACAAGATTTCGAACCACTGTTTCGGGTTTAAATTTGTATCTTGTAGCATACGCATAAATAATAGTTGAAACATAACATAACATTATTTTATTTTATTTTATTTATTCTATGTATTTCACGCTTTTAACAACTGGTTTGACATTTATTCATATTTTTGCTTTTAATTTACATAAAATTTATAAAAACATCAAAAGCTTATGACAACATTATAAAATATTATAAAGTGAAAAAGGTGTTAATAAATGCACTAAATAAGTTAATTTTATAATGTGAAACAAATATGAGAAGCAAAAAAAATTAAAGATATAAAAGATTTTATTGAATAGAAATATTTCAAAAACAACCAATAAAATTTTGCTTCCGGCCCTGTGAATAATTTCTTTCCAGCTCAAAGTAAACAGCTACGAAGAATGCCGCGGAAGACTGTAGCGATCCAGAAAATGCATTAAAATAAATTTTTGTATTTTAATCTTTAAAATTAAGCACCAAATTAAGGAACAAAGTATTATTTCAACTTAAGCCTACTACTCTGTTCAGTTTTTCATGCGGAATGTTGTCAAACAAAAGTCATGAAAAAATGTTGCAGAAGTAAAAATGTTGCCAGAAACATTTTGTCAAAGCAGTTGAAATAAAGCAAATGGGCATTATTTCATATGAAATTTTTTGTAGAATTTTTGTGGAAAATTTTCTAAGCCAATGTAATATATTTAGAAGCAATAAAATCGTAAAATCCTTTCAAATCACGAGATAGAAACGACATTTTAAATGTCAAATTTTCTTGGTGAAATAATAAATGTTACTCAACATTTTTCACAAATTCAAACAGAGTACTAACTAGGCTTTAGAGAGAATAAAACGAATATTGTTTTTCGTTTTGTTTATAATCAAAAAATATAAAACATCTGCAGAAGAATAATTTTTAATGAATCTATTGATTTGAATAAGGAAGTACATTCGAGTTACTTGAAATATTTAACTAGAAATTGAAAAGAACATCTCCAAGCCAATATAAATCATACAACTTGCTTTTTTTTTAATAGTTCTCATTTATTATTTATTTTTCTAAAAAATTTATTATATTTCCTCTTAAAATTATTAAATTTTATTTTTTATTTCTATTCTATTCTCTTCTCTAGTAAGTAAGCGATGTAGTTATTTCAAATTTATATTTCGAAAATCATTTATTAGTTTTTTTTTAGAATTGTAAACTACTAGCATTTATTTGGAATAACATTGTCTAGCCAAATAATTAACCTTGATATAAATCTAATTTTAGACATGGGTGGTTATTTGAATGAAAGGCGTATAAAGATGATAAACATTGTATAATAAAAAAAAATTTCTAAAGCATTTGAATGCTCTTGATAAACCAACTTAAATTTAAAGGAATTTATAAATCATTAAAACATGATTGCTTTTCCGCCTTGCATTGTTAAAAAAAAACGATAAAAAAGATGAGTATTAAAATTTATTCGTTGAAAACCAATTTACATACAACAAATGTTATTAGGAGAACTGTAAGGTATTTTTTATATTAAATAAACACATTTATTTCGAAAGATTTTTTTTTTTGTAATTATCTAGTTTTTATCGTTTCATATAAAATATTTAAAAAGTGTGAAAAATGTAGTTAACGAAATCAGCAAATAAAAGATATAAAATTTTTATTTTTTTTTTGATTATAGAAATTTAAAAAAGATTGACTTGTCAAATCAAAAGACTCAAGCAACGAACTCTTAATGTTAAAAAAACAATAGAATTTTATTATTTAATATTATGCTAATTACCCATAACGTTTTATAATAAAAATGCAATTTATTTGTGAAATACTTATAGGGACTAGCTCTTTTCCCCCAACAAATAAATTGCATTTTTATTATAAAACGTTATGGGTAATTAGCATAATATTAAATAATTAATATTTAAATTCCCAAAAATTTTATTAATAATAGAATTTTATATTTTTCTACATCAGCACGCATTTGTTTCTGTAGAGAAGAAGATGTAAAGCTAAGGCAACTAACTACAAACTGCGTAAAATTAAAATTGCAAATTGCACAGAGCGTATTATAGTGGTTCCTATATGATCTAAAATTAAGGTCCAGTAAGACACCTCTAACTCTAACAACACAGTGCAACACGCAAAAAATTTTTCACTTCTGCGGCTACCTAAGCGCTACCTAAACGGTATTAAGAATCATTCCTAGGAAGTTCATATGTTCTAGAAAGTTGTTTACTGAAATCTTAGGTTCAATTTTGTAGTTGATTGTTTCCCTGAATTTGGAACGGTTTGCTGCCTATGGACCTGAACAGGGGAAAAAAGGTAAAAAAAATTGAATTTTTTAAAGTTTTTTGCGATTTTGACCTTGAAGATGAAGTTTTTTGATTTTATATGTTAACAATTTTTGTTCCTTATGACAAGAGCTACAACTTTGCCTCAGAGAGTATATCAAAATTCCAAACGGTTTGCAAAATATGAGCTTGAGTAAATGATAATTTTTTTTGCAAAAATGACATCGAGGCACCACCTCTTTGAGGGCCCATAAAAAAAATCTGGAGGACTTTAGGCAAAACTGGGAGACAGGGGTCTTTTTTTTGGTCTTTTATCACGTAGTGGTGTCCGTATTTGAGTTTTTTGCCATGACTTAAAAAATTACACAGTGTGTAATCAGGCCAGTAAAATATGATGGAAAGTTAGCAGTAAGCAGCAGCATAAAATCGTAATTTAGGTAGCGATATAAGTCAAAATGAAGAGAATTTGATGTCTTGTATACAATAAGAGAGCTACAAAAGTTTTTTGTGTTTTTTTAAATAAAACAAAAACGGTTTTGGATATCAATGATATTCTTTATTCCTGTAAAAGCACGTTCGATGCCATTATATATGAAACTCGATTTCTTTTGCATGACCGCCACGGGCACGCTTGCAGAAGTCCAGATGCTGAATCTAATTTTCGACGGTTTTCAAGCATAAATCGGCCGATACTGCTGCAATTTCACGTTCGATATTCGTACGAAGTTCATCGATCGTCGCTGGCTTGTTGGCATAGGCCATAGACTTGACGTAGCCCTACAGGAAAAATTGGCAAACCTTACTGAAGAGAAATGTCGAAAGAGCGGCAAGAAATATGGCGTCGTCTGCTGTCCCTGTCGCTCTACTTTTGTAGCGTCCCTGTTGAAGAACCCTAAATATTGTATTGTATTTCTGCAGTAGACACAAATAGGTTTGGTCGGATCATCTGGTGAATACGCAGCCACAGACAAACGTTATACCATTCTTCTAGCCAGCAGATATTTAAATCAATATTTTTTTTTCGCCAAGATACGGGGCAACCTTTGTTGATATAATGGGTGATTTTTTTGAGGTTAGGATTTTCATGCATTAGTATTTGACAGATCACGTGAGATTTCAGACATGGTGCCAAAGAGAAAGATGCTCAGTATGCTTTGACATTTCATCATGAATAGACTTACTAACGAGCAACGCTTGCAAATCATTGAATTTTATTACCAAAATCAGTGTTCGGTTCGAAATGTGTTTTATCGACAAATTTTGTTCAGCGATGAGGCTCATTTCTGGTTGAATGGCTACGTAAATAAGCAAAATTGCCGCATTTGGAGTGAAGAGCAACCAGAAGCCGTTCAAGAACTGCCCATGCATCCCGAAAAATGCACTGTTTGGTGTGGTTTGTACGCTGGTGGAATCATTGGACCGTATTTTTTCAAAGATGCTGTTGGACGCAACGTTACGGTGAATGGCGATCGCTATCGTTCGATGCTAACAAACTTTTTGTTGCCAAAAATGGAACAACTGAACTTGGTTGACATGTGGTTTCAACAAGATGGCGCTACATGCCACACAGCTCGCGATTCTATGGCCATTTTGAGGGAAAACTTCGGAGAACAATTCATCTCAAGAAATGGACCGGTAAGTTGGCCACCAAGATCATGCGATTTGACGCCTTTAGACTATTTTTTGTGGGGCTACGTCAAGTCTAAAGTCTACAGAAATAAGCCAGCAACTATTCCAGCTTTGGAAGACAACATTTCCGAAGAAATTCGGGCTATTCCGGCCGAAATGCTCGAAAAAGTTGCCCAAAATTGGACTTTCCGAATGGACCACCTAAGACGCAGCCGCGGTCAACATTTAAATGAAATTATCTTCAAAAAGTAAATGTCATGGACCAATCTAACGTTTCAAATAAAGAACCGATGAGATTTTGCAAATTTTATGCGTTTTTTTTAAAAAAAAAAATTCTCAAGCTCTTAAAAAATCACTCGTTAGATGAATTGTAACTTTAGGGAAGAAATATATAAAAAGTTAAGTATTTCCAGTTTCTAAATATAACATGTAGTACAAGGTGGTGAGCGACAAACGAAGCTTCTTTTTAATAGAGAGTTTTTCTAGAGAGAGCAGCTTTTCTATGTCCTTATAGCGTGCATGGGGCGTACAGATCACAATAGATCTGAATGCTGCATTCTAAATCTTTAGTTTGTTAACTATAGAGATTTATGCGTGATTAACGTATTTAGATCAAGAAGATTTGATCGCTAATTTTGAAGCCAAGAGTTTGTTGAAAATATGCGCCTTAAATTATAAGTTAAACGCAATGTCAACTCCAAGATATTTGTAAGAATTCACTAGCTCAATATTATTCTCGCCATAAATCCAATTTTGAGTTGATGAGATTCTGCTAGCAAACGTGAAACCCAATATTTTTTATTTGTCTAGATTGACACATAAACACCACCTCCTACACTAAGAGTATAAGGGCATCAATCATAGATTGCAGATTTAAATTTGTGTCGGTTAGCCTGACAAAGTCTTCCGCATGTAGTAGCACTTTTAAATTTATGCCAGCAATACTAACACTTCCCGGTAACTCAGCAGCTCAGCAGATCATTTATATACAAAGAGATTAATAGGGGGCATTGCATTCCTGCTTAATGCCCAGATTATTAACAATAAAGATTCGGATAAGTTGCTAGTATTTCAAATTCTGGTTTCTCTATTTTTCCTAGTCTTGAGAGCTTGTTAAACCATGAATTTCTAGGTACCATATCTAAGGCGCAAGAAAGTTCTATGACTGTTTAGGGATACAATATTTACAAGGTTGAAAATGTTGCCGGCCGTTGAGTAATTTTTTCACCCATTCAGTAAGTCTGTTCAATAATATTGTGTTAAAGATTTTGCATATTGCATTCGTGAGAGATGTTTCAAGATAGTTTGCTAGCAGGTTTGGGTCCCCTTTTCAAATATTTCAGATCAGCAGAAAATTTAATTTCCCCAAATTATTATTAAAATTTCAACTCTCCTATTTCTATTCACCGGTCATCTAACAATTTTGAAAATTTTCACTATTTACTGGTCTCTTTTTACAGTTCCCTTAGCATCTTTTTATTTTGGTAGCCCACATTTTGTTGTTCCTTTTCGGGTAATCTTACTTGGATGTTAAAAAATTAATTGATAATTTTAACAAAGAAATTTTAAAGAACGTGTTGATCTCAAAACTCAAATGTTAATAAACCTGTAATTTTTACATTTATAATTTTTTTAAGTTTTGCCGCTTGTTTATCTTTGGGAACACCCTTGTTCGAGTATTGCTAACGTGGTATTTTATCAAAAAGCAGCAGCTAGCCATTTAATGCTTTCGATGGTCGTCCAAAATATGTTTTTTTTATATTTGCGTATCATCTTTTAATTTATGTCACACTGGGAATATATTTGACGAAATAAACTTAATAACGATTTTTGAGTGCCTCGGTGGGCTAGTAGGTAGTGTGCTAGTCTAACAGTTCGGGGTTGTGGGTTCGATACACACCAAAGACTCTGAAATTTTTCAATACAAGTTGGCAGAAAGACCAAGTAGGAGCTTGGATATAATCTGGGTGTCTGCAAATGGTTAAATGCATTGTTAGTGATAGGCCAACTACTGCCAAGTAAGTTAAAAATCGAGGAAAGACGATACTTGCAGACTGTGCCTAGAAAGAGGCTAACATAAAAAGGCTTTGGACCACGGACAGACACATATTAAATGGAGATGTTGGAGAGACTTTAGCCTTAAGTAAATTACACACTGTGTAATGTTTTAAGTCATGGAAAAATAACCATATACGGATACCACTACGTCATAAAAGACCAAAAAAAAGACCCATGTCTCCCAGTTTTGCCAAAGACCTCCAGGTATTTTTTTATGGGCCCTCAAAGATGTGGGGCCTCGATGTCATTTTTGCAAAAAAAAATGATCATTTACTCAAGCTCATATTTTGCAAACCGTTTGAAATTTTGATATACTCTCTAAGGCAAAGTTGTAGCTCTTGTCATAAAGAACAAAAATTGTTAACATATAAAATCAAAAAAACTTCATCTTCAAGGTTAAAATCGCAAAAAACTTCAAAATATTAAATTTTTTGTTACCTTTTTTCCCCTGTTCAGGTCCATAGGTAGCAAACCGTTCAAAATTCAAGGAAACAATCAACTACAAAAAACTTTAAAATATTCAATTTTTTGTTAACTTTTTTCCCCTGTTCAGGTCCATAGGTAGCAAACCGTTCAAAATTCAAGGAAACAATCAACTACAAAAATGAACCTAAGATTCCAATAAACAACTTCCTGGAAGATATTAACTTCCTAGGAATGATTCTTAATACCGTTTAGGTAGCGCTTAGGTAGCCGCAAAAGTCCAGGGCCATCAACATTACCTAAGCGCTACCTAAACGGTGTTAAGAATCATTCCTAGGAAGTTTATATGTTCTAGAAAGTTGTTTACTGAGATCTTAGGTTCATTTTTGTAGTGAATTGTTTCCTTGAATTATAAACGGTTTGCTACCTATGGACCTGAACAGGGGAAAAAAGGTAAAAAAAATTGAATATTTTAAAGTTTTTTGCGATTTTGACCTTGAAGATGAAGTTTTTTTGATTTTATATGTCAACAATTTTTGTTCTTTATGACAAGAGCTTTGCCTTAGAGAGTATATCTAGATTACAAACGGTTTGCAAAATATGAGCTTGAGTAAATGATCATTTTTCTGCAAAAATGACATCGAGGCCCCACATCTTTGAGGGCCCATAAAAAAAACCTGGAGGACTTTGGGCAAAACTGGGAGACAGGGATCTTTTTTTTTGGTCTTTTATCACGTAGTGGTGTCCGTATATGGTAATTTTTTTCCGTGTTGCACTGTGTTGCCATACACTCTGTGAAGAGGAAGAATGTCAACATGTATCAGTTGCCAGTTTGAAATCACTACAGTCGAGAGTAAAAGGCTAGTGACAGCACGAGACTCAATGAAAATAAGGTATTTGTAAATTTTGCAGTCGGATATCAGAAATCATTGATGAAATTAGTGGTCTGCTTCGGTATTTCCCTAGAAAATAATATAACTCATTAGTCATTACGTGCATTTTATGGTGCTCATAATCCTCCATCAAAAGGAATTATTATTTCCAACAACTGTGACTCGTAATTGCATTACGTTTATTTTTAACAATTTTCGAAATAGCATTACATCCTCACAAACTTACTGCTGATTGCGCTTTAAGGGCGGCCAAATAACGATAGTCAGAATATTTCAGTCAACGGTGAGCGTTACAGACACAAATTTACTAGATGTTTCGTGGCTTAATTGCAGACATATGGTTTTAGCTGGATGATGCCATATGTCACAGAGTACTCGATGCAAGTAATTTGCTGACAGAATTATTTACCGAACAAATATTTCGGGAAATGGGCCATCTCATTTATGTGAATTAAAACTATTAAAATTTTTTCTTTCGGGACATTTATAGTCCCAGGTCTATTTAAATAAACTAGAAACGATCGAACTCATGGAAACGAATGTTCGCTGCGTTATTGCTGATATACAGAATGATTTACTGCAAAGAGTGTGTAAAAATTGGACCCACAGGATATGCCATATATGCCATAATCATATATCAATATTAATGCCTTAGAATAATATAATTAATAGAGCCATTTGGATGGATATTAAAAACATTTTTCTATATTTTATTTCAATTTAAAGATTTCCGCCCCTATAACCAAATTTGATAATATTAATTTGCCGCCTTTTATTTTAAGTAGAAAGTTGTATAACTTACTTGCTCAAAATATTAGTTGTACTCATTTCGACAAATAGTTACTCAGTGTGATCTTATTAATAGTGTAGAAACTAAAATACCGACTTTTTTGCTAATTCTTTTTTCTTCTATCCATATATTTGTTAAAAACTGTTTGCTTGTTTGTTTGTATGTATTCTATCTGGCCACTTCTTGTCTAGTCCAGTCTATTTTATATATTTATTTAAACTTGATTAGATTTTTTTTTATATAAATTTAACTGCTTTTTGTTGGCTCATCATCATTTGTGCTTTGAACTTCTTAACAGTGGTAACGAAAAAAAAAGAGAAAAATCTTTGCAAACGTTTTAAAATATTTTTATATAAAAACCATTGCGATTATAAAAGAATTTTCAAAAATTATTTTAAATAAAAGTGATTTTGTGTTAAATAAAAAAAAAATAAACCATAAAAAATGGTAGGTGAAGCCCAACAAAAAACTAAATTATAGAACTAAAAAAGTTATGAAAATATCCTGCAAAATGACACAGTGTGCACAGTGATTTAAATTAGAAAAAACATTTTTTTTTAATAATTAATATTATACTGATACCGAAATATTTATATTTTAGCAAAGCAAATTAATAGAATTTCTTGAAATAATTGTTTGATGCTTTAATAATGAAAATAAAAAAAATCGTAAATAAATTAATTTATCGATGAAAAACATCCTGTTTCTTACCGCATAAGATCCATTATATTGTTTATAGTTTATATTGTTTTTTTTCGGATCACAACTAAGGGGATGAACCCTAGACATGTAATTCATTGTGTCAGAACTAGGAAATTAGTTTGTGGGAAGGAGGAAAGAGGGGTCCGTGTTTGTGGACATTCTATTTGAATTTTCCTACATTGAAAGTGACAAGAAAGACCACTAGAGTTTATTCCACATACGAAACATTCTGCTAAAAAATTTTCCCTGTAAAGCATAGTGCGAATCACTGGCCATTCGAGCAAAAATAGATGGCCTCTAAACGAAAAGCGTGTTAAAGGCAAAAACGTGCCGTTGGAACTTGTTAAAGTTTGGGATATGTTAGGCATTTCATAAACTTTAAACTCAGCCTAGTTATGTTGCAGGTCCATTGTGCATAATTAAAAAATTTATTACGTAAAATTTAAGTTAAGGTCACCATATAAAAGAAAGCTCTAGAGAAACAAGCGTTCATATGCGCTTGTTATTTTTTACTGGTAACGCTTGGAAATTCTATACCGTTGCCAAACAATGTCCAGCATATTTTAGCTTTAAGAAAATTCTTCTTTAAACGCGTCTTTAAATCATCATATTCATTTTCCCAGCTGGTTTAGCAGTGTGAGTTAATGAAGTTGATTTAATTAAAGTTCAATTTCAATATGAATTTTATTGGATTACAAAAATATATGTTAAAAAATATTCGCCAAAAACCCATAGTGTTTTAGCTATCAATCGGGGCACCCTTAATAAAAAAGAATACCAGGTTAGCTGTTTTTTGATAGACAAATGGATCAGATGCAAAAGTCATAAGGAATTATATATTTAAAAAAAAATATAAAATAATATAAAAAAATTGGAAGCCAAATGTTTACAGGTTTAATTTAATTTTAATTCATTTTTTTTAAATTTTCAATTCTTGTTATCTTATTTCCTAACGACTTACTTACTTACTCAGCCACGATCGGCTTGAGGGTAAGTGTTGGTTTTGGCACTAGTGTTTATTAAGGGGCGCGGGCATTTGGAGGCCGTATAGGTTTTTAAAGGTTAAAGTGTTTTCCAGGATGGGCTTTGAAAGGCATGATGGACAAGTATAGCACAAGGTTATGCTGGGTAGCATTGTAGTATCTATGGGAATAAGATAGTAGATGTACTGGCGAGGATGGATCTTGCAGAGTCCTCTGAGATGAGGAAGAGATCGAAAAAGATTGACTGATCAGTCATATTTATAGAAAACTCAGAAGTTTTTTTTCAGGTCCTAAATGAACACTGCAAGGCGCTAACTGAACACTGCAAGGATCAACATACCTCTAAGGTCGATGAGGAGAGTTGTAAGGGCCAATATAGATGTAATTGTAGGTCAACGTTCGATTAAAGCAAGGGCTAGTTAATGTAAAAATGCCAGTCCGCATGACATTGACATGACATGACATTTATGTCAATTTTTATTATTTTTTAATGCCGAATTACATTATGCAACTTTTGTCGCTGCAATCTTTCTCTTTTCTTCTTTGATATTGCATTTGTGTTTATATCGTGTAATTTTTATTGCAGCAATTTGTGTAGATGTACACATTTGCTTACCTTTTAAACTTCCAAATTAAAACTACGAATGAGAGGGCAACACGAATTTCAAGAATACAAGCATATGTGTACCACTTTTAATTTCTCCATCCCCTAACTAAGTAAGAATTGCAGCGACAAAAGTTGCATAATGTAAATGTACCAATTACCGTATATGCGGGTTTTTTTAAATAAATTTTAAAATATCGATTAAAGTCCTATAATGCAACTGAAAATTTAAAGAAAAAACTTTACACTTTTAAAATATAATTATCAAGTGATCATTGTTCATCATGAATTTTTATAACAACGTAGTTAAAATATGGTAAAGGAATCACGGAAATCCATTTATTTGCATTTTTTTGATTCTTCAACAAGTATTATATAATATAAAATTAAAAAATTTGAATAATCTATAATCGTTTGTTGTTTTACTTAAACTTACATGAAATCTTACTTTACTCCTTTCAGAAATTCCTGATAATCGCTTTAGCTTATATTGGCCTTGCCACTGCTGCCATTTTACCCGACTCAGCAACTCAAGGGCCGAATCCTCAAGATATTGCCACTCCTGAACCAGAATACATTGATATTGATGAGCCGGAGTTGCCAATAGCACCCCAATCAGCATCTCTCTTCTCTCCCGTATCGAGATCCGTTCAGACTGCCTACTCCGTGCCCAGTATTCAACACCAACAAAACCAATTTACTCCACAAATTTCCGGTCATTATCACTCAAAATCTGGCTATCAATACAGACGTCCCGTTTATATAAGACGTGTCTACCGTCGTCGTTACTAAAATGTGATAAACGATTGTTTGTAAAAGTATGAATTGTGCTACAGCGCATAAAGAATTAGTCGTGATACGATACAACTATTATTATGAAAAGCGAATACTTTAAGTCATTGTAAATATTAAGATTTCATTATGAAGAAGGCGTTTTCTTGTGGGGCATAAAGGTTCAGGAAGGAAATTGATACCTTAAAATGGAAGACAGTCGTTTCATTAAACATTTTTTTTATTTAAGCAAAAAAATATTATTTTAAAATTCTGTATTAAAATATCACTAATTATAAAAAAGTACAAAGAGACAAATGATAAAATATAAAAAAAATGATGCACAATATAAAGAAAAATAAGATTAATGTTTTTATTACATTCGATAGCTCGAAGTTCGGGATAAACATATTTAAAATTTAATTTGAAATTATCCGAACTTTAAAAAAAAATAATAATTTAATGAAATTTGTTTGGGGGAAATTTCATGGCGTTTGTCTTCTAAAAGTAATAAGTTATAAATAACCATCACAGCTATCTGTTGCATAGCTCCTTCTTTAAGTCCAATTTCCACTTTTTGAAGTACTTCTTTGTTGAGGAGCTACCTTAGTATTTTGGATACTTTTTTCCCCAAAAATATTCTATTTCAAGGAGAAAGTGGAGAAAAAGCATACTTTAAGGCGGCATATTGTATAGACCTTTAATAGAGCTTTACAACAATTTTTAGAATTCTAGAAATGCACCTTTTGTTTTTGATTGCGCGATATTTTAAAGGTATTGCATACTTTAAAGTCAATAGTATTAGGAACGGAACAAGATGTACTAACCGTCATTTGCGAGAAATTAACCGCTTAGGCAGTCTTTATAAAGCCCAAATTGCCCTAATAGTATTTGCCCTGTAAAATCCGTAAATTAATCAGTGCTTAAAATCTGAAAACTGGATTGGTAGCCATTAGTAGGAGGTAGTAATAAGATACGTATATCAACTTTGATTTGCCAGAAATGAAGAGAAAAATCTGTAATTATGTAGATTTCCGCACCATCACAGAGGTACTACACATGGCGCGTTGCCATGGCTGGCTCCCCAAGAGCCATACGCCATTATATACATCTGTGTTTATTTTCTATTTCAATAACACAAGACAACAAAATCGAAAAAATTTTATGTGGACAATTTCGATGTATTGTGGTTCGAAAAGTACAAATATGGTCCAAATTTGAAATTCTGTAGAGAGGTTTTTTTAAAAAAAATTTTAAGTAAAGTTTATAATTTTTTTAGACATTTTTCCACATAATTAATGATAACTCAAAAAGCGTTTCTCCGATATTATTAAAGTGAAAGTAAAAAAAATTTAAATTTACATAACCTTTTATCCGTTAATAAATGGTTTTTTTATAGAGGTATAGAACTTTAAGTTGGCATTACTTTTCAAGATGGCAACCGATTTAACAGATGTCAAGTGATTTATTCTCAGTCTGGTTTGGCAATTCATCATGAATAGACTCACGCCTGAACAGCGCTTGCAAATGGGCCCAAAACGAGATTACCGTTGTTCCCAATTTTCATAAGCGAGTTTTGTTTAGCGATTAAGCGCACTTCTGGTTGAATGGCTACGTCAACAAACAAAACTGCCGCATTTGGAGTGAAGGTAATCCTCAAGTGTACGTCGAAACACCGTTCCAGAAAAATTTACTGTTTGCTGCGCTTTATTAGCTGGTGGAATCATTGGTCCGTACTTTTTCAAAAACCATGATGGCCAGAACGTTACAGTCAATGGTGATCGGTATAGAGCCATGATTACTAACTTTTTCATTCCTGAATTGAATAACCATGATGTCCAGGAGATGTGGTTTCAACAAGACGGCGCAACATGTCACACAGCTCGTGCCACAATAGATTTATTGAAAGACACGTTTGGTGACCGCCTAATTTCACATTTTGGACCTGTGAATTGGCCTCCAAGATCTTGTGATTTAACACCGCTAGACTACTTTCTGTGGGGCTATGTAAAGTCATTGGTCTATGCGGATAAGCCACAAACGCTTGACCATTTGGAAGACAACATTCGCCGTGTTATTGCCGATATACGGCCACAAATGTTGGAAAAAGTAATCGAAAATTGGACGTCCAGATTGGACTACATCCGCGCCAGCCGTGGCGGTCATATGCCAGAAATCATATTTAAAATGTAATGCCACAAGATTATCTTTCGGATAAATAAAATTCATGTCAATCGAATAATCCATCGTTGTTTTGTTGCAACTTAAAGTTCTATACCTCTATAAAAAACACCCTTTATATCTTAAGAATTAAAGACCTCAAAATTGAACGTTAGTAATGTTGTTAAAAAAATTCTGTGTTTCGTGTTTGTACACTCGAACTGTGTTTGTATTTCACTCAAAGCATAAAACTGCTTAAACTCGAGAAAGTTCATTCACTGTTATTATGTTCAACATTTACTCATACTTATTCAACTTGATTATGGAAACTGCAAGCTGATTGCATTTAGCTCGCTGCTCTTGGCTGTTTATTATTATTCACTCATCGTTACTAATGTGCATAGAACAGACATTAATTTAATTAAATATAACAATCGAATAAAACTTAAAAAAGTATTCGATTAATCGATTGCTTTTCTTATATACCTTTTTAAAAATTCATTTATTTTGGGATTAAAGAGCCAAAAAGTAACTGAATTATAAAATAACTATTAATAAACTTGTAAGGTGTGAACTCTTTCGATTTTAGAATAATGCAGTATGCCATTATTGAAATAATTGGAAAGTCAAATACATGTCATAATTTGCAGTACTTCCTTATAATCGACAAAAGGTTGTAGTAGATATTTTAAATAAGACCAAAATGATTGTATGATTTTTCTAAAATTAAATACATAATGCCAAAAAACGCTAAATAAGAAAAATGCTTAAAATAATGCTGACTACGAAATAAAAATGTGTATACTAAATTGAAAAAATAATGCTAAATTTGGCTGCAAAAATTCCAAAATGGCCACACGGTATACTATAATTAGAAAACTATTTTTTTTTAAATTTTTAGCGTATAAAACCTACTTTACGGCAGTTAGTTTTATATAAACTTTTATACGTATCAGTTGTATAACAGTTTTAATATCATACATACTTTAGAAAAATCAAAACACGTCTGAAAGTATGCTTCACAATAACTAGGAATATAAAAAGATGCGCTTGTTTCTTAAATCTTTTGTTTTTTTTTAACATACACCACATTTTTGTTAACTGAAACTAAAACAAAATAAAGTTAAAACGTGCATAAATTGTGTTAAAAATTTTTAACATTTAAATGTTAATTAAATATCTACAACTGAAGTGTGTTATATATTTGGGTTACAAAAAGCAAGGAAATCATTACTTGTATTTGAGCAAATTTTGACAAATATTGTTATTCATTTAAGGTGCAAATTAAAACAAAAAAAATATATAAAAACATTGATGGTCAAGTTATATTTTTTTTGTTTTTATATTGAGTAATTTATTAAAAGAAATATATTAAAATTGAATATTTGAAATTTTATTAGTCGAACTATTTAATTACATACAGATGGAAAATATTAAAGAGGGAAGCTTTGGGTAGTGGTTGACTTCGTTCTTACCAACCGATGATTGATCATTGAATTCAGTTTTTCTCGTATTCCTTTATCTGAGTTTGTGTGTTTACAACTTAACATTACCCAAACTTGACAGATACGAAGAGTGCTGATGACGGACGTATCTGTCTAGAAAATGCATTCCATTCTGCTGGTGTCTAAAATTGAATTTTTCCCAATATTTCTTTATTATTCACCTAATTTGTAATTTAAATTATTCTTTCTTAGAATAACCAAGATTGACTTCAAATTTCAAAAATATATTAAAATATTTGTACTACTTGTAGCTTTTATTAACCTAGTGTGTAGACCTGACAAGAAATTATCTTAAAAGAAGTCAAACTTCATTTAATGACTTCTTCTTAATGAAGACAAATTTTCGTCAGGTCTAGACCCTAGGTAAGGCAATCAGCACATGAGTTTAATTAGTTAAAGACCCACAGGAAAACTGAGAAAAAGATATAATTTTTATTTTTTTATTGAATTGCTTAAGGTTAAGCTCATTTGACATTTCTTGATTGGTTTGAGCTTAGTTTGATTTGGCTATTCTATCATGAAAAGTTTCACGGCACAGCAACTTTCGCATATTGTTGAAATTTATTTTGAAAATTATGTTTTACTTCGACAAACTCTTTGAATATAAAGTGCATTTTATGACGCTCACAATTTTTCATCTTTTGGTTAAACAGCAAAATCGATAAACAGATTTGCCGTATTTGGAAAAGCCATTGTTGAAGTACCATTATATGCAGAAAAAGCAATATTTGGAATGCTTTATGGGCCTAAGAAGTCATTGGTTCGTATGTAAAGTAACAATGAATGTCCACATGTTACACAGCGTGCGTTACAAACAATTTACTGAGAGAAACATTTGGGTACGAATAATTTTAAGATATATAATTGTCAACCGGCCACCTCGTTCTTGTGTTTTCAAAATATGTAAAGTCCCAGATCTATGGGGTTAAATCGAAAACGATCGAGCACTAGGATCGCTTCCTATGCGACAAATTATTGCCGAAAAGCAGTCTGACTTAGGATGTTTGAAGTCCAATAGGACTTCCTGAAATTGCTGAAATTATATTTAAACATTAATGCTTTACTATGGGGAAATATCTCTAAACAAGCGATTGCCATATCATGAGGCATATTGTATTGTTCCACTATGGCTCAATGATATCATACGACGCCGAAATGCCGATTCGTCGTAGTTCTTAACATTTTGGTCTTTGTCTTAGCCTTCTTAAAAAATTTTACGGAAGGATCTTGACTTAAGTGCCTATAAAATACAACTCGTGCAAGAATTAAAATCGTGCAAGTAATAAAGCTCATTTCTAATTAAATGGTTATGTTAATAAGCTACATTGCCGTAATTGGAGTGTAGACAGTCATCAAGCCTTTAACAAGTCACCATTACAGCCATTAAAATTTACTGTTTGGGTCCTTTCACACGTTCTTTATTTCTTTAATTTCTTTTGAAAAGAGCAAAGAGCTGACGTTACGTGGAATGGCAGATGCTATCGAGCCGTGCGGACTTAATTTTTTTTTTCAAAAATTAATCAAAGACATTTTGTTCCAACAGTACGGCTTGACTTACCATACAGTGCGCTTAACAATCGATTTATTGCAAAATCGATTTGTTGACAACTTTATTTCCAGAAGTGGACCTGATCATTGACACCCTCGTTCGTGCTATTTAACGCCTCTGGATTGCTGTTTATGCCAACAAACTAGCAACTCTTGAAGCATTGGAAGTCAATATTCACGCCACCATTAACTCCATACGACCAAATTTATAGGAAAAAGTAGTAAAAAATTGGACTGATGAAATGGATCATGTAACTTGTAGTCGAGGCGGACATATTAGAAATATAAATACCATGAAATTCTCTCCAAGTTAAAAATCGAGAGAAAACGGTACTTACAGACTGTGCCTGGAAATAGGCTAATATAAAAGAAAGGGTTTCAACCACCTGCAGACACATATTAAAATGGATATGCTGTGGCGACCCTAGCCTTAAGCAAATTTTAGCGATTACCATAGATTCTGTGATGAGGATGAATGTCGACAAGTATAAGTTGTCAGTCTGAAATAACTACAGTCGAGAGTAAAAGGCTAGTGACAGCACGAGACTCAATCAAAGTAAAATATTCGTAAATTTTTAGTCGGATACCAGAAATCATTGAGGAACGAAGGGGGTCGAAAAGGAAACCATGAAGTTAATGGTCTGCCTCGGTACCCCTTATACAAAAAAATATATACATATATATCAGCTAACAAGAAAACTAGTTTCTTGGTCAATTCAGCATTAACTTGTGTTGGTTTACAATAAAAAATGCTGAGATCAGGTAAAGTGAATAGTGGAGTCGCTGTCATAAGACTGAAGGAATAAACTACTAGTGCGCTTGCAGAAATTTTTTAAAAAGATTCTTAAAAAAGTAAATGACAAGTATAAGGTTTTTAAAAAAATTATTATTTATTACTATATCCTGATTAATATTGTTGTTGTTGTGACAAATTGGTTTTAGATGACGTATATAAAACCAGAAATAATAATTGGTTTCTCAAAAAGAAATCACAAAATTCTGGCAGATATTTTAAATAAATAAAACTTCAACATTTAAATACACAATGGCGCTAAGACTATGAGAATCTTTAAAAAGCCAAAATAAAAAGGAATTATAATAAAAAACCATTCCACATTTATTATAATTAAATAAAACAAAAAAAAAAAAAACAAATAAGAAATACATGCTGGTGATTATAAGAACATCACAACAAGGTCATTGAACAAATAAAAACCTAATAAAACATTTTAAAGTCTAATAGCTCTTAACTGATTTATCTTCGAATGAAAACAAGATTATTTGAGATTTAATGTCATATTTTCTGACAGTTTAAAGACACAAATTAATATTTAAACGCCAATAAACACATAATAAAATCTTGCAGTGCAGGTGGGTGGCACCATATGGAAAATAAATTTTGAAGTGCTTCATTTTTAGTTTAAATAATTTATTTATTTTTTTATTTATGTAGAGTAAGAAATCTTTTCGTGATTAATTTACAAGTAGCTGAAACACTTAAAAAACGAATGTGGGTTTTATTGATTTAAAAAAAAAAGTTACATTTCAAATGCAATAATTGGAAATCATCTTAATAATTTTTTTACGACTGGCGAAATTAGGAGTCTTTGTTAAGAGTTTTTATATTTTGTATGATTTTAAATGTTGCTTATTATGGTATGAAATTGCTGTACTTTTCAAAAAAATAAACTCATAAATCTTTCGAAAACATATGACTGAAAACATTGTTATTTTAATGCAAGCCATAAGGTAAGACAAGAAATCAAATTAAAATTTTTCAGATTAAATTTTCGATCATATTTTTAATTTTTCCTATTAAGCTCAGTTCAACGTTTCTTTTACTTTCATTAGCAAGATATTTATTCTACGAGCTACTCTTTTTATACCCTTCTCCACAGGTAGTATATACATATAAATTTGTCATTCCGTGCGTCATTTCTATAATATTCATTTCCGACCCCATAAAGTATATATATTATGGATCCTTATACATAGAGAAAATGATTAAGCGATGTCAGCCTATCCGTGTTCGGGCAGTAATGCCATTTGCCAAGGCACCAGACGCGACACAAAAAATTAAGGCACACCAATCTGTTAGGCGTAGTCTAAAAAGTTTTTGAATTGCAATTTAGCAACATCGGACGCTGCGGACCAAAAAACCACGCCCACCTAAATTTTTTTCACTTTTTTTTTTATTTTTTCGGCTTTAGTAATTCTCTTTTGCTTTTTTTTGTCAAATAAATATTAGACCGCGACAGGTAGATCGCGGGGAGTACATACAGATCTCGGGGATCAATAACCCGAGGGGCGGTTGTTTGTTTTTAGGTTGGTAGTTTTTTTCTGCTTTGATTTGTATTAAAGACCTTTAAAGAAAACAATACACATAGAGATAGCCAATGGACCTACAGGGTACCCACTGGTAAGCAGAAGCAGTTAAATAGCATATTTAATAATATAAAATTTTCTAAAAAATTTTCAAATCAAAGTTTACAAATTACAAACATTTTAAAAGAAAATATTTTTCCAAAAAATTTCTGCAAAAGCAAATCATAACACAAAAAGTTTCCAAAAACAAACACTCATAGCTTGAAAGCTACATACAGCTTATGCTTACATATAGTAACACTTTAACAGGACCATTTTTGTATATGAAATATTTTTTGCAAATTTTGTTGCTGGTGCAGCTAGTAATCGAAATGGAATACAAAACAGCAATTTTTGGAATTTTTGTCTGTCTGTTTGTATTCGCATCACGTAAAAACTACAGAATGAATTTTAATAAAATTTTGTAAGGAGGTACCTTAGTATCTCAGTTCATCTATAGGATACATTTCTCCCGAAAAAATATCTCATTTCCAAGAGAAAATAGAGAAAAGTAATGAAAGTGCGCAATCGTAGCGATCTAAAGGTATTGCAAACTTGACGGCACCTGGTATTTTTGAAAGCGGGATATTTTAAACATTATTTGCAGAACTCTATAATAATTTTGCAATATTATATTAATTTTAGAATTTTATATAAAGCATTTGTTGAGAAATTACCCAGGGATGGACCTTTTTATAAAGTAAATACATAATCCATAACTGAAGCACTATAAAATTAAGAGTCTTAAAACTTGGTTTGGATTAAATTGAATCTTAATAACAACTAACGAGTAATTGTTTTCTTATTATGAAAAAGTAAATTTACTCATTGTATCAGTCCAGTTCGATCCCCTACAAACAATCTGTTTTTTTACTACAATTGTTTTATTGTATTTTACGAAGTCATGAATGAAAATTGCAAGTATCATCTGATCAAGTTAAAAATCGGGTTAAGACGATACTCAGCGACTGCATACAAAATTCGGACAGACAAAAGTTAACAATTACGAGATAGTCTGTGATGAGCCTGTAATACGTACAGTCGAGAGTAAAAGGCTAGTGACGGCACGAGACTTATTGAGAGTAAATTAGTCGTAAATTACCAATCCGGTAGCAGATATTATTAACGCATAAAGGGAGTTTGTGGTATGCATCCTATACAAATGAAAATGAAAAGGATTACAGGTTACATCTCAGTGATTCTAGATTTCCAAAGTATATAGTTTAAATGCTCTGCCCCGTCTAAAGGAATCTTTAACAATAATTTAAAATGCCATTGTGTTGATCATCTACACTTTCAAAATTGTTGTAACGTTTAAAAATATTTAAACATGTTTACCTGCCTCATAATATTTATAAACATCATGACTCGCCACTAATAAAACCTTCTATATATTTAGCATGCTGTATAGGAAAACAAAAGATTTAAGACACAAACACGTGTTATTACAAAAAACTACTTTTGTAAGTTATTAATCTTTGAAAACGATGCTATAAATCAAATAAAATAAACTTAATAGCACATAAACTTAAACTAATTTAAATTAAAACGGTGTTGTAACAAGTCTCAAATGAATTCAACACAATCGAAGAAGCTTCTTAACAAAAATTACAATAAAGAACAAATGATAAATTTCATCTCATTTTTAACACCAAACATAACCTTCATAAAAATAAAAAACAAAAAAAACCAAACCAAAATTATTAAGACATTATTTTGATAAGCAAAACACTTTTAGTACTTAAGCTACAACATAACCAACATTTTTTGAATTTTATACTCTTTTGTACAGAACAACTTTCATCACATTTCAATATCAAATAAAAAAAACCACAAAAATGAAACCTTCAAAGTTCTTAAGGGCCTTCTTACGATTTTTTTTTTTTTATTTTTTATTCGAATTATTAATGTTTTAATGAAAGAGAACTGGCCTATTTTATATGTTTTTTAATGTATAAAATCTAAATGTTTATAAATATTTACAAAAGAAACAAACCAGCTTGCTGTTTTCTTTATTCGTTTTTCATTTAGATGTAAATTTGTACGGAACTAAATTTGATGAACAAAAGAACTGTTATAGATTTACGCTTTAACTTTTATTTACACATCAAATACTGCGATTATTCATTAGCTCAGATCACAGCCATTCATGGGTTCAAGAAAAACCAAATTAAATGAAAACGTAGATATTTGGCGTTTTTGTTAATGTTTTATTATTTATTATTGGGCTCCGGATAGAACTTCTATTTCAATCTTGTATAATTTTGATAAAAATTTTACAGAAACACTTGCAATAGAATATTTACCAAAAATTTTGATAAAATTTTTACAATAAATTTTCGACAAAATATTCACGAAAAATAATCGATAATATTTTCATAAAAACTTTTCTATAAAATTTTTAAAAAAAAGTTTCGATAGAACATTTACAAAGAAAATTGGAAGTTTAAAAAAAAAAAATTTATTAAAATTAAAAAAAAATTCCTAAAAAATTTTAATCTTGTATAAAATTTGAAAAAAATTTTTCTAAAAAAATTTACAAAAGTCTTGTATAAAATTTGAAAAAAAAATTTCTTAAAAAAATTTTACAAAAAAATTTTCTATAAAATTTTACAAAAAAATTTTCTATAAAATTTTACAAAAAAATTTTCTATAAAATTTTACAAAAAAATTTTCTATATAATTTTACAAAAAAATTATCTATAAAATTTTACAAAAAAATTTTCTATATAATTTTACAAAAAAATTATCTATAAAATTTTACAAAAAAATTTTCTATAAAATTTTACAAAAAAATTTTCTATAAAATTTTACAAAAAAATTTTCTATAAAATTTTACAAAAAAATTTTCTATAAAATTTTACAAAAAAATTTTCTATAAAATTTTACAAAAAAATTTTCTATAAAATTTTACAAAAAAATTTTCTATAAAATTTTACAAAAAAATTTTCTATAAAATTTTACAAAAAAATTTTCTATAAAATTTTACAAAAAAATTTTCTATAAAATTTTACAAAAAAATTTTCTATAAAATTTTACAAAAAAATTTTCTATAAAATTTTACAAAAAAATTTTCTATAAAATTTTACAAAAAAATTTTCTATAAAATTTTACAAAAAAATTTTCTATAAAATTTTACAAACAAATTTTCTATAAAATTTTACCAAAATATTTTCTATAAAATTTTTCAAAAAAAAATTTCTATAAAATTTTACAAAAAAAATTTCTATAAAATTTTACAAAAAAATTTCTATAAATTTTTACATTTCGATAAAATTTTACAAACAATTTTCGATAAAATTTTACAAACAATTTTCGATAAAATTTTACAAACAATTTTCGATAAAATTTTACAAACAATTTTCGATAAAATTTTACAAACAATTTTCGATAAAATTTTACAAACAATTTTCTATAAAATTTTACAACCAATTTTCGATAAAATTTTACAACCAATTTTCGATAAAATTTTACAACTAATTTTCGATAAAATTTTACAACCAATTTTCTATAAAATTTTACAAAAAATTTTCTATAAAATTTTACAAAAAATTTTCTATAAAATTTTGCAAAAAATTTTCTATAAAATTTTACAAAAAATTTTCTATAAAATTTTACAAAAAATTTTCTATAAAATTTTACAAAAAATTTTCTATAAAATTTTACAAAAAATTTTCTATAAAATTTTACAAAAAATTTTCTATAAAATTTTGCAAAAAATTTTCTATAAAATTTTGCAAAAAATTTTCTATAAAATTTTGCAAAAAATTTTCTATAAAATTTTGCAAAAAATTTTCTATAAAATTTTGCAAAAAATTTTCTATAAAATTTTGCAAAAAATTTTCTATAAAATTTTGCAAAAAATTTTCTATAAAATTTTGCAAAAAATTTTCTATAAAATTTTGCAAAAAATTTTCTATAAAATTTTGCAAAAAATTTTCTATAAAATTTTGCAAAAAATTTTCTATAAAATTTTGCAAAAAATTTTCTATAAAATTTTGCAAAAAATATTCTATAAAATTTTGCAAAAATTTTTCTATAAATTTTTACAAAACATTTCTGATAAAATTATTAGAAAAAATTTTCTAAAAATCTTAAAAGTAAAAAGGGAATGTATATTGTTGTAAAAATTGGAAACTATAGAGTAAGGGAATATTAAACAGTACTATGGTGAATATAAGATTCGGCATGGCCGAATATAGCACTCATACTTGTTTCATATTTTTTTATTGTATCTTCAATATATTTGAACTAACAATAATTACTCATATCTTAAGTCTAAAATAAAAATATGTATACTTGTTACGTCCAGCCAGTACTAGAGAAAAAATGGAATGTTCTACGGTTACTGCTATCACTTGGGGGTTATACCTCTCGTTATTGATCATCATTGGCACCTTTGAATTTTTTCTACATTGCTAGCTGAGAAAGTGTTCAATATTTAAATTCCATAACACAAAATTGGTTTGAGCTTCGACTTGTGCAGCAAGAGGGATTTATGAGAACATTTTCGCTCAGTCACCTTTATTCTCCATTTCTTCAACCATTTTTCCAAATTGACTATTTGGTGGAATTGCAAAATTAAAAATTTTGAAAAAGAATTTGAATTGAATATTCGTTTGTTTGTATCACTTTATCACTTTATTATTTTATGATATTAAATATGAAATAATTTTAGAAATTATTTATTTCATATACACAACTATTTTACATCATTTCCTTTCGCAAAAACCACTGTTCATCACTTTAGCCCATTTAATAAAACATTTTTTTTTGGTAATAATTTTCGTTTATTTTTATATAGAACAATTACTTAAATAATAAAATAATAAATTTAATTTGCTTTGCTTTTTATAAAATACAGATAAATTCCTTGTTGCTGAAGAAAAATATTCAAAACTTCCAATCAAAATTTTGTCATCTTAATACTCAGTCTTCATTTCAATTTAACAACTGAAATGTTTTAGGAATAAAATTGTAAAGCTGGAACATCATAATTATAGCCTTCCTTAGACAGATCTTCTACACTTTCTTCGAGAGGAGCGGCATATGAGGGTATGGGAATTGTATAGGCGAGTTTAGGGGCTGGAGGTAAATATTCCTCTTGGGGTGGTGATGGTGGCAAGTAAGCAGGTTTTGGTGGTAGTGGTGGAGGTAAATAAGTTGGTTTTGGTGTTTCAGGTAGGGGTGTTGTGGTAGTGGTGGTGGTAGTCGTGCTGGTCGTCACCGGTTTAGGTGGCAAGTATGTGGGTTTTGGTGGTGGAGGAGGCAAGTAGGTTGGTTTTGGTGTTTCAGGACGGGGTGTTGTGGTAGTGGTGGTCGTGGTTGTTGTGGTTGTCGTTACTGGTTTAGGTGGCAAGTATGTGGGTTTTGGTGGTGGTGGTGGTGGTGGCAAATAGGTAGGCTTAGGTGTTGGTGGCGGTGGTGGTAAGTAGGTTGTTGGAGGTTTTGTTGGTTTAGGAGTTGTAGTCGTAGTCGTAGTTGTAGTTGGTTTTGGTTTTGGAGGTAAATATGTGGGTATTGGAGGAGGTAAATAAGTAGGCTGGGTTAAACTAGGTAATTCCAGTGGATGCTCTGGCTTAAAATAATCGTAACCCTTGTGACTTAACCCCTTTTCGTGATGTTCATGATTTTCGTGGTGATGCTCATGTCCATTGTTGAAGAGATGTGAGACATCTGCTGTTGCCAATGCCGCTAATGCCAACAAAATCAAGAGTATTTTCTAATAATTAAAAAGTTAAAATGCATTTAACACAAAATATTCTTTTTACACAATAAATTCGTATTTTTAATAATTTTTTTTACCATTTTTATGTGTTTTTATTTGTATTTTACTTCCTACAATAAGTTTAGTTTAATCTTGGACAGTTCAAATCAAAATGATAATTTGTTTACAGTGAATATTGTTATTTATAGTCCATAAACAAAATGTTAAATATGTTCTGCGTTTTGTTTCTTATTTGTAGTTGTTAATTCTCTAGCTAAAACATTTTTTGCTTTTGTTTTAAACAAGTGTTTTAAGAAGAAATACTACTAAACAAGTCTGCTGAGAGTGAGACTTGAGATCATACATTTTGCGATCAGCTAATAAATTATATTTACTCACTTGCTATGGCTTAATTAAATGAAGACAGGTCTTCTTTAATATTTGTGTATTTTTGTTGCTTTTGTGTTAATACATGTGAAGCAAACATTAAATATCATTGTTTTGCGCCTGGCTTGAAACTTATTTACGTGTTTTAAAATTCCAGCTCTTAAATTCTTGTAATTTTCAAAGAAGATCCTTATTTTTTGTAAATGCTTACACACAGTTTAATGCTTTTAATCTCATGAATTATATTCAAAAATATTTTTTTTAATCTCCCTCCACTTACAAACGAAAACTATAGAACATTAATAATATCTATATGCTAAGAATATTTCTTCCACAAAAACAAATATCAAACAAAAAAAAAACACAAAAAACAATTTAAATTTTTCACTGCATCTAAATGACAACAAATTATTTCAACTATGTCTGTAGGAGAGCAGCTATTAAAAAATTTTTAAATAAATTTTCTTTGTTAGTTTAAGTTTAGTTAGGCAAGGAAGGCTGGACTAATTAATACCATACACATTCATTCGGATAGCTATTAGCGCATTGTGACACATTTCTGTTTTTCCCAAAATAATCCTCAAATATTAATCGTTAAATATGATTCATCATCTGTCATTAAGCCATCATCATCAAACTTGTAGCTTGTGCTTATGTGTAAGCCAACATGGAATCCACCAACCTAAGGTTGCCTTTGTATCGGGTGGTTAAATTTTAAAGGCCGATATTGGATGTGAACCACTCCTAAACGTCAAGTTTCTTTCTACATTTAATTTGACATTTCTTAATTTCAGACTAACTCAATTTGAACAATGGAAAATTACACACTCGAGCAACGCGTTAAAGTTATTCAGGCTTATTATGCAAATGAGCGTTCAAACCAAAATTCATATCGTGCACTGATGATTTTTTCCGTCAATTTAATCGTCCAAATGTGCATACAATCGTAAAAATCATGCAAAAATTTGGGCAAACCGGGTCTGTAGGAAATGTGAAAACAGCTGTGCATATTCGTACAGCTCATACTGCAAAAAATATTGCTGCTGTTCTCGATAGTGTGGCTGAAGAGCCATACACCTCAACTCGTCGTCGTGCCCAACAATTGCACCTCTCACGCTCGTCCTTGATGAACATTGCGCATAAAGACTTGCATTTACACGCTTACAAGGTGTAATTGACTCAAGAACTAAAGCCTCTTGATCATTCCAAACGTCATCAATGACCAGAATGGTAGCAAGAAATGGCAACAGTGGATGAAAAATTTTCCAAGAAGATCATCTTCAGTGATGAGGCACATTTTCACCTCAGCGGATTCCTCAATAAGCAGAATTGCCGCATTTGGGCGAATGATAATCCAAGAGTGATTGTCGAAAAACCAATGCACCCACCAAGAGTGACTGTTTGATGCGGTTTATGGGCTGATGGCATCATCGGGCTTAATTTTTTTTCCAAAATGAGGCCGGTCAGGCCGTTACTGTGAATGGTGTTCGCTATCGTCAGATGATAACGAACTTTTTATGGCCCGAATTGGAAGATATGGATGTGGACGATAGGTGGTTTCAACAGGACGGTGTCACTTGCCACACAGCTAACGAAACAATGGCTCTTTTGCGCGACAAATTCAATGACCGTGTTATCTCACGTGGTGGCGATGTCAATTCGCCGTCAAGATCGTGTGATTTTACACCGTTGGACTTCTTACTTTGGGGTTTTTTTGAAAGAAAGGGGGTACGTCGCTAAGCCAGCAACAATTCAAGAGCTAAAGGAAGAGATAATTCGCCACATTAACGGCATAGAATCTCAATTATGCCTCAGCGTCAGCGAAAATTTTAAGCATTGGATGGAGGTGTAAAGCCGAGGTCGCGGTGACCATTTACCGATATTTTCTTTTACACATAATTGAACCATACCAATATTATCAAAATAAAAAGAAATGAAAATAATTTCCTAAAAAAATTGTGTTTTATTCAAAATCAACATCGGCCCTTACAAATTTAACCACCCTTTATTTGAAATTTCCCACCGTAAGATGAAATTTGTTTCAGTTTCTACTACATATTCTACGTTTTAGAACATTTTTCAATAAGCCTGTGTAATATTATCACATAAGCTATTCCCTGTTCAAGACGATTAATAACACGTTTCATCTAGAGCATTTCCAGTATGTTGGCCCTTGCAATCTTCTCTATATTTCCAGTAATGAAGTTACATATATATTTTTTTAACAGTATTTTCAAAGATCAAAACTAGCCTAGTATCTCTTGGCAGACATACTCGAAACTGAATAAAATAATTATTCAAGGTATATTTATCTTACTAGGTAGTGTCGTCCGCCCAGCTGATTTAGTGGTTCGACATGTCAAAAGTTTTATGTGTTCAGAATTTTTATAGTGTAGAAGTGAGAAGGCAATAAAACACATACACGCCTTCTCAATTTTCTTCTATGTTTTTTGACATTTCGAACTACAAAGCAACAACAAAATGCCATGTTGTTCTTTTATTTTTGTATTTGTTGTAGGGACGCCACTACCTAGTAAAATAAATATACCTTGTAATTATTTTTAAAAATAAAGAAAACTGAAAAAATTGAAAATCGTTTTGTATTCGACAACTGCACTGTCATTTTAAAATTTTATTAAAAAATGTCCCAGGTTTTGAAAAATATGAATATTATTTTTGTAAACCGATTACTAATTAACCCATTTTTTTTAATTCAGTTAAACAAAATTCACTTGTATTTAAAGGCAATAAACTAAAAAAAAGAACATTTCATTACAGTAATAAATAATTTTTTAAAGACAAGAATATGTGCTACACGATGATCTTAAAATATGATGATCTTTAAAAAAAGTTTAATAAAATAAAATCAAAAAAACTAAATCTGTAATAAAATTGTTCCTAATCACGTTCACGAATGTAAACTCATAAATTTTCATACAACTATTTCCCTGTTGGTGATGACGCATTCATCACATTTAATGACAATAAGCCCTTAAAAATATCAAGAAGAATCAAAGCTGTAAGAAATGTTTAAACATACAATGTTATTGTTTATTAAAGGGTGTGTCAAAAATTACTCAAAATTTGAGTTAAATGGATGAGATGGTTCTTGCCAATTGTATTGGAGAGGGAAGAGATTGGGAGAGTATATACATGCATACATGCAAAGAAAAAACCATGGGTATGGTATGGTCACAGGAACAACAATGTTTTGAGCGATGAACAAATTTTAGTTGTCTACAACATTATTTTGGTCAGGATAAAAAAGTTTTGGTTAAGATTTCTTTATTAAAAATGTCCGGCTAAATACCCCTCTGTGCGTCGGATAAAATATGAATTAAAAATGTCTTTTATTTACATTTGACTTTTAATGACCTTAAAAGCCCGTATGGATGTAAAAAGGAAAATAGAAAACATGATTACGCCATGCGCATGTTTTCCCATTAGATGTCGTTGTTCGGCCAATTTAAAGTTGCCAAGTCTGTAATCAACAAATTGCTTAAAATAAACTCTCATAATTTATAGTTTTACTCTCAGTTAATTTTTGTGATGGCGTAACCTTGTCGTCTATCATCCTTGGCTCATATTATATTGGCAAAATACTAGATCGGCGCACATGGAGCGTATTTTGGCAATCTAGCCGGATATTACTTTTATAGCTTATATTGGCTCTGAAAATTTATTAAGATTTATAGATTAATGAAACTTGTCAAAAAAATCTCTTATGATGATTGGCTGTTAAAACTAGAAAATAAGAAAAATCGGAACAAGGAGAAAAAAATTCTCCTTAGAAGAACTAATCCTACCTCTGAAAATTAAAATTTTTTAATAATCAGCAAAACTTGGCCCTTGGAGATTCTAAAATGCTCTTTTTTGCTCCGCCAGCTATTGTGCGCGGTGATATAAAATATTATTTGCAAAACTAATGTAATTATTAAAAGAAATACGCCTTAGTACTATAAAAATAAAACTTTTAAGTTTTTATATGCATGGGGTGGTAGCCCACGAAACGTGTATGTAGATTTCAAAACAAAAAAAATTTTTTTTGCTAATTTCCAAAAAATATTTATTTTAAAGCTTTATGTCGAAGAGAAGAATATTATTAAAAGTAATTTTTGTAATTTTTTAATTTAAAGCATTTAATTAATTTATACATAGCTAGCTGTGCCCGCCACTTCGTCAGCGACATTATTTTGCTTTGAAAGAAATTCACTAAATCCACTTGAAGGCTCATAATTTTATAGTGCTTCAGATACCCATCCCTGGGTAATTACTCAGAAAGATAGGCTTTATAAAAAATTCTAAAATTTGTTGAAAATTCCAAAATTATTGTAGGTACTGATGCCATATTCTGTAATTCTCGTAGCTTAAGGTATCGCTAAAATTCTAAAAATACACAAACATATTGGGAGTGTTGTTGTAAGAATACTAGAAATTTGTTTGTGCATTTCTAGAATTTTAGCAATA
Source organism: Phasia obesa (assembly GCA_949628195.1). Taxonomy (NCBI): domain Eukaryota; kingdom Metazoa; phylum Arthropoda; class Insecta; order Diptera; family Tachinidae; genus Phasia; species Phasia obesa. The sequence continues at coordinate 15,367,057 of OX451217.1, read as the reverse complement.
ACTTTAGCACCAGGTGCAATATTCTGTAATTCTCGTAGCTAAAGCTATCGCTAAAAATCTAAAAATGCACACAAGAACTCGATGAATTCCTGCATATTTTTCCATCTTTAATTTTAAATTCTATTTTTAAGGACAAAGTGAAAAATTTCCCGGCTACATAAGCGCTATCTAAACGGTATTAAGAATCATTCCTAGGAAGTTCATATGTTCTAGAAAGTTGTTTATTGAGATCTTAGGTTCATTTTTGTACTGGATTGTTTCCTTGAGTTTTGAACGGTTTGCTACCTATCGACCTGAACAAGGGAAAAAAGGTAAAAAAAATTGAATTTTTCAAAATTTTTTGCGATTTTGACCTTGAAGATGAAGTTTTTTTGATTTTATATGTTCACAATTTTTGTTCTTTATGACAAGAGCTACAATTTTGCCTGAGAGAGTATATCAAAATTCCAAACGGTTTGCAAAATATGAGCTTGAGTAAATGATCATTTTTTTGCAAAAATGACATCGAGGCCCCACATCTTTGAGGGCCCATAAAAAAAACTTGGATGACTTTGGGCAAAACTGGGAGACAGGGGTCTTTTGTTTTTTGGTCTTTTATGACGTAGTGGTGTCCGTATATGGTTATTTTGTCATGACTTAAAAAATTACACAGTGTGTAATTTACACTAATAACAAGAAATTTTATTTAAAATAATAACAATTAATTTATTGAAAACAACTCAGAAACCAAAAACATTTTACTCGTATCTACCTCTGCAAGATGAACAAAAACAGAAAAAAGTGAAATTTGGAAGTCTACAGATCGCAAATGTTATAGTGATATATAGCATTTTTAGATCAAAATGATCCTCACTCTCAAAAACTTTTTCACTTTTTTTTTTACAAAAAAGTAAATAACAAAATATTGTTTAATTGTCTAATTTCGAACGAAATTCTTTATCATAATAATTTAAAATAAAATTTTTCTAAAAATTAGTATAAGTAGCTGTTAATATAGTCTTTTACAGAAAAAACAAATCAATAGAAAAACTTTATTCGTTAAGCCACATAAAAATATATTGCAAACCTCTCACAGCCGTGAAAAGGCAATAAAAACAATAAATAATTGTGGTTACCAATTACAATTCTATTATCTCCAACAACAATATGGTTCCAACCATAACACTATTATAAGTATTTATAATAACGTGATTTGAATACAATCATATAAATTGGTCATAATAGTGGTCACTGCAACCATGTTTTTTCTCTGAGTGCAAGTGTTTCTCTTGCGAGAACTAAATTAGCTTGTGTATTCATTTTACTACAGTAAGGAAAAATAAAAACGTGATTTGTTTGTTGGTGTTTTTTTGAAGCTCTCATATTCTGTAAAATTATTCTATTAACATATACACTTCTCATTGTGTTTTGTAGAATTTTATTACTTATATAGTGTTCTTGGCTTCTCTAAAATTAGTAAAAAATGTTCTGATAATGTGTCCTTTGCAACCAGTGAAATACGTATAGGATAACTTAACCTTATTTTATTACCATTAATATATTATGGTTAAAATAATTACATTATTTTTAAATATTTATAAAACTTTGGTTGTGGTTTAAAGTTTACCATTTTGTAGTGTAGTTAAAACCAACGATGTTAAACTGTTTGGGTTTAGAAACTTAGGCAAAAAATTAATTTTGAGAAATGTACGCAGATCGACAGACAACAAAATTCTGCATCGTATAGTGAATTTTCAAGGATTTTGCTTGAGATTTATCGTCTTGGGACACTGTTAAAATCAGGAAAGTCGAGTAAATTTTATACGTTTTTATTGCCTTTTCACGATTTTGAGAGGTTTGCAATATACTTTTTGTGGCTAAACCAATAAAGGTTTTATATTGATTTTTTTTTTCTTTAAAAGATTATATTAACTGCTACTTATAATGGGTGATTTTTTTGAGGTTAGGATTTTCATGCATTAGTATTTGACAGATCACGTGAGATTTCAGACATGGTGCCAAAGAGAAAGATGCTCAGTATGCTTTGACATTTCATCATGAATAGACTTACTAACGAGCAACGCTTGCAAATCATTGAATTTTATTACCAAAATCAGTGTTCGGTTCGAAATGTTCAAATGTGACAAATTTTGTTCAGCGATGAGGCTCATTTCTGGTTGAATGGCTACGTAAATAAGCAAAATTGCCGCATTTGGAGTGAAGAGCAACCAGAAGCCGTTCAAGAACTGCCCATGCATCCCGAAAAATGCACTGTTTGGTGTGGTTTGTACGCTGGTGGAATCATTGGACCGTATTTTTTCAAAGATGCTGTTGGACGCAACGTTACGGTGAATGGCTATCGCTATCGTTCGATGCTAACAAACTTTTTGTTGCCAAAAATGGAACAACTGAACTTGGTTGACATGTGGTTTCAACAAGATGGCGCTACATGCCACACAGCTCGCGATTCTATGGCCATTTTGAGGGAAAACTTCGGAGAACAATTCATCTCAAGAAATGGACCGGTAAGTTGGCCACCAAGATCATGCGATTTGACGCCTTTAGACTATTTTTTGTGGGGCTACGTCAAGTCTAAAGTCTACAGAAATAAGCCAGCAACTATTCCAGCTTTGGAAGACAACATTTCCGAAGAAATTCGGGCTATTCCGGCCGAAATGCTCGAAAAAGTTGCCCAAAATTGGACTTTCCGAATGGACCACCTAAGACGCAGCCGCGGTCAACATTTAAATGAAATTATCTTCAAAAAGTAAATGTCATGGACCAATCTAATGTTTCAAATAAAGAACCGATGAGATTTTGCAAATTTTATGCGTTTTTTTTAAAAAAAAGTTCTCAAGCCCTTAAAAAATCACTAATTTGTAGAAAAATTTTATTTTAAATTTTTATGATAAAGAATTTCGTTCGAAGTTAAGAAAAATATTGTGTTATTTACTTTTTTGTCAAAAAAAAAAAAAAAAAAACATTTGAAAGGTTTTTGAAATTCCGATCTAAAAATGTTGGATACCACTATAAAATTTGAGATCTCTACTTTTAGACTATAGAAAAAAACGTTGCGCGTATTTGCGCCATTTTTTTGGACGATTTTTTTTAAAATTTCACCCTTTTTTTGCTCCTCTTGCATTGGTAGATACGAGTAAGAAACCTTTTTGTTTGTCATCAAATTGTTTTTGATTTCTATGTTGTTTTAATAAATTAATTGTTATTATTTTAAATAAAATTTATTGTTACTAAGGTAAATAAGTTATTATCTAGACATAATAAAACTGTAATTTGTTCTGCCTGTCTGTCTGTTTGTGTTCGCATCACGTTGAAATTACTGGGTCAATTTTAATAAAATTTTCTGGAAAGGTACCTTAGTGTCGTGATTCAAATATAGAGTATTTTTTTCTTTAAAAGTATTTCACTAACAAGAAAGAGATAGAGAACAAGTAGTGAAAGTACGAAATTACAATGCAAACTTGGCAGCAACATTTATTTTTGTCAGCGGGTAATTTAAAATACTATATACAATACTCTACAATAATTTTGGAATTTTATATAAATTTTAGAATTGTATATAATACCTATGACTCTGAGTAATTATCCAGAGATGGGTACCTTTATATAAAGTAATAACTTAAAATATATCTGAAGCACTATACAAGTAATTGTCTTTAAGTGGATTACTTTCAAAGCAAAATAAGCACGCTGACGAAGTGGCGGGCACAACTAGTTATGAATAAATGAATTATTCTCAGATAAACTAAATACTATAAAGTAATAAATTACATAAATTACTTTTATTAATATTCATCTTTTCGACATTAAAGCTTTAAAATGAATATTTTTTGGAAATTAGCAAATCATTTTTTTTTTAAATTCTCATGGAAGTTTCGTGGGGTATGATTGAAGGGATACCTCCCCTTGCCCATAAAAACTTAAAAGTTTTATTTTCATGTTATTAAGGCGAATGTAATACATTTATTTTAATGATTACATTAGTTTTGCAAATAATATTTTATATCACCGCCCACAATAGCTGGCGAAGCAAAAAAAAACATTTTAGAATCGCCAGGGTCCAAGTTTAGATTTATGAACATTTGCTGACTACAAAAGTTCCATTTTCAAAACAAAAGTATGGAAAAACTTAAAAAAAAAATTTTTAAAGGTAGGATTGGTTCTTCTAAGGGGAACTTATTTTCCTTGTTCCGATTTTTCTTATTTTATATTTTTATATAATTTTCATTAAATAGGGGCCAATTTATTTTCAGAGCCAATATAAGCTTAAAAAAGTAATGTCCGGCTAGAGAGCCAAAATATCCTCCTATGTGCGTTGATCTAGTATTGTGCCAATTATTTACACTTTCGAAAAATTTACAAATCAAAATAAGCAACCCGAACATTTCATTATTTAATTATTATTAAAATATTCCTCAACAATAACAACGCTAGGTTCTATCGAGCAGCTCTCCAATTTTACTACCATTGCCAATTTTACATCCTTACCGGCTTTTAAGGTCATTCAAATTCAGATGTAAGTAAAAGACATTTCTATGTCATATTTTATCCGACGTTTTATTGGGATTATCCGACATCTTTTTTATTGAAATCTGGTAACAATGAATACACGCAAAAATTTTACTTCTTTATTGTTTGGCAACACTTTGACCCTACACATGCGGAAATTTTCCCCCCGTCTTCATTACCCATCAACATGTCTTAAGAAAAGTTAAACTTCATATAAAAAAACTATTTTTAATACTGTTTTTTTAACATGAAGTTGGACTTTTGTTAAGCCAGGTTAATGACTAATTTAGACAGGGGGTTAAGATCTTTCCAAATTCGGCAGAACCCTTTGTAATCTTTAAATGGTCGTAAAAATAAATGATAAATGGTAACACAAAAAAAAAACAAATATTGCCCTTCATTAAATATCAGATGACCCCAGGCAAGTTTCGGCTGCATGTAGCAACATCATTTACCATCTTATTTACCCAACAACCACATGAAAAAGAAGGAATATACGGGTAATTAGTAAAAAAGAACACTGTTGTAAAATCCATCTTAATTACACCAAAGAAGCTAAATTAAAAAGCAACACGCCTATTTCCGCAAGAATTAAACAAAGTAAATTGTTGTAATTTAGATTTTGTTTTTTGTTTAACCAAATTTAATTATTTTTTTTTTCGTCCGAAACATTTTCACCACTTCAACGTCATCATTTTGTGCCTTTCTCATTTTTTGAACAACCCAATCAAGCGTATTCTTTTAAAGTTGTGCTAAACGAATACTCGATAAGATAAACGCACAGAGTAAAGTTTATAACTGCTATCTGTTCTGCTTAAAGTCATTAAATTAGTTCTAGTTATAAATTGTTGCCTGATTGTTGTTTTTATCATCATTATGTAATTAATGAACTGTACTAATGCGGTAAATATACCCTGCACTAAGAGGTAAAGTATTATTTAAATACAACAAAATTGGTAACATGAACTCATAAAAGTTTTCTTCTTTTTATATTTCAATACATTTTATTCTTTTTTTTTTGTATTTAACCATTGCCAAAAAAAAAACAATGGAGCGAAGTCTACATATTATTTAAATTTGTATTTCTAAAAGCCAGCAATCATGTCCACTGTACATGGTTGTCGTTCTTGTTGTACGATACAGCTTATCGACTGGATTAGTGTGCAATAATTCAATGCGAGATCTGACGAATACAAAATTTTTATTAAAAATATATTTTGGATTAGAGCCTCCGATTATTTGTAGGGTTTCCAGAGAGTAAAAACTTAACCCGACTGTTTTCGCTACAATGCCGGACATTACTTTTATAGTTTATATTGGCTCTGGAAATTTACTGAGTGTTCCTAGATTAGTGAAACTTGGCAAAAAAAAAATCCTGGTTAAACCTAAAAAATAAGAAAAATCGTAGCAAGAAGAAAAAGTTCCCCGTGGAGGAACCAATCCTACCTGTGCAAAATTTAATTGATTTTAAAGTTTTCGCATACTTTTGTTTAGCAAATGCCACTTTTATAATCAGAAAATGTTCAAAAACCTGAAATTGGACCCTGAAGATTTTAAAATGCCATTTTTCGCCCCTCCCCCTTTTTGTGGGCGGTAACATAAAATATTATTTGCAAAAATGCCTTAATACCATAAAAATCAATTTTTTTAGTTTTTATGGGCAGGGTGAGGTATCCTTCCAATCCCTTCTTCCGAAACGTTTACTTGATTTTTTTTAATAATTTTTTTTTTCTGCTAATTTTCAAAAAATATTAATTCTAAAGCTTTTATGTCAAGGATATGTTGTCTGACCAATCCTCAATACCTAAGAATATTACTAAAAGTAATTTTTGTAATTTATATTATTTAATTTATCTGAGGATTATTAATTTAGTCATAACTAGCTGTAACCGCCACTTCGTCAGCGACCTTATTTTGCTATGAAAGTAATCCACTTTAAGACACTTAATTTTATAGTTCTTCAGATATGATGTGTTCTAGATTAACGTGGGCTGCTGCCACGGTGGCTTTATCCCACGGTGCTCCAAATACCGAGTGAAACAAAGACGTAGACTAGCGCCCCCACTGTGTAGTAACGGCGCATCCTACGATAACGTGCCCTGTGTAAGGGGCACGATATACGTAATTCAGGTGTGTCGCACAGTCACAGTGAGTAGCAATTCTTAGAACATGGCAAGCCTGGACCCATGTTCTAACATCTTGCTTAGGGGTTGGAGCCTAGCCAACTCCTTCTGTTGAGAATGCAACAGCACATTTTGATCAACAATGCATCCACCTTGCATACATCGATCTCAAACCACAGCCACCACGTGTACCCCCAAGGGGACCTCACCAATAACCTGTCGCAGAGACAGGGGAGTCTCTGTGGGACTACCGATTCCCGTGATACCAGTCATTTGGGCACTGGTTGGTCCTCGAAGAGAACCCATGATTTAACTCACAGACCTTTTCGTCCAGATTTGGGTTCCAGGAACCCTAGCGTCTGGTGCCCCTATTTTCCCCGAGTGAACCGCGTCAAGGCATTGAGAATACTGCAATGACAATTGGAACCCCCGGGTGAAAGTTCTTCAGATATATGTAATTTTTGTAGTTACACAGAAACATAGGCTTTCTATAAAATTCTAAAATTATTGTTCTGAAACTAGTGTGTAAAATTTCACGCCGCCAAAAATAAAAAATGCTGCCAAGTTTGCAATACCATTAAATTGGTAAAATTACGTAGGTTCACTACTTTCTCCAGGGAAATTTTTCACTTTTGCGGCTACATAAGCGCTACCTAAACGGTGTTAAGAATCATTCCTAGGAAGTTCATTTGTTACAGAAAGTTGTTTATTGAGATCTTAGGTTCATTTTTGTAGTTGATTGTTTCCTTGAATTTTGAACGGTTTGATACCTATGGACCTGAACAGGGGAAAAAAGGTAAACAAAATTGAATTTTTTTTAAATTTTGTTTGCGATTTTGACCTTGAACATGAAGTTTTTTTTGATTTAAATACAATTTTTGTTCTTTATGACAAGAGCTACAACTTTGCCTCAGAGAGTATATCAAAATTCCAAACGGTTTGCAAAATATGAGCTTGAGTAAATGATCATTTTTTTGCAAAAATTACGTCGAGGCTCCACATCTTTGAGGGCCCATAAAAAAAACCTGGAGGACTTTGGGTTAAACTGGGAGACAGGGGTCTTTTTTTTTTTTGGTATTTTATGACGTAGTGGTGTCCGTATATGGTTATTTTGCCATGACTTAAAAAATTACACAGTGTGTATGTATATACATATCTATATACCAATGTATATAAACAATGTTAGGTGACGATGATGCGAGTCTAATCATTTTTCTTCAACCTAAATGATCAGCCCTATGTATAGAAACCAATGTTAGATGACGCGGTTACGGTTTTGATGACGGTGACGACGGTTACAGTTAAAGGGTGGTCCCTATGAGGCAGACACCAGAAATTTAGACAGGGTATGTAGTACTATGGTCGCTAATATAGCAATTAAAAAAAATCTAAAAAATTAAAGTGCGTCTCCAAAGACATTTTTGTAACGTATATGTTTCGAATACATAGCCGCTGTAATTTCGTATCGTAGAGTAGAACTTCGTCATTACAAAAACTTATTGAAACGCACTGCGCTGCGTTGCACACAACTGATGACACAGTCGTTGTAATGAATATCTAGAAAAGGGATATCTGCAAGCTTGCTATTGGTTGTAGCTCTTCAGGAGCCAAAATCGTACTTTTGTGTTAGTATTATTAATTTGTTTCTGTGGACAATGACATAGTAATTTGATTTAGAAGAAACTCGCTGGAATGTAACAAATTTTGCAATGAATGCTCATTTAATTAACTCTAATAGCAATAAATTTAGAAGAATGAAGCCTGTCGTGTTAAATTTCATTTGTGAATTAAGCATGACCATGTTGTGATGTGGATGTGGATGTATAATGCTCGAACAGTCATATAAAAAAAAATTTTTAATTTTATTTTAATTAAGTTTATTTTTTTAAATTTTTTATATTTTGGATAATGACAGCTTCTTTAGATAATTTAAAATCCTTAATAAAACATTTATTTAGCGTAGAAAAAAATGTTGTTTAACAAAATAATCTTAACCTTATGATCATTGTTTTGAATATAAACAATATTAAATGCAACAATATTAACCCATGTATTTTTTGTCATTCATCTGAGTTCATTCTGACTTCATGAAGTCACTCACCCCCACACAGTTTTGCGCAAAAAAACGCAAATAAACAATGATCACTCAATCAACTGTTTTGACAAGAGATTTGAATACAACAAAAAGGTTAAACACTTTCAAGTTTATATATTCTTGAGTTTAATGAAAAGTAATAAGTCTTATTAAAACTTCTATTGATTACTTAGGAAGAAGAAAAAATTTGAAATATTAAAACAAAAGAATGACACAATATGTACTTTACAGTTGAGCTACACTGATAAATATTAAAAAATTTAAATTTTAGCAAAAAATAATATTTTTACTCAAATATTATCAAAAATTTATATTTTTACCAAAATATCGTAATTTTAACAAAAAATTGAAATATCATGAAAAATTGACAGTTCACAAACAACACCTAAAAATTACCAATTAATTGATATTTACAAAAATATTTCCAGTTTCTCAAAAACCTAAGATAACAAAATAAAACAGAATTTCTCCAACAAATATGGATATTACACAAACCATTCAGTCAAGTGCGTGTTAGACGCACACATGTAGGGTTTTGTTCTATAGCCCTGTATGAGATTAAGCGATAATTGTCTAAAAGCTACACAGAAAAAATTATTACCAAAATATTTCCAAACACATTGCTTTTTTAAATGTTTATTGATTTTCAAAAACTTTTTTGTTTGAATCTAATAATACTTTTGTTTGATTTTTAATTTGCTGCTAACAGTGTTGCCGTAATAAAAATAATTGATCAAATTAAATTTATTAATTTGGAAATGTTTTCTGCTGTAAAAATTAAATTTAAAAAACTTTTAAATTTTGAATAGCCTCTAACTATGTTTTAGTAGGGGAACTACGTCCTTTTATACAACCTTATGAAATCAAAAAGCAAAAAATATATAAATAATTTTTCTTAATAAAATTTAAGTTTGGTATTTGCATATAGACAGAAAAATATTTTCGCAAGAGCAAAAGACAAGTTCGAACAATATGTTGCTGGAAAACAGATTTCCAATTAATATATTAACCAAATTATATTTTATTGATTTAAATAAAAATTTTACCTTTCTCTTACTTACTAATCAATTTTTAAATATATATATTTTGGCGACTCTTTTGTATTTGTGATTTATTAGATATATTTTTAAAATTAACAAAAATTATAAATATTGCCAACAAAATCTAACCGAATACATTTTGGCGATTTTTCACATCGTTTTTGGCGAAATAGGTGTAAAAACAGCTGACAACCCTTATTGTCCAGTCTCTATTTAGGAAAGTATTTAGAGTCGTCACTATAAAAGCTAGAATTGATTGAATCACTATAATTAGTTTATTCTCACCTACATCTAAACAACAGTCATTTGATCCAGTACCTCGTTTTCTTATAATTCTCTGTTTAGCAATCGTGCATATAGGATTACTTTAATTACCCACCGCAGGTACTAGTAGCAGAATATGTTGTAGAAGTTAATGTATCTGCATATCCTTGGCCGAAATCGTCCATTCTTCTTGCACTTCCCCCTTTTACTTTTATGAGTTATCATCAGCATTAATCTCAACCACAATTGCAAAGTGAAATTGGAAGAAATTTCACTTTCACAAATTTGTAAAAAAAATATTTGTTTAACCCAACTGAGTAGTTAGACAGCAGAAACGAACTTAAGCGTAACTTATCAACCAGATTAATAGTGCCAAGGTGTTGTCTACGTTGCTCTATTTAAACTTTCTGTCGTGGCACATCTAATTATTGCAGATCCGTTAAAAAAAAGGTAAAACTGGTTTAAGCGACACCACATTGCCCAAATAATTTCGCATAAATTCTGATACGGTGGGAATGACTAGAAAAAGTTCAAGATATTTTTATTTAATTTTTATTACTAAATACTCATAAATACTTTGACAAAATGTAAATGATATTATTACACACTGTGTAATTGTTTAAGTCATGGCAAAATAACCATATACGGACACCACTACGTGATAAAAGACCAAAAAAAAGACCCCTGTCTCCCAGTTTTGCCCAAAGTCCTCCAGGTTTTTTTTTTTATGGGCCCTCAAAGATGTGGGGCCTCGATGTCATTTTTGCAAAAAAATTATCATTTACTCAAGCTCATATTTTGCAAACCGTTTGAAATTTTGATATACTCTCTGAGGCAAAGTTGTAGCTGTCGTTCAAAATTCAAGGAAACAATCAACTACAAAAATGAACCTAAGATCTCAATAAACAACTCACTTACAGGAGAAGGCTTTATAGTATCTCAATGTTGTAGTAAAGAAAAAACAAATGAAATTAAAAAATTTTCGGGAAATTTTTCACTTTTGCAGCTACCTAAGCGCTACCTAAACGGTGTTAAGAATCATTCCTAGGAAGTTCATATGTTCTAGAAAGTTTTTTACTGAGATCTTAGGTTCATTTTTGTAGTTGATTATTTCCTTGAATTTTGAACGGTTTGCTACCTATGGACCTGAACAGGGGAAAAAAGGTAAAAAAAATTGAATTTTTTAAAGTTTTTTGCGATTTTGACCTTGAAGATGAAGTTTTTTGATTTTATATGTTCACAATTTTTGTTCTTTATGACAAGAGCTACAACTTTATTTCAGAGAGGGCCCATAAAAAAAAACCTGGAGGACTTTGGGCAAAACTGGGAGACAGGGGTCTTTTTTTTGTCTTTTATCACGTAGTGGTGTCCGTATATGGTTATTTTTTTCCGTGTTGCACTGTGTAATCGAACTTAAAATCCCTAAATATAAAATATCATCTATCAACGTTAACCAATCAAAAATGGTTTAAGCGGCACCACATAGTTATAACCCGAATTTTTATTTGTAGCTGGATGTTCTTTGCCTCTAGTTGTGGAGCTAGATGATATGGAATGAGCTTGATGAAAGCTGCTAACAGGGGCTTTTGGTTTTTGTGTTGCGAATTTTCTTTTCAATGAAACAGCTGTGGCCACTGAAGGCACAATATTTAATTCTTTATATGAATTTAAGACTTTTGATTTTTTACCAAAAGCTAAATGTGTTTTCTCATCATTAGCTAAGTCCAAAGGAGCTGAAACTAAACCAGAATTTAGGGGAGCATCGTATAGGAAACCATTGCCAGATTTTAAAAGCTCTGAAATATCAGCTGAGCTTTGATGAGCCCATAGAAACATAAACAGCACCAAATAGTTAAACTGTAAGTAGAAAATGAGCTCTATAGATATTAATCATTCAACAATTTTTTTTTTAAATTTATAATTCTTACCATTTTTTATTTATTTTAATTTTTTTGTTGGTTTTAATTGTGTGTTCTTGAATAGCTTTCCTGAAAAACTAAAAACGTAAAATACCAAACTTCTCTTATTTAAACAAAATTTAAACGCATTTATATAAAGTTTAAATCAATGAGTTTTAAATTCAAAACAATTTTAGTCTAGTTTTTATTGAAGCTTTTGTTATCTTGTTTGAATCTTCAATTCTTAGACGCCAATAATCACTAATAGTGATCGGAGTATTCAGTAAAACAAATCAAAAACAATAAGAAGCACTTTACAAATTAGGTCTAGAAGAGGCATCAAATAACACTCGTATATAAAAATATACAGAGATTCAAGGTAAATTACTACAGAAGGGCTCATTTAAAATTCGGAAACATTAAACTTTTAAGATAGTTTGTGATTGAAATAAAATGGAAATATTTTTCTTTTTTTAACTAAATAAAATAGTTTGGCCATGTGCCTAATAAATAAAACTTAATTATAATATATTTTAAGAAAATTTTAATATAAAAAATTTCATAAAAATATTTTTGATTTACAGAAGGTTTATTTTTTTTAAAACTGTACACAGAGACCAAACTCGGTTCAAATCAAAAATTTCCCGCATGAATAAAAATTGTATCATAACACAGTGCAACACGGAAAAAAATAACCATATACGGACACCACTACGTGATAAAAGACCAAAAAAAAAGACCTCTGTCTCCAAGTTTTGCCCAAAGTCCTCCAGGTTTTTTTTTTTATGGGCCCTCAAAGATGTGGGGCCTCGATGTCATTTTTCCAAAAAAATGATCACTTACTCAAGCTCATATTTTGCAAACCGTTTGGAATTTTGATATACTCTCTGATGCAAAGTTGTAGCTCTTGTCATAAAGAACAAAAATTGTGAACATATAAAATCAAAAAAACTTCATCTTCAAGGTCAAAATTGCAAAAAACTTTAAAAAATTCAATTTTTTTTACCTTTTTTCCCCTGTTCAGGTCCATAGGTAGCAAACCGTTCAAAATTAAAGGAAACAATCAACTACAAAAATGAACCTAAGCTCTCAATAAACAACTTTCTGGAACATATGAACTTCCTAGGAATGATTCTTAACACCGTTTAGGTAGCGCTTAGGTAGCCGGGAAATTTTTCACTTCTGCTCTATGTTCTATTCACTAAAGTCACCATAATTTAAATTTTTACACTGCATTCGAATTTTAAAGGAACACATCCTAAATACTCTAGAGAGTCAAGTGCAAACAAAAATATGCCTTGGGAGTAAAAACATGAAACATAAAATTTAATTTTAACAAGTTACTGATAAACATATTGATTTCTTTCGACACACATATTGTACTCTAAAAAGGGAAGAACAAAGAGTATTTCTGATGCCAAGAGTCATGTTTAAAATCAAACTTAAATAGCTGAATAATAAATTTGTTTTTTTGGTTTCAGAAGAATGTTTGATAGAGTAATAAACTGCTTTTTAGAGCATTACATAACTTTTGTTTCTCTTCTTATAATCTTAGCGAATAAAGTATAGAGATAATTGGTTATTGGAAATATTCTATTACGATTTTCACATTTACCTCTTTGATAATATCTTCTGAAAGAGACATATTTGCGAAAGAGTATGGTTAAACTCCAACAAACCCGAAAACCCATAATTTAATTTGTTTCCGGAGTTAAGAATGAAGCCACTGTCAAGTTTCTTTTACTCAACACTGCTTTTACATTTGGACAGAAAATCGGCAGACAGACGAGATTTGTATTAGATAGTAATGCAGTACCTCTTCAACCCTTGTCTACAAATATCGTCTATCTGCCCATTTTGTATCCAAATGTAAAAGCAGTGTAAGTGAGAAACGTTACTTGAAATGATTATAGGATTCTGGTTTTATACAGGGTGATCTAGAGCGGAGCGCGAAGCCGATGTAAAATGACGACTGGCGGCTAAAGAAGAACATACTCGGCGGAGATTATAGCTGAATATTTTTCCACAACGGAGGCCTAGCAAATAGTTTCTAATGTTATCTTGGCAATTATTTTTGAAAAACTTTAAATCACAAAAAGTTTTCACTACAATTAAATTCGGCTTTGGTATTTGCTCTACGTATTTACTTTATATAAAGGTATTTACATATTTACTTTATACAGGGTGCCGCAAAAATAAAAATGAAAAACTTTGATTCTTCTTGTGGATTATTTTTATTTGGTCTTTTAATTTTTTTACATCAAGTCGAGAATATGATGTCATGTAAATGGCCGCCGCCACAGTTGATTGTCATTTGAGCCCTTTTTATGGCATTTTCCATCACTTTGGCCAAAACTTCCGGCGATAGGTCCTCACATTCTTGACGGATATTGTCTTTAAGAGCTGCAAGAGTCTGAGGCTTGTTGACATAAACCCGCGACTTCAAAAAGCCCCACAAAAAGAAGTCTGCAGCGGCCAAATCAGGCGATCTTGCTGGCCAGTGCAAATCGCCAAAACGGGAGATTAGGCGCCCGGGAAATGCATTCTTCAGCATATCGGTTGTGGCACGTGCAGTGTGTGCCGTTGCACCGTCCTGTTGGAACCACATGTTTTCCAATCCCAATTTATCAGGTTGCGGCAAAAAGAACTCGTTAATCATTTCTCTGTAGCGCTCACCATTCACAGTAACCGTTTGGCCCGCGACGTCTTCAAAGAAAAAAGGTCCGATGACTCCTCCACCGAAAACAGCACACCATACAGTGACTTTGAGCGGGTGTAATGGCTCTTCGTGGGTTACACGCGGATTTACAGTGCCCCAGAAGCGTAAATTTTGCTTATTTACGTACCCGCTAAGATGGAAATGGGCCTCATCAGTCATGATTATTTTTGATGAAAAATCATCATGATTATTGGTTAAATAAATAGTCACCAATATTCCGCGTTCTGGAGCAGTGTAGCGTAACATTGTTTATTAACGTGTATTTCGCAAGTGTTTACTACACAAATGTCAAAACAGAATTGACATTAGGGGCCAATCGCAAAATTTATAGCATTTTCTGATAGGAGGATTACTTTTGCGCCACCCGTTATAAAGGTACCCATCTCTGAATGAAATTCTAAAATTTATATAAAATTAATGATTGCAAAGCTCAGTAATAGGTGTTTAATAAATTTTAATTACAATGTAATTCCACAAAGTAAAAATACAAATCAAATACAAATATTATTCAATTGGCTATTTGTCAGTAAGTAATTTATATTTTGTCATTATTTTAAAACAGCGCCATCTGTTGCGCAACCGTGTTTCAAATATCCCACTTTCAATTCATATTTTGTTATTATTTTAAAACAGCGCCATCTCTTGCGCAGCCGTGTTTAAAATAACCCGATTTCAAAAATAAAATATGCCATAAAGTATACAGTACCTTTAAATCGGTAAAAATTCGGCGTACTTTCAATGCTTTTTTTCACTTTCTCTGGGAAATAAAATATTTTTCCGAAAAAAAGTATCCTATATTGGAGCTAGGATACCAAATTATTATATGATGCGGACGTAGACAGAAAGACAGCCAGACAGACAGGAAATGAGTTACTGTTTTATAATATGTATAGATAACTATTCGTCATTTTTTTAAAGTTCTCAATACACACGAAATTTTTTTCATCTCCCTTTTTTACTTTCTGATTAATATCTAATTTTGCACGTCTTTGAAAATTGTTATTTTACAGAAGATTTTTAATATTTGCTTACTAAAGTAAATAATTCGAAAACAAAAAATTTGTTATCATTAGTTATATTACGTCTAATATAATTCCAATTTATTTTTTGATTTATATTTTTATTCATAGTAATATTACTGTGATATTTTATTTTTAAGTTTATATTACATTAATTTTTAATTATTTAATTTTTGTGTAGCGATGTCCAACTTTTACAAAGCTGTGATAAAAATTAAAATAACTTAAACTTAACGAAGAAAAAAATATATAAATATGTAATAAAATTTCCCTGGTGATGTTGGAAAAAACTGGTAACGAAATGTCGCAAAAGCAATGTAAAATAAAAATAGTCTTTTTATTTAAAAAAACTTGACCTTGAAAACCTGACTATAGAAAACTATAGGAAATAAATATATGAAAGAATATAAGGTCGATTAAAAATAAATACAGATATTTAAGTCGTTTGGTTGCAAAATGGCTTGCTGTCGTCCTAAAATATTTTTGTGTCCACCACAGAAGTACTGACGATTCGAAAATATTTTTTTATTTTTTTTTTTATAAATAAAATAGACATACTTACATATGAATATACTGCTCTTGTATATGAGGCCTTTATGGTAACCTCTAATTCATTAGAAAAATATTTGATTTTAGCTGCTTTTTCAGCGCAAAATAGACATTGCACATCTAATTTTATATTCAGCTTAAAAACCAAATGATTAAAAATTTATCAAAAAATCATTAAAAGCTTTAGGAATTATTTCCATATAATGTATTCAAATAGTTTATTTATTTATTTATTTATTTATTTATTTATTTGCTATCATAAAGTTATAAAATAATTTTAAGATAACTAAGAGAAAGCTATGACTACTGGGGTCTTAAGCTAACATAGGTGTTGTAATAATAAGGCTGATTGATAATATATGTTATTGCTTGATATTTAACAAATTAATGGAGTTGTTATAAATCTTTTAATATCTTGACATGTTTTAAAAAATTGATAACAGTTATAATATTCTTAAGAGATGGGTTAGAGAGGTATTTAACTGGGTCATGTTTAAAGAAGTTACATCGTGTCGAATTAAAATGAATGCAATGTTTTATAATATATTCAATTGTTACAAGTTCTGTACGACAATATTGACAGATGTTTGAGGTATCAGGTTGAATAATGTGCCTGTGTGTGAAGAACGTGTGACCAAGTCTTAGTCGGACAAATTTCCTGTACTCTAGCGTTCTGAGAGACCCACTGTAATTGAATTATAAACTCAGCAATCAGAATTACATCAAAGCTTTTAGAACTACTCCTATTCATAATATACTCTTTGAAGCCGGAATTCGCTCTATATAAACAAGCAGAGACATTATAACCTTCAAGTAGTTAAGAAATTTTCTCAACAGCTCCGATTCTCCCATATAAAAAAAATATGCAAAAAACTAGCTTTGAAACCCAACTACACGCAAAGAAAAAACATGGTTATTGTATGGTCACGGCAACCACACTATGTTCTCTGTAACAATAGA
Organism: Phasia obesa; assembly: GCA_949628195.1. NCBI lineage: Eukaryota > Metazoa > Arthropoda > Insecta > Diptera > Tachinidae > Phasia > Phasia obesa. The sequence goes on along the minus strand of OX451217.1, from coordinate 15,349,884 downwards.
TGTTTGCTGTGAACAAATTATAATTATTTAAAACAATACTTTGGTCACGATAAACAAGGTTTTTGTTAACAGTTAATCATGCAATGGTTATACGCACCAAAAAGGCAACATGGTTGATTTGAAACATATTAAAATTCAAACCACAACCAAATTATTTTTAATATTTAAAAATTATAACCATAATATATTATTATTAAACATAGTATGTTAAGTTTGACTAAAAATAAACAAACAATGTTTGGTTTTAAAAATACATATTTTGGTTTTGACATTTTTTCAGTTTAGAAATATCGGCTATCGGTTCATCTAAAACCGTAAAAACACCAAATACACATTTGTTTTCAACAAATAAATTTGTTTTTTATTATAAATGATAGTTTTAAATTAATAATATCAAACAGATAAAAAGGTAAGAAGAAAATATCAATTTATGTATGTAAGTCTAAATGGAAATATTCGTGTATTTGTTTTTTGTTATTTATAAATATATTCATGCGTTGTCACATATAACCATTTACATGTTTCAAATTATTTAATAGTATGTTTATATTATAAACATGCCTATGGTTGTATTTTACAATGTTATTTTTATGTAAGACAATAAAATGTTCCTACGACTACAATATTATTTTTATATATAACCATATAATTCAACCATAACATGTTGCTCTTAGATTATGGTTACCTCAACTATGTTTATTCTTTGCGTGTACAATAGAATTCAATCGTGCCTTAGTCGTGTTTGTGATTTCGCCAACCACAACGACCTACCTACTAAACCCTGCAGTAAAACCCGAATTGTCTACCCACCGTGGTTCCTGTCATTCAATAGTATAATCTTATCATTGACACAATTTACTAAATCTTCCACACCTGAAAACATTTACAGAAGATATTTCAATAATGTAATGACGGAGCATAGTGATTACCGATGGTTCTAAAAATGATAGCAGTGTTTCTTATAGTCTCACTACTACTGATACTATTATAAAGACATCCATACTACCATCTTATTCAACAGTATTTTCAGCCGAAATTATAGCAATATTTGAGGCAATAAAATCTCTAGGTAACACTGCATCTAAAACTATAATATTTACTGACTCATTATCTGCAATCCAAGCCATTCGAAATTTACACAACACAAACTTCTACTCCACATACATTAGAAATGTTTTAATTGAAAAAAAATGACATCAAAATTGTATGGATTCCCGGACATTGCCAAATTAAAGGAAATGAATTTGCTGATTATACAGCCAAAGCATCTCTTAAATCACCTTGTTTTCTAACACCCAACCTCAACACTCATGACATTCTGCTTCACATTAAAAATACTTTGACCAAACAAACTGACTTATGGTCTAAAACATCTGATTGGTACAGATCTATAAACCCAGTGAAAATTAACCTAAATAACTACCTAAACTTCAATTCAAATGGTGTTTTTACTTTTTCTTTACAAAATGTATATTTGTTGAAATTAATAATAATAATAAATATATAAGGATGTTTTAATTATTTTACTTTATAAATGAATAAAAATGTACATAAATATAAAATGAAGTATCTTTTTAACCGACTTCAAAAAAGAAGGAGGTTATCAATTCGTCTGAATGTTACTTTTTTTATGTATGTAACCGCAGAACTTAGCCATTTCTGAATCGATTTTAAAATTTTTTTCTTTATTTGAAAGGCTATGCTTTCAGGTTGGTCCCGTTTTAAAAACAGTTCATTGTATTAAAAATTAAAGGGTGTCCCCATACAACATACAGATTTTTACGTGTATTAAGAACCGTAAAGGGCACCAAATTAAAATTTTAAAAAAGTGCGGCAGAAATTAATAAAAAAATAAATTTTAAATTTAAAGGGTATCCCCATAGGTGCCGTAATTTGACCTATATATGCCTATCTTTTGTACCGCTATAGACAAAACCTTGAAAATTTTACAGAATGTCGATTACTATGACCGTTATAATAAAATGTAAAAATATTCAAAATTTTAAATTAAAGGGTGCTCCAATAGTTCATTTAATTTAATGTATATGGCCATACTTTTGAACAGTTGTACACAGACCGCTGAAATTTACAAACAGCCTGTATTGCTAAGCCAGCTATAGAAAAAAGTATAAAATTTAAATTTGGAAATAAAAGGGTGTCCCAATAGTTAATGTTATTCTATGTATGTGGCCAAACTGACAGCTGAAATTTTCAAGGAACCTGTATTCCAAAGTATACTATAGCAAATATACAATTTGAATTTAAAAATTAAAGGGTGTCCCCATAAATTATGTAATTTGTTCTATATGGCCCTATCTCTTGAAGCGTAAAACACAAACACTTGAAAATTAGGCAGAATGTCCACTACTTTCTCTGGTATAATAACAAGTATAAATATTTGGAATTATAATGTAAAGGGTGTCCCAATAGTTCATGTAATTTGATATATATGGCCAAACTTTTGAACCGTAATAGACAGACAGTTTAAATTTACAAAGAATCTTTGTGACCAAGTCCTTTATAACAACAGGTCTTTAATTTAAAATTGTAAATTAAAGGGTGTCCCAATATGAGATGTTATTTGATCTATGTGACCCTATCTTTGAAACCGTTATACACAGAGGCTTGAATGGTGTCCCCATAAAAGACGGATGCTGGTGAAAATAGCTTAAATTTTGAACATTAATAGGGAGAAGCTTGACATTAACATAGTCTCTACTTCTTTTCCATCTAATTTTGGCGCATATTTTATTTAGTTTAAATCTAATTCTTACACATTACTTCTTACATTTTTAGTTTAGAATTGGTGCCCTTCTATATGTTTTGAAGTCGGTTTTTTTTTTGAAAGAATTATTGAGTTTTTAACAAAAGCATATTTTTAGCTTTCGTTAGGTTTTATTTGTTAAAAAATAATTTAAATTTTCACTGCTACACACACGTAAATGTTTAGTTAAATCATTATAAAAATTAAATTTAAAGCCTAATGATATACTTAACAAAATTGGGTTTAAGCTGTAGACTTTGACGCTCTTTTTTCTTAAAGCTTAGCTTGAGATAAACTTAAATTTATTGGGTTGAAACTTTTGCTATTAAACGTATTAAGGTTTGATGTCTTGTTGAGTTTTTTTTTTTTTGTTTTAATTTAAGTGGCTTTAATGTCTCTTACATATATTTTAAAGAACACATTAATTCAACTGCCAACGTCTTTAAACAGTTTTAATATTTTCCGATAAATGTTGTGAACTTTTTGACTTTTCAAATGTAATTGCAGAGTGTTTTATAGTGGAGTTCCGGAAGGTAGGCATCCTAGTGTGAAGGGAGATTTTGGGAAAACACCCCAACAATGAGTACCTCTGCCATTTTTTTTTAGGTCACCAAGTTTAATACATGGTCCATCAAATATACATATGTATTGCCTAGAAAATTCAGCGGCAAATACCACGGTAAGTAAAGGTCAAAAAAACCTACTGAATGATGAACACCATTGCGTTTATTTTCAATTGAAAGTAATTCCTGGCCGATAGTTGTTTTTATACAAAACTGAATTGGTTAATATTGAGTCAATTAGTTGACGCAGTATCGCCTGTAATATATAATGTCTCTTATATTATAATTTAAAAAAACTTAACATTTCAGTTATTAATAAAATTTACATAAGAAGTACCCTGATTTGATGGTTTTCCTACAATCTTCAGTTCATAGAAAACCACCATTCTACTACTATGCCAGCACATAACCTTAATTTGAGGGCAAAATTTTATGATTGAATTATATGGTTGTAATTTTGTTGTATTGTTGTCTAATATAATATTGTAAAATGTTATGTAAAATATAAACTAAATTATGTTCACTTAAGCTTGATTATAAAATTTAATTGTATGTAAGTTCACTTAACCTTGATTATAAAATTTCAATAAATATTTATTATATAATATAATAACGTAAATAATATGTTGTTATAATTGTATTACTTCAGATATGGTTGATGTATTTACTTCATATAATTTTATATACATTTTTGAATTTTATCCAGGGATAAAATTAGGTAACGCAAAATCGAACAAATTGTTGCAACAACGCTGACGAAGTGGCTGGCACAGCTAGCATAGGCTGCAATATATTTTATTTAAAATAATACCTGTTAATTTTTTTTGTTTATGACCGATAAAACCCCCGGGGTACTGCAGCATTTGCAAAAGCTTTGAAAAAGTGCTCTTAAGGAAAATGGGGGCACCAGACGCCTGGGTTCCTGGAACCTGAATCTGGAAGAATAGGTCGGTTTTATTATGGGTCCTCTTCGAAGTCCGACCACTGCCCAAAGTACTGGTATCACGGGAACCGGTGGCTCCATAGAGAACCTTTCATCTCTGTGGCCGGTTGTTGGTGCAGTCCCGGGTGTTGACGTGGTGGTTGTGGTTAAGAGTTATATGTATAACTTAGTCGTACACATATATTATATGTATTAACACTTTTATAGAAACCCTATGTATTTACTTTTATATGAAAACCCTATTTTTATTATTAATACTTGTTATCAACAATACTCCTTTGTAAACTATTTTTATTATCGTAGTATCATAAGAAATTTATTGAGTTTTATGAAAATTGTTTTTAGTTTTAGTTAAAAATCTAAAATTCAAATGGAATGTTTGAATTTAATAAAAAATAATTAAAAATAAAAATTAATTTTATTAATTGTTAAGCTCGATGTATGCAGAGATGGTGATTTGTTGATCAAAGCGTGCTGTGGCACTCGAAACAGAAAAGAGTTTGGATAGTCTCTAAATCTCCCCTAAACAAGAGCTTAGAACATGGGTCCGGACGTGCCATGTTCTATAAATTGCTACTTATTGTGACTGTGCAGTATATCTATGGCGACATGGGTGCCTTTGCACACGATACGTTGGCATAAAGTGTGCTATAAATATACAATGGGGGCGTTAGTCCACTCTTTTATTTCACTCGGTGGTAAGACCACCATCGAAAGAGGGAGTGAACGCAGCTAGGTGCAGACTTTAATCTTGATCGGATCATAACCGACAAAAGGTTTCTTACTCATATCTTTGTAGTTATGCAAGATGAGCAAAAATCGGGGAAAAAATTATATTTCCAAAAAATCGCCAAAAAAAAAACAAATGGCACAAAATACGCAACGTTTTTTTTCTACAGTCTAAAAGTAGAGATCTCAAATTTTATGGTGGTTTATACCATTTTTAGGTTTGCGATTGCCCTCACTCTCAAAAACCTTTTCACTTTTTTTATTCTTATTTCTTTTTTTTAATTTCAAACCAAATTTTATATCATTAAGATTTAAAATATAATTTTTTAAAAATTTATATACGTAGCTGCTAATATAGCCTTTCACAGAAAAAAATAAGTATAAAATTTGTATTCGTTTAGCCACAAAAAAATATACTGCAAACATCTCAGAAACGTGAAAATGCAATAAAAACGTATGCATGGGATTTACTCAACTTTCCTGATTTTAACCGTGTCCCAAAACGACAAATCTCAAGGAAAAGCCTTGAAAATTCACTCTACGATGCAGAATTTTGTTGTCTGTCGAGTTGTGAACATAAATTTTTACATTTCTTAAATTTAATTTTTGGCCTAATGCCCGGCTATATTTGGAATAACCCTATGTGCGACGTGGCGGACACAGCTAGTTTAAAATATAATATTATATTATTGTCTTCTGAAACATAAATATAAACAGTCAAATCTAATGATTAGAAAAACTATTTAATCTTCAGGTAAAATAATATGTTCAGCTAAAAAAAACAAGAAAAGTTTTTGACCATTAATTGCTATTGAATATTTAACAAATAAGCGTTAGTTTAATTCATTAAATGATATGAGAAAAAAATCAATAATTTGTTTATCTTGAGTAAAATTATATTTTAAACAACTATAATTTGTTGACCGCAACCATACATTGTTACAAGGAACATATAATCCTTTTGATCAACATTTTCAACAGCCTAACACACAGCTAGTTCTATTTCATTTCAACATTAACCCGTCCATATTGGAAATCTATTTTTATATGAATTTCTAAAATTGTTTGTTGCTTCCGCTGTCTTGCGAAGCGGTCGTCAATATCAGTAATAAGCATGTTTAACGTTCCTATGTAAGTAGTTAAACAGTTGTTTCAAAATCAAAACTCAACTTATCATTCTTAACACAAAAAAAAAAAAAAAAATAACAAAAATATATTTGGTTGAACTTCCTTTATTTTCTTGACTTAAAAACGGAAACTTTTAGCAGGAGCATCATAATGATAGCCATCAGATTGGCCTTGGCTCTGAGAATCATGATGATGCTCATGTTGATGTTGTTCATAATGATGATGTTCTTCCGATGTTGGTGGTAGATATTCATCACCAGGTTGAGTTAGCTGTGTTTGGTGTACGGGAGCTGGAGCCAAGTATTGTTGTTGTGGAGTCAAGTATTCGCTGGAGGGAGCCGTGTTCGTAAGAGAATTTTCTTGGTGGTGCTCCGGAGTATGAGCTGGAGCCAAGTATTGTTGTTGAGGAGACGGTAAGTATTCATTGACAGGTGCTGGTATGGGTTGAGAGATTTGTTGATGTTGCAATGGTGTGGAAACTGGAGCAGAGTAATGTTGCTGGTGTGCAGCGATAGGTTGAGATATTTGTTGTTGGTGCTGTGGGGATAAAGCAGGGCCAGAGTATTGTGGCTGAGATGGTAGGTATTCATTGGATGGTGTGTGGTTGTCTTGAGAAATTTCTTGATGATAAACAGGTGCTGAAGCTGGGCCAGAGTATTCAGGCTGAGATGCAGGAATTGATTGAGTTATTTCTTGCTGGTGAACAGGTTCTAGGGCGGATAGCGAGTGTTGTGTCTGAGGAGGTAAGTACTGATCATTTAAAGGTGCTTGGTTGTGTTGGGAGATTTCTTCATGGTGAATTGGTGATAAAGCTGGCGAAGGCGAATATTCACTAAAAGGCACATGAACAGGTTGCGTGACTTCCTGATGGGGTATGTCTTGATGTGATATAGAAACGGGTTGAGAAATTTCTTGATGATGATGATGTTCTGGAGCCAGAGCTGGGGCAGAGTAATGTGAGTGAGGTGCAAGATATTCATCAGAGGGTGTTTGCACAGGAAATGAAGCTGGGCCGGTGTTTTGCGACTGAACCACTGGAGCTTCCTGTGGCAGATGAAGCCCATGTGAAGGTTTATCGTAATGGTATCCATGTCCAGTTAAGTGAGAAACATCTGCCGTTACGGCGGCAATAGCACACACAGTAATTACGAACAATGTCTAAAGATAATAATAAAAACTAGTTAATTTATTTTATTGAGAATTAACCGAACTAAAGATAAATTATAATCCATTTGAGAATTCCACTTTGTAATCCACTTTGTGTATTTAATCCTTTCTTCTCTACTCACCATTGTGCTATTTTCAAATATTTAAGATTAAATTATGTGCTCAGTTGATTTCACTTTTACAGTAGATTTATAAATGATGAATCTTATTAGTTAATAATGCATATTTATACATAAGTTTGTTCCATTTCGAACCTTTTTAGTTAAGTATAGTTTTTTTGATTTTTAAACAAAAACTCTCTTAAAAAACATCTTAAGAGAAAATCTATTAGCTGCTTTGCAGTTTCTACCAAAACATTTTGCAATATTTAAGATGGTTTATTTTTAAAATTTGAAGTCGGAGTTTCTTCTGTAAGTTCACATGCTTTAAATTGTTTATAAGTTTGAAATGAGAATTTAATTATTTAAATTAATTTTTTTTATTGTTTTCACATCTGCAGTAAATATTAATATTCTGTGTTACGGTTATTAAACTCATTGTAATCTTAAGATTGTTGTTGAAAATTAATTTATGATGGCTCTAAATTGTTAAACCTGACAATCTACAAAAAAAAAAAAAAAAAAAAAACAAACAAACAAATATGTATATTTTCATTTCAATGTCAAGTTTAGTGTTTATGTGCTTTTGTTTCTATCATAATTCTCTGGTGTAAATTAAAAAAATTAAAAATTAATATAAAACGATCGTAATGCTTGCACAACATGTGATTGAGTGCTTGCATTAAAGTAGAAATTTATTTCAAAATGTTAATGACTTCATTTTAAGCAAAATAACAATTAATTATTACAAAGCTGTTGAATGAATTTTGAGAAAAAAAAGTTTATTTTCAATATTAATACGTTCATGGTTGAGTTAACCATAACCTAAGAGTAACTTATTCTAGGTGTAGTGAAGCTATATTATTTGTATAGTCTTCACCACAGGTGGAAAGGTTATATAAATATAACTTTGCCATTATGTGTGTAATTTCTGCAATACTCATTTCCGACCCCGGGTTCCTTATACATAGAGAAGTTGATTAAGTGATGTCCGTCTGTCCGTCTGTGTTCGGATTAAAATCAACTCTGCCGATGCAATGGAAGAGATATAGTAAATGTAAGCCCACCAATTTACCAGGCATATTTTTGAAAATTTCCCTAATACAATTCAGCGACAACAGACTGCAGGCAAAAAAAACAGGACCACCTATGTTTTTCACTTTTTCACGCTGTTGTTATTTTTTTTTCGGTTGTAATGATTCTCTTATGGAATTTTTTTTTTTTGTTAAATAAATTTTAGACCGCAACCATGGATACATGCATGAAGTGCATACAGATCTCCGGAAATCTTTAACCCACAGCATTGGGCGCTTTTTGTTCGTTTCTAGGTTTGTAGGATTTTTATGCATTTTATAGATAACAATACACATAGAGGTAGCCGATATACCCACTGGGTACCCACTAGGAACCGCGACCAGTCAATAGGCATATTGGGGGGGTCAATATTACCCCCTAATGTGATTAGTCTGATCATTCTAACGCAATATAGATTGCAAGAAAAATTTGAAAAATTGAAAAATTTTTACAAAAAACCTTTGATAAAAATTGTTATAAAAAACTTTCGAAAATATTTAAAAAAAAAACATATAATAAAATTTTACAAAAAAGTTTGCGATACAATTTTTAGAAAATATTTTCAATAAAACTTTTACAAAAGATTTTTTATAAAATTTTCCAAAAAATTTTACAAAAAAATTTTCATATAATTTTAACAAAAAATAAAATTTTTACGAACAAATTTTGATAACATTTTTAGGAAAAAATTTCGATAACATTTTTACGAAAAAATTTCGATAACATTTTTACGAAAAAATTTCGATAACATTTTTACAAAAAATTTTCGATAAAGTTATTAGAAAAAATTTTACAAAATATTTTCGATAAAATTATAACAAAATTTTCGATAAAATAAAATTTTTAAATTTTCGGTAAATTTTTACATTAAATTTGCGCTAGATTTTTACATCAAATATTCGATAAAATTATTTCATAAAATTTTTGATAAAATTTTTACAAAAAATTTTCCATAAAATTTTTACAAAAAATTTTTGATAGTATTTACAAAAAATTTAAATAAAATTTTTACAAAAAATTTTCAATAAAATTTTTACAAAAAGTTTTCAATAAAAATTTTACAAAAAATTTTCGATAAAATTTTTACAAAAAATTTTCAATAAAATTTTTACAAAAAATTTTCGATAAAATTTTTACAAAAAATTTTCGATAAAATTTTTACAAAAAATTTTCGATAAAATTTTTACAAAAAATTTTCGATAAACTTTTTACAAAAAAATCAGATAAAATTTTTACAATAAATTTTCGATAAAATTTTTACAAAAAATTCAGATAAAATTTTTACAAAAAAACTTAGATCAATTTTTTACAAAAAATTTTCGATAAATTTTTTACAAAAAATTATCGATAAAATTTTTACAATAAATTTCGTTAAAATTTTAATAAAAATTTTTACAAAAAAAATATATAGCACTCTTACTTGTTATACATAACGTTAATATTGCTATTGCTAGAACTATATTGCTGTTTAATAATGCTACTGCTATTGTAAACTTTAACCATTACTATGTTTTAATATAATCTTATTTTAACAATATATAATTTTAATATCATAACATAATTTTAATATTGTAAGCAAATAAAAACATTCTATGATAACATAAAATAATCGACATCGTTATTTGTTTGGTCCAACTAAGAGGACCAGCACTCAAGGGCTGACACCTGCTTATGGAGTGCATTATTGCGGAACTAGAAAAATAGGTTGTGGGAACGAGGATATAGGAAGTAATATTTCTGACTGTTCGACCTCTGATTTGATAATACCTATATTACCCAAAATAACAGCTCGTATTATGCGATTACCCAGAAAATTCGATATAAATCAAGAGAAGTTAGAAGCGACACGAAAAGAAATACGTTTAGATAGAGTACATCATGCCGTACATTATTCAACGCCTTAGAAATATCTAGAGTCACCACTTTAATTTCGCCGTTATGGGGTTATTTGTTTTGTAAATTATTAAAATTTATTTACTCACTAATATCGTTATCGTTACAAGCTATTAATCGTTTTGTTAGAGTTATTAAACAACAAAAAATGTTTCATATAAATAGTAGTAATCAAGAATTATTAATTGTGATTTTATGTCATTTCATTGACAGCTTTTTTTTTAAACATGTATAATTTTTACTCAATATTTTATTTTTTTGATCATTTATAGTCGCAGTTTTGTTGAATTTGGCAAATCTTGCATTTTGTTTTAACATAAAAAAATGTATATTGAATGTTTTGATTTTTTTTAAATTTATTCATAATTTTCGAATATTTAATTATAAATTTAAAAATCAAGTTTAGTAACCTTTATCGTGTCTGTTTATTTTTTTATTTGAATGTATTATATTATATGTATTATATATATTATAACTAATATGTATGTAAAATGCGATTTTTTTTTTTTATTTAACAATCTGTTTTTATTGGACATTGGTTGGACATTTTCCAACACTAGACTATCTTCAAAATTTTGGCATAACAATGCGTTAAACGGACTTAATGTTTGGCTTGCGGCAGAGTTCTTGCCCAAAGTTCTTTTCATAAATTCGACAATTTCGATAAATATTTTTTTCAGTTTTCTTCAAATATTTCCATGATTTTTTGTATAAATATTACTTAATTATAGATTTATTATTTTTGATGTATTATTATTTCATTTCCGTCTGTAAAAACTACTGGATGGATTTTAACAAAATTTTATGCGGAGATACCTTAGTATCCTGTTTCCAATATAGGATACTTTTTTTCCGCAAAAATATCTCAATTCCAAGAGAAAGCGAGAAAAAAATTTCTGTTTAAGTCCATCCGATTTAAAGGTACTGAAATTTTCGGTTTAAAACTGGGATATTTTAAAACTATTGGTCAACAGATGGTGCCAGTTGAATAAAATTTGGTTTGTATTTTTACCTTGTGTAATTACAATGTTATTAAAATATTTCAAACACCTTTTACAGAGCTGTACAATAATTTTTAGAATTTTTTATAAATATTAGAATTTTATCGAGGGATGGGTACCTTTATACAAAAAAAAATTATATAAAACATAACTGAAGAGGTGTAAAAGTAAGAGTCTTACAATACTTTCAAAGCAAAATGGAGAAAAATATTGACAGGACGCCCACGACGTGGCGGGCAAAACTAGTTTATAAACAAATATGTGACAATAGATAACTATTTTTAAATTAAGACAACATTTGCCACAACATTTTTTTAACATTCCTTTTAAACCATAATGGCGAGATTATTAATATAAAAAGAAGATTATTGAAGGTTGGCTAAAAATGTCTAGATGCACTGCAACAAATTTTTGTATGATAATAATGAATAATTGCATTAAAATTGCAGCAACATAGTACTTCTTTTTTTCAGTAAAACACGCTTTATTAGAACTACCTATTTTACAACAAAATAATTTTGTTTTATTAAATATTATTTTTAATTTTTGTTTAAAAAATTTAAGTTCAGTTAACTTCAGTAGAAGTTCAGGACTTGTTAAAATGTTTTTATCATCCAAATATTAAACGAAAATTTTTTTAATTGATTTAATTTTTAATAATAAAATTCAGTACTACTTTTTTACCACAGAGTATTATCCGTTTATATAGCTTATTATTTTTATTATTACCATTATCATTATAATTATTATTTTTTTATTATTTTTATTATTATTATAATTATTTTTATTGTTATCATTATTATTATTTATTATTATTTTTATTATTATAATTATTTTATTATTATCATTATATTATTTATTATTATTATTATTTTTATTATTATTATAATTATTATTTTTATTATTATTATTGTTTATTATTATGACTATTATTTTTATTATTATAATTATTATTTCTTCTATTAGCATTATTATTAAAATCGTGAACACCCTTTTCCCCACAGGCGAAGTCGTGCAAAACGTAGGCCCGATATCAAACGAAGAACCGTTTCCGCTCTTCAGTATGGCAGAATTAAAGACTGCTGCAAAGGCATTAAAAAACAGAAAGACACCTGGCCCGGACGGAATTCCAGCGGAAATCCTTAAGATAATCGCCAAGGAAAAACCACATTCTCTATTAAAAATGTACAATAGTTGTCTACAAGAAGGCGTCTTTCCAGAAATCTGGAAGCGACAACGACTTGTGCTTATAAGCAAAGGAAAAGGGGATCCACACTCTCCATCAACGTATCGACCCTTGTGTATGCTAGACACCGCGGGAAAACTTCTGGAAATGATGCTCAAACCTCGAATACATGCAGCTCTAGAAAATGCTGGAGGACTATCAAGTAGACAACATGGCTTTAGACCTGGAAGGTCAACAATAGGTGCTATCGAAGATGTCATAGGGGGAGCCAAAAGAACACAGACGGGAAACCATTTTTCAAGACCCATTGTCTTACTGGCAACCCTGGACGTTAGAAACGCTTTTAACAGTGCAACGTGGGCTGACATGATAGAGGCTCTGGAGACACGGTTTGGAGCTCCTGCATACATCATGAGGATGGTTAGAAGTTACCTTAGAGACCGTGTACTCGTATATGAAAACGCGGGGAGAACTTACGAAAAGCAGATTACGGCAGGGGCAGCGCAGGGCTCAATATTAGGCCCTGAACTGTGGAACATTAGTTATGACGACATTCTCCACATCGAAATGCCAAGCGATACGTACTTGGTCGGTTACGCAGACGACATTGCAGCCGTTATTACGGCTCGTACCATGGAGGAAGCGCAAAGTAAGCTCAACCAAGTCATGCTAAGGACAAAGTCATGGTTAGACTGTCATAACCTCAAGCTAGCTACGGAAAAAATTGAACTCCTCATAATTACTAGGAAACATATCCCGCTAGAGATAGACATGCGGGTATTGTCTGAGACAATAAAGACGAAGAAGTGGCTCAAATATCTTGGAATAAGGCTAGACTCTAGACTAACTTTCAGGTCTCAATTTCAATATGCAGCAACAAAGCCAGCTCAAGTAACGGTGTTTCTCAGCAGACTAATGGCGAATATCGGAGGGCCATACTACAGTAAAAGGAAGCTGATGATGGCTACGACCCAGTCGATCTTATTATACGGATCCGAAATCTGGGCTGATGCCCTACAAGCAAAATACCGTAGAAAGTTGCTAGCAACTGTACAACGTACTGCTGCTCTAAGAGTTGCTTCAGCATATCGCACGGTGTCGGAACCCGCGGTCCTTGTCATAAGCGGGACTATCCCAATTGACCTTTTAGCTGAAGAACGAAAAGCAATTTGGAGTATTCGAAGGCAATCGGACAGAACAACCAGAGAAGCAGCAACAAGGGATGCACGAGCACAGACCATGCAAAAATGGCAAAATAGATGGCAAAATGAATCACGGGGTAGATGGACAGCAAGACTGATAGATGACCTAGACAAATGGGTAAATAGAAAACAAGGCGAAATTAACTATTTCGTAACACAGATGCTTTCTGGACATGGTATTTTCCTGCAATACCTCCATAGAATGGGAAAAGTAGACAACTTTATTTGTATATATGGAGATAACTGCGTAGACGACGCAGAGCACACCTTCTTCAGCTGTGACAGATGGAGAACAGAACGACAGACTGTAGAACAACTCGTTGGAGAAACATCCCCGGAAAACATTGTGGGATATATGTTGAAAGACGAAAACACTTGGAAACACATATCAACTTTCATAGAGAAAGTGTTACGTGAAAAAAAGCGGGACCTAGACGTAGGTGCAACGACAGCTGTTCGATAAAAACAAAAGAGGAGCCCCGCCCCGAAGCAATACGAAAGTGGTCCCGGGGCGGAGAAATGGCTCAAAAAATGGGGGGTTTTTAGTGGATGCAAGCTCCACATACCAGAACTGTGACGACAGCTCCTGAGATGCGTTAGGCATTTTTTTCCTCCCAACCCGAAAAAAAAAATAGCATTATTATTAATATTTTTATCATTATTTTTTTATTCTTATTTTTATTATTATTATAACTAGTTTTATTATTATCGTTATTATTATTTTTTATTATTATTATTATATTTTTATTATTATTATTATTATCATTATTATTAATATTTTATACTATTATTTTTATTATTATCATTATTATTATTATTTATTATTATTACTACTATTATTTTTATGATTATAATTATAATTATTATTTTTATTATCATTATTATTATTTATTATTATTATTATTATTATTATTATTATAATTATTTTTATTATTATCATTATAATTATTTATTATTATTATTATTATTATTATTATTATTATTATTATTATTATTATTATTATTATTATTATTATTTTATTATTTTTTTATTTTTATTATTATTATAATTATTATTTTTATTATTATCATTATTATTATTATTTATTATCATTATTACTATTATTTTTATTATTACAATTATTAATTTTACTATTAACATTATTATTAATATTTTTATCATTATTTTTTTATTATTTTTATTATTATTATAACTAGTTTTATTATTATTATCGTTATTATTATTTATTATTATTATTATTATTATTATTATTATTATTATTATTATTATTATTATTATTATTATTTTTATATTTTTATTATTATCATTATTATTAATATTTTTATTATTATTTTTATTATTATCATTATTATTATTATTTATTGTTATTACTACTATTATTTTTATTATTATAATTATAATTATTATTTTTATTATTATTATTATTTATTATTATATTATAACTAGTTTTATTATCATTATTATTATTATTATAACATTTTTCGTTATTGTCGTTATGATTAATATTATGTCGTTATGATTAAGAACATATTAACAGAAAATTTCATTTTAATCGTTTAACTTATAAAAATTTTGTTGCATATTTAATATTTCAATTCTGCCCCACTGTGAAACATATAAATTTAGACCAAAAATTTAAAATTTCATTAAAAATTCAAAATTTCTTTCAATCTTAAAATTTCACAAAAATCACAATAGCTAAACCAGCTAAATCGTTCAAAAATTTAGTTAACAGAAGAAAATTTTAATTTTAAAATAAAATCAAAATTCACCAAAATAGTCGAGTTTCTTAAAAAAGAATCGAAGTTTATTTTAATAGCCAAACAAGTTAAGAAATCGATATTATTCAAAGCAAACAAAATATAATCATTTATTACACACATTTATTTATTTTTCACTATTTTTATAAATATATTAATTTTTATTGTGCAATTTTTTATATCTGTTTGTTTACTTTTTTTTTTGTTCAACAGTAGTAAAAGAGTTTTTTTTATTTTAAAAATTTTTAAGAGAAGTAAAAATTTTTATTATAAAAAAAATATTTATTTTTGCCGTCCTAGAAATAATTTCCATATATCAAGTGCTAATCATAAAATACATAAAGACTCAACTCTCGCTCTGTCAATCAAAAAATTATCTCTCTCTTTCTAATATGGGTACCGTGTCAATGTAACACTCATGAGAAATTATTAATTTGCACATTAAAAAATCTTTGCATTTTTCACACATGCACACAGTAAACTTTTAAATAATCTTTCTTCAAAACTTGTTCCAAATACAATTTTAAAAACGATTTAATTAAAATAAAATATTATTTCAATTAAATTTGTTGCTTCTTATTTCGCAGTATTTTGTATTTTTTTTTTTACATAAAAAATTTTGATATAAAATAAATAAATATTTAAACATATTTATGCAAATGTAAAAATTATGGGAAATAAAAATTTCTTGTTTTTATTCGTAGGTCTTTGAAGAATTTATTTCAATAAATAAACAACCATTGCCATTTAAAATAAAAATGCATTACTTATAAGGACAGCAAGATATTGAACTTGAGCGAAACATATTTAGTGTTGAAAGACATTATATGTGCCACTTGAAAACTACTAAAGGTCCATCACAGGACTAAACGCACATAAGATGGCCAGTTTTCCATGACTCTGGCGCATAGTTCAGATTTAGACTTATAATGACTAAGAGCACGGGCTTGTGATTTTTGTCTCATAGGGTAAGGTTTCTAGCAAAATAATTTTACATTATGACAATTAACGTTTCGATATGTTAAGTAGTTTTTTTTTGGCCATCGTGTCAAATATGAAAAACTCTTCATATTTTTTTTTTTTTTTTTTGATAAAGTAACGATAAAAATGCAGTACAAGCGAGAAAAAAATTATGTGCCGTATACACAGTAAACGCCTGTGTCAGAATTCGTTTCCAAAATTTCGTTCTAGTAGTTTTATTTGAAAGATGCTCCACGTCCAAGTAAAAAAAATTGAAACTGGTGACGACAAAATAAAGGCAGTGATGAATGAAAATCGTTTGAAATGATAGTGAATGATCGAATTCGATAAATTAGACTGCTCAGCAATTTCTCGTGTTATTATACGACGATTTGCAAAATTTCAAAACTTTGTTATCGAAATAACTTCGAAAACCAATTGTAGTGTTTAGATTCTGATAGAGAGCGATGGTGATGCGAATTTGTGATTCGTTAATGTATAAGTTTAGTCACCTAAAATAAAACAGGCAATGAGGTCTGTTATCGACTGTGTTGACCGTCATTTTATTTTCGAAATGTTTTTATTTGAACGAATCGAACCGTTAGAAAACATTTCAAATTTAAAATGGACTTAAATTTTTTTACTAAAAATAAGTTTTTAAAATTTTTAAATTCATAAAATAATTATTATAATTGGAATAAATAAATAAACATAATTATTATTCTGGTATCTGCCAAAAAAAAAAATCTATTCAATAATTAATTTAATATTTGTGTCTGTCTCATTGTGTCATTTCAAAGAGAGGAAAACATTGTATTTTTCGATTTTAATAGTGTTGTTTATATTAAATAATATACATAAATTTTGTTTTATACCTAATATCTTATGAATAATAAAAAAAATATTTCTTAGTTTTCAAGGTCAATAGATGATTTTTTGGCATACATTTCTCATACAACTCAATATCAATTGATTTGTCAATAGTGTTGACATAACTGGTGTATTTCATAGATGAATATAATATATATATATATATATATATACTTTTAAAAATTTTCGAATAATTTTCTATTACAGAAATTTGTACAAGGTTTGAGAACAATTTGCTATTATAAAAAACCTTTTTCTGTTATAAAAAATTATTCTACATAAAAATTTTAAAACTTAAAATTTTTTAAATAAATTTCTATTGTTCAAACCTTGTGAACTCTTCGAATAATTTTCTATTAGAGAAAATGATCCCATACATTTTCTATACTTTTTGTTCCTATATAAAACTTTTTCAGCTTTTCGAAAAATGTTCTATTATACCAAATTTTTTTTTCTTTATAAAATGCTTCGAATGATTTTCTATTATAGACAATTTATTAATTTGATCGACGTAATTTCTTTAATTAAAATTGTTTTCTATTATAATTTTTTTATTTTTAATTTTTGGAATAATTTTCTATAAGAGAAATCTTTTCTAGAATTTCAAAAAAATGTTTTAAATTTTGGAAACTTTGTTAATTTTTCGAAGTCTTTTCTTTATTTATTTATATATTTATTTATTTTATAATCGAACAATTTTTGATTAAATTTTAAAGATCCCTTCAAGCGTTTCGAAAAAATGTCTGTTATACTAAACCAGACATGGGACTAATTAATTAGATTGAAAAATTAATTGGTCATTTGATTAGCATTGTTTTATAAGTAATAGTAACATTGGTTTCTTGATGGTAATGCTTTTTAATGAAACAGTCGCATTAGTAATTATTTAAAACACAAAATCATTACCATTAATCAATGATTAAATTATTTAAGAGCATTATCATTACTCGTCTCATTTATGATCGACCAATATGCAGCGAATAAAGCGAAACATTTGTTTGGTTTAAAAAAAAAACCCCACCTACACTCTCTGCTATTTATTTATTTTTTCATATAAAAGCAAACAAAAATCAAAAAAAATATCAAACAAAATATCAGAATTAATTTCTTTTACAAATTCTTAACCCTTGAAAACTGTTTATTATTTTTCAGTGTTCCATGAATGCAATAGTAGTGCGTCACTAGGTTATGATAATATCAAGTATCAAGTGGTTAAATTATAAGGGCCGATGTTGAATGTGAACCACACCTAAACGTTAAGTTTATTTTTCTGCATTTAATTTGACATTTCTCAATTTCAAACTAACTCAATTTGAACCATGGAAAGATACACAATCGAGCGGCGGGTTAAAGTTATTCAAGCTTAATATGAAAATGGGCGTTCAAATCAAAATGCATATTGTGCACTTCGTGATTTGTTCGGTCAATTTAATCATCCAAATGTACCCCCGGGGGTTCCAATTGTCACTGCAGGAATATGGCAAATGCTTTGACGCGGTTCACTTGGGGAAAATAGGGGCACCAGACGCTAGGGTTCCCAGAGCCTAAATCTGGAAGAAAAGGTCTGTTGTTTTATAACACGGGTCCTCTTCGAGGCCCGACCAGAGCCCAAAGGACTGGTACCACGGGAATCAGTGGCCCCACAGAGAGCCTATCCTCTCTGTGACCGGTTATTGGTGAGGTCCCCTTCGGGGGTACACGTGGTGGTTGTGGTTTAAGATCGATTTATGTAGGTATGGTGCACGGTCGATCAAGTGTGCTGTTGCACTCTCAACAGACGGAGTTTGGATAGTCTCCAAACCCCTAAGCAAGAGGTTATAATGTGGATCTAGGCTTGCCTTGGAAAGGCTTGCCATATTATATAAATTGCTACTCATTGTGACTGTATCACACACAAAAATCGATTGGTGGCAATCTTAAAGTGTTGTTATACTACACAATGGGGGCGCTAGTCTACGCCTAAGTTTCACTCGGTGGTAAGACCACCGTGAGGTTAGGTCGAGTAGGCAGGTACTCACGTTAATCTTGTTCCACAATAATCATCCAAATGTGCGTATAATCGAAAAAATCGTGCAAAAATTTAAGCAATCCTGGTCTGTAGATGTAAAAACACCAGTGCATGCTCGTACAACTCATACTGCAGAAAATATTCCTGCTCTTCGCGATATTGTCGCTGAAGACCTATCCACCTCAACTCGTCCTCGTGGCCAACAATTGTACCTCTCACGCACGTCGTTGATGAACATTATGTATAAAGACTTGCATATACACGCTTACAAGGTGCAATTGACTCTAGAACTAAAGCCTCTTGATCATTCCAAACGTCGTCAATGGTCAGAATGGTGGCAAGAAATGGCAATAGTGGATGATCAATTTTCGAAGAAAATCATCTTCAGTGATGAGGCACATTTTCACCTCAGTGGATTCGTCAATAAGCAGATTTGCGGCATTTGGGCGAATGATAATCCAAAAGTGATTGTCGAAAAACCAATGCACCCACAAAGAGTGACTGTTTGGTGCGGTTTATGGACTAGCGGTATCATCGGGCTGTATTTTTTTTTTCAAAATAAGGCCGGTCAGGCAGTTACTGTGAATGGTGTTCGCCATCGTGAGATGATAACGAACTTTTTATGGCCCGAAATAGAAGATATGGATGTGGACGATATATGGTTTCATCAGGACGGTTCCACTTGCCACACAGCTGACGAAACATTTTCGCTACATATTCAATGGCCTTGTTATCTCACGTGGTGGCGATGTTAATTGGCCGCCAAGATCATGTGATTTGACACCGTTGGACTTCTTTCTTTGGGGTTGTTTGAAAGAAAAGGTGTACGTCGATAAGCCAGCACCAAATTTTTGTACAATATTCAATAAAAAATTTTTTAAAGAAAATTTTGACAGTATTATATCGAAAAATATCGCATTAAATTCATTTCATTAAATCCATTTTTTGTTAATGGCAAAAGAACAAGTTGTTGGATTTTGCCACAGATTTTTTTCTTACCAGTAACAGTATGTAATATGACATTTTCATAAACCTACTTTTTTTAAACTCCTACGGCTCCTTATAAATTTTTCGAAAAATAAAGTGACTCACCCTCGTGTATAAGAAAATATAAAAACAAATGCAAAATCGCATTAAAATATGAATGCGATAGTATCAACTAGAAGCTGTAAACCTCTTGCATGAAGCGCATCTTTGGGTTTTTTATGATTTATGTAAAAAAAAAAATAGCCGCTGGTCATTTTTAGTTTGCATTTATTAAGTTTCTGCTGTTAACCTTGTAGTCTCTTGAAATTTTTGAACTAGAAAAAATAAACATAAAGTTTGTTTAAAACAACATTTTGATTGGGTATTGCAAATATTTATTTCGTTTCAGCCGTTCGCTCAACACAATTCTTCTCTACAAATTAAATGGAAAAATATTTTAATTCATTTAGTGTTTGTTAGCAAAGTTTTAAATTGAGTGGCATCAAAAAGTTTAAAAGAATTTAACAATTCCGATTTTATTATACCACCAGCAGTCCAAGTGTTCATATTATTATTTTTTTAATTAAATGCTAAATTAAATACAAAAATATATATTAACCAGAGTTGCCTTTTAGATACGTTTACGCCAACTTAATTGTTTTTTTTTTTTTTTATTCATCATTTTAGTTTTATTACTAGTAGTTTTATTTCTAACACAAAAAAAAGTTCAAACATGTTTTAACATGTTTGTTATTATCTCCTCTTTTAATTTGTTGGATTTTTTTTTTTAATTAAATGGATTTATTTATTTGATTGTAGTTACTAGATGATTTATTTAATGGAAGTTACTGATATAGTTATGTTTTATTCATACCGGTATTATAAAGGGAACAAAAACCAAAACGAAGAAGTATATTTTAAGGAGTTTTAATTAAATAGTTTTATTAAGTATAATAATTTATGAGTGTTAAAGATGTAGTATAATTTAAAATAGTATAATTTTAGGGTTTGTTTTATTTAATTATTTTTTTTTTTCAATCTTAAGTAAAAGTCTAGTTTGATTAGTTAAAGTTATGGTGTGATCGCACATGTCAAATATTTGATCAAAACAGAGCAAGCACTATTTTTATAAATATTTATTCAATCTAACATTACAAATGACGATTTTTATATAATGAGTGTATTTTCTTATTACAAGCCGTTATGAAGTATCAAAATCTTGATTCCGATGATGAGCTGACGATAAGTAATTTGTTTGCAGATTTCTTTTCCACCACATATTCTAATGAAAATTTACCTGAATCCAACTCTTATCAACTATCAGAGGTGTCGTATCCAGCTGCGAGTATATCAATTCCATTTCTTGATGGATCAACAGTTTTTAACAGTTTAAAAAAGCTTAAATTTTCATATAAATATGGTCCGGATGGTATTCCGAGTTGCGTTCTTAATAAATGTGCCATGGCACTGGTAAAACCTCTCACAATAATTTTCAACATATCATTGAAGTATGGTTATTTTCCTAAAATATTTATTTTTTTTTTCCATTATTTAAATATGGTTGCAGAAGTAATGTTGCAAACTACAGAGGTATTGCTAAACTTAGCGCTATACCTAAACTTTTCGAAAAAATTGTTACTGATCATCTTTTCCATCAAGTATCATCTGTACTGGATCCTGCTCAGCATGGTTTTCGAAAGGGTTGTTCAACGGTTACTAATCTTTTGGAGTTAACAACATTAGTCAATCGAGGATTTGTTCAACGTAAACAAACGGATGCTATTTACACCGACTTTATTAAAGCGTTCGATAAACTTTTATTAAAAAAGCTTGATCTTATGGGATTTACGGACAATTGCCTTATGTGGATTAATTCATACCTGTCAAACAGAACTCAAAATGTTCGTTTTAAAACGCATACTTCCAAAGGAATTTCGGTTACATCCGGCGTGCCGCAAGGGAGCCACCTGGGTCCTTTGTTATTTTCCCTGTTTAATAATGATCTACCGAAAATCATTAAACACTCAAACGTTCTATTGTATGCAGACGACGTAGAGATTTTTCGCACATACGATCGTCACGCTGATTATATTCTTCTGCAAAAAGACTTAGATGCATTTAGTTCCTGGTGTAATATTAATCTTATGGAGTTGAACCTTAAAAAGTGCAAACACATGTGTTTCTTCCGAAGATGTCATACAAACGTGCAATATATTTTAAATGGTCATGTACTAGACAAAGTGAATGTAATTTCTGATCTTGGTATTTTACTGGATGCTAAATTAAATTTTATAGAGCATATTTCGTCAACCACTAACAAATCACGAGCTACTCTTGGATTTATAAAACGTTGGGCGAAGGAGTTTAGTGATCCGTGTATCACAAAACATCTTTACACCTCTCTGGTCAGGCCTATTCTGGAATATGGCTCAATAATCCAATAATCCAATGTATAAAGTTCATTGTGATAGCATTGAATCGGTACAAAAACAGTTCTTGTTATTTTGTCTTCGAGGGTTACAATGGGATCCTTTAATTCTACTATCGTACTCTAGCAGACTAGCTCTAATAAAGCTGCCAAGCCAAAAAGCCGCAGAATAATGTTAAATATCACCTTTGTTTTAAATTTAATAAAAGGAAATGTGTGTTCGGTTTTTTTGATAAATAATATTTCTTTCAATGTTCCATGTCGTCCAACTCGCCATTTTTATCCACTGGCTGTTAAAGTATTCAGAGAAAATTGGGCTAACTCTGACTCGTTTTTAAGAATTTGTACTGAATTTAATAAATTTTATAAATATATTGATTTTTCTTTAAATGTTAATGTTATTAAATGTTATCTTATTTCGTATTTAAATAATTAAAGTTATGTATTTATGTACTTTATGTTACAGTTTTTAATGTCTGTAAGGATCTTGAATCCATAGACTCAAATAAATAAAATAAATAAATAAATAAAAGCCTTGAAAAAGTAATTGTTGTCTTGATAAAATTAAGAAAATCAAAAGATTTAAGAAACAAACCTGATTTTTTTAGATTGTTTTAGGCTCGCGACTTATGTTCCCTGAAATTCATAGTTAAATGTCAGCAAATTATTAATTTAATGATTTTCCAAGGTGATAAAATATCAATCAACATTTCCCTCTCTACCGGCCTTTTGAAGTCTAACTAATAAAGATGTTTAAAATCAGTTTTATTATTTTAATTTTTTTTTCTCATATTCAAACACAGAAAGTATAATTGATGGAAGGATAGATTAAGTATTGTTATATATTATAATAAAAAAAGACTACATAGCCCAACCTACATATATAACCCAACCCTTCTGAATAATCCTTACAAGCCATATAGTTTTTCAAAATTAATTACCGCACAGTCACTGACTAAAAACTATAGACTTCTGTGAACACAGTCGGAAGTACATATATATTAATTGCTTTGGAATATCATATCTTACATAAGAATTATATTTTATTTTTGATCAATAAGTTAACATAATTTTATGCTACACTGAACAGTGGGGCAGAATCAAAATATTTTCGAAATAACTCAGCCATCAGTAAAGGGCTCCAAGAGACCAAAATTTGACATGAACATATCAGAGCAGTATCTGAGCTTATGTGGGGTACCTCATACATCTTTAAGTTTTTCCGCAATATTTAAAATTTTGCTCGTTAACTACGAGAAAAAATTTACTGAAATTGTAGTCAATATTTTGAAAAAATAAAAAACTGAAGGAGGGTATCGAAGAATCAAAAATTTTAATTTTAAATTTAAATTGCTTAGAACTCGCTCATATTAAAACAATATTTATAGTTTAAAGCAAAGTTAACTAGGCCTTTAGGACCATGTATGATTAAAAATCAAACAGAATTTAAGAAATGTCAAGCTCTAAAATTTTTTCAATGCGAGTTAACTAACCTTGAGCAAGTTTATGGTACTCCTCTGCTATGCTTATGCCAATTTTTGGATCAGTCGGCAAAGCCTTTTACAAATGGCTGAGTTTTTTCAAAATATTTTGATTCTCTTCCACTGTGCGCTGTACTAAACTGTACTTATATTTTATTTTCGAAGAAAACATTAGCCCAATTTTTTGTTTCACTGTATACTTTACTGTACTGTATTGTGTATTGTTCCTTACTGTACTGAACTGTCAAAAACTGAAGGAAACTCAACTGTACTGTACTGAAATGTACATATAACTGTTTTAAAATGTACTGGACTGTACTGAACTGAAGTGAATTGTACTGTACTGAACTATACGGAGATATTTACTGAACTGTACTAAACTCCACTGAACTGTACCGGAGAACTGTACTGAACTATGCTGAATTGAATTCTACTGTACTGTGCTGAATTGTACTTAACTGTACGCCTTTTAGGAATTGTAAAAAGTGTTTAGTCAAGATTTCAAGACGATCAAAAGCTTCCTATTTTTTAACCCTAAGCCAAACAAAAAGTCCCAGCTAGCAAAAACTTCCAACATTCTCTGAATCGTACAATTCTGTTAAGTTTCTATCTTTATTTACAGATATTTCGTACAGATTTCTGTCAGACATGTTTGAGAAATTAAATTTACGACATCCCCAATCGGTACCGATAGATTTCATATGAATACGTGGGAAGGTTTTCCATTTGATACTAGCTGTGCCCGCCACTTCATCAGCGTCCTTGCAATATTTTGTTCGATTTTGTTTTAAAAGCAATCCACACCAAAGACCCTTACTTTTTTGGTGCTTCAGTTATTGTTAATGTATTTACTTTATATAAAGGGTCTCATCCCTACTAAAATGTGCCGCTTTGAAAAATAAAATCCGCCTTAAAGTATGCAGATCGGTAAAAAATTGTCCTATATTTGAATCAAGATACTAAGTACCTCCTTAAAAAATTTTAATAAAATCCGTCCAGTAGAAAAATTTTCGATAAACCAACGTGTTTTAACCATTAAAACATTTTACCAAAATCAACCATCGATTACTCTGACGTTGAGAAAGTTGCGTGAAATTTTTTGGAGAAACAACGTGCCAACAAAACGCACAATTTGTCGTCCAGTGAATGATTTCGAAGAAAGAGGGTATGTAGCTAATAGGCCCAAGCATGGACCATAACGTACTGCAAGATCGGATGAAAACATTACTGCTCCTCAAGAAGTATTCAAAACAATCAGGAGCTTGGATTTGGTATACAGCCAGGATTTCAATGGAATTACACGAGTAGTATACCTTCCCGGCGGCTGCCCTGTATAAAAGAAATTTACCATGTCTTTTTGTTTTGTTTAGTTTTTTATGTTAAAATTTCTATTCGAAATATCGGCAAGAAACTCAGATTTTCGAACTATATGTTTGTTTGATTTCATGTCAACCACTTCAAATACATGAAATTCTTAAAACTCTAACAAAATTCATATACGTTTCTGAGTTTTTCTGTAGTAATTTCTGTGTCATTAGTTGGCTGGGAATATTTTTTTAATAGAAAATAATTATGTAATTAAAAATAAATATTGTTATAAAAATATGAAATTTTTTCTTTTAATTTTTATCTTAACCACAATGTTTCTAAAAAAATAAAATAGAAGTTTTGAATGATAGAAATAATTGTGGAATATAGAATTAAATTTTATAATTTTTTTTATAATGGTATAAACACAACTGAGACGAATGACGAACTTCGTAGGAACTTCGTAAAATTTGTCAACAAAAATTCGTTCAATACATTCGTCGCCTAGAACAAAATTTTGAGAATTGCCAACTTTTTACACAAATATCCGTTTTACACGGGAAATTTTATATCCTTTGCTGTTTGTGTAATTTTGGCCAAAAGTACTAAAAAATACAACGGTGTGCATCATTCAACTCAGAAAAAATAAAATGCTCTTTCTTTTTAATTACGATTATTATGCAACGCCTCCCTTTTTTCGTATAGAAAAATCTTTTTTTAAACATTTTATATTAAATTTAGATATCGTTTTTTTCACTTTCATTCTCCATTGCAATTTTTTATGAATGTACAGTCATATGTAAGACACAAAGCATAAACAGCTGTTTCCGTACGGAATGTGCGATAGGTTTCGGACTTTGCTTAAGCAAATGACATTTGACGACACTTAACGAAAAGTGTTGTTAAGTACATTATAGTTTGCCACATATGATTTATATGTAATTGCACAGTTGCTTAAGTTGGCTTAAGCTAGCTTATGCATATTATAGTTGGGTCTTTAGGTTTCTAAAATTAATTGATTGAATAAAAATTACAACTAAGCATTATGCAATAAACACAACTGAGACGAATGACGAACTTCATACGAACTTCGAAAAATTTGTCAACAAAAATTCATTCAATATATTCGTCGCCTAGAACAAAATTTCGAGAATTGCCAACATTTTACACAAATATCCGTTTTACTCGGGAAATTTTATATCCTTTGGTACTAGATTACATAGTCATACATATAAACAAAATTGTTTTTCACTTCCTCGATGATAGTTTCACTGTTATACATTTTCATTTAAATTATAATAAAATTATATTAAATTGTATAAATAAATTATTTTATAATTAATTTATTGTTTATATTCAGCAAAAAAGCAGAAATCAAAAGAGGAGAAATAGTAATAAAAAATAAGTTAAAGACAAAATCATACAATTAAAAAATTTTTTGTTTATATTTTCTACATAAGTAACGAAGAAAACAACTTTTTATATTAAAAATTAACTAAAAATCGGGTACTGCCAATTTGGTCGGCATTAGAAATAATGCTATAAACACCATTGGGACGAGGTACAATTTTTTTGTTTCGAATATTCGTCAAAAAAATAAAATACACTCGTGTTTATGAAAATGCGCCGACGAAATTCGTAGTGTATAACGAAACCAGCGATAGGTTTATTTCTCTTTCATTGCCGACGAAAAATTTTCGTTTAAAATTTTTAAGTTTTTAAGTAAATAATTATTTAAAAAATTTTTGTTTCCTTACATTTCTAATAAAATTTTTTATTTGTATAATTTTCTTTTAAATTTGTTTTTTGCTAATATTTATTCTTTTAATTTATGTTTTTTTCTTCGTTAAAGTATGGTCTCACTATCAGCTGCTAAATACAAACAAAAATTTATATATTAATTAATTAAATTATGAAATTTTATGTAATCTTATCATAATTTATTAATTTAAAATTGAAATTATCATTGCAAAAGTGGGAAACAATGTTGATATAATCTGGTCCCAAAGAATATAGAAATGGCCAAAGAAAGCCAGAGATTAGTTTTATCACATCTTAAAATTTTATTCCTACTCACGTCGACGTGAGTAGGAATAATAGAATTTTTGTTGACGAATTGTTACTGTGCTGTGCGAAGTTCGTCGTTTGTCCCAGTTGTGTTTATAGCATAAATCTATCGAAGAGTTCGTTACGAATTTCGTCGTCGCTGTGCATTTTCATATATACAAATGTATTTTATTTTTTTTAAGTAATATTCGGAACAAAAAATTAGTTTGTTCGTCCCAGTTGTGTTTATAGCATAATGCTTAGTTGTAATTTTTATTTAATCAATTAATTTTAGAAAAATAAAGGCCCAACTATAATGTGCATAAGCTAGCTTAAGCCAACTTAAGCAACTGTGCAATTACATATAAATCATATGTGGCAAACTATAATGTACCCAAGGTGGGTCGATAGCCCAGCTGATTGTTTTTTGCTCTGGTTTTTTGGTAATGTCTTGTCAAAAAATACATTGTTTCATATCTGCTAATCTAATGTCAAAGTTGTTGTTTTGTTGTAGTTGTTGTCCTACTGCTCTCACCTGGTATGAATTCGCCTTGAATGTACTTAACAACACTTTTCGTTAAGTTTCGTCAAATGTCATTTGCTAAAGCAAAGTCCGAAACCGATCGCACATTACGTACGGAAAAATCTGTTTGTGCTTTGAGTTTTACATATGACTGTACATTCATAAAAAATTGCAATGGAGAACGAATGTGAAAAAAACTATATCTAAATTTAATATAAAATGCTTAAAAAATTTCTATAAGAAAAAAGGGAGGGAGTCGTAAAGTAGCTTTGGATTGAGGAACACGTTCGCGCGTCATTGTCATTATCGTTTAAGGTCAATCAGGCCGTCCTTGTTGCTCGGTCTTCAAGTGGTTTGTGTCTCCCTCTCGCACTGGCTGATTGGCTTCCACGGTTAACTGTACCGTAGTACAGTTAATTCGTGCTTACATTAATCAGCCACGTGTAATCGCTTGGGTTATCGTGTATAACCTAAATTGTTTGAATAAATAGAAAATCGACATCGAAATAAAGAAACTACACGAAAAATTAACAAATAAATTTTACATAAATTTGACAAAAAAATAAAGGATTTGCAACAAGAAAAACTAAACAAAATTAAAACATAAAGCATTGTTTTCAACCTAACCGTCGTTTCTGGACATGACCAAAAGCTGCAAATAAGAACCTAGTGTTTACGGCAGCTTTTTACCATTTGGCACCAACATTATTGCTCTGTATGAGCAACAATCCAGAAGAAGAAAAAAGGGAGGCGTTGTATAATAATCGTAATTAAAAAGAAAGAGCATTTTATTGTTTCTCAGTTGAATGATGCACACCGCTGTATTTTTTAGTACTTTTGGCCAAAATTACACAAACAGCAAAAAATGTAAAATTTTCTTTCCAAATTTTCTTAAAACTATTAAAAATAATTATTAATTTGTATATGAATAGTATTAGTTATATAAAATGTGTTTATTTAACACCTTTTTGTTAACAAATTTAATTTAATGAGAAAACAATTATTATTTTTCAAAAGTACGAATAAAACAAATGTGCAACTGTGTCGCAATAGTTGTTAGATTCATGTAAGTACAATGTAGCCACCAGAAAGTCTTCAATAAGTTGCTTAAGCATTTGGCAGACTTTTCGTTCATTCTTTGACATTAGCTTAAGCCAGCTTATGCATATTATAGTTGGGCCTTAAAACTTTAACTAAGGTGATGCACATTTTTGCATTAAGAAAGCAAATATTTACCAATGTGAAAGTCTGTCTAAACCTTATTTAAGGTGGGTTTACATTGAGTGTACAAGTCATATGGAATGTAAAATGTTCCATATGTAAAACTATACATATAGTGTAAACCTCTTGAAACATAACATATGTTATTTACCTATGTGCAATAACATATGTTAGTTTTTTATTTAAAGCACGCTCTATTTGATGTGTAAAACTATATGACAACAGCTGTTTTCAGTGATGTTCACTTTTATTTTCAAAAATTACGCTCATACATTTTTATCATGAATTTAAGGAGTTTATAATTAACCAATATCTTTATTCTAACTTTTGGTAGTAACTTAGTGTTCGAAGATTTATATCGATACCTCATAGGTGATATTAATAATAAAGTTATGTAATCTAATATAGATACATATATTATATACATACTTATCTATTTGCAAGTTTGATTATTTGTACGTCAATCACGGCCAAATCGAATTTAATGATATTTAAAACATAGACAGATCTTTATTTTTTGTGGGTCCATTGGGATATGTCTGTTTTCAAAACTAGGGCCATTAGGGTATAAGGGACATTTTTTACGAATGACTCAATTTTAATAGAAGTTGAGAACACAATTTCATAAATGTATAGTGATGAAAGGCGAGGTGTGGTTATCTATATTACCGGTACTAAGAAAGAATGAATTAAATTAAAATTTTACTTTACTATAGTGCATTCTTTTTCAAATCTTGTTTAAGACGGTAACGGTGTAAACTGTAATATTACCTAATTAACAACTTTGGACTGTAGTACAAAAAAATGCTATTGAGGTATTGTGAATATCGAAACTGCTGCAAATCACTTAATTGAGCCTTTGCTTTTGAAAATGAGAAAACTTCATTTTGCGAAAAAAAAAAAATGAATAAAACCTAAGTCTAATAAGACAAATTAAAACAATTTTGTTTTTAATCCATGTTGAATAGTTCTATTTTTTATATTGCAATATATTAAGAAGCATTATCAGAATTTAGCAATCAGACTGCAACTATGATGAAAAATCTACGCTATGTAACCTAGGAAATATAAGTATTGTAATTTCTTTCTTTCTTTTTCCACTTTTTACTTTAATATTAAATATAATTTTAGTTTTTTTTTTTTTTTGTTTTGCTGTGCCAAAGAAGAATGAAATGATATTGAAATAAAATATGTATATATGTAAGTAAATAAACTATTAAATTTTTTGGTATTATAATAACATTCCAGTAAAAAAAAATTAACGTTTTCATCAAACATGAAAACTACATTGGCGCATACCAAAACCTTATTAAACTTACATGCAATAAGACCACAAAATAATAAGTCTATTACGGCTTGTAATTTTTTTAACGCCATTCAAATGCAAATCATTAAATAAAATAAAATGGAGTTCTTTAATTTTTACAGAAATTTAGTCCTTTTCTATTGTCATAAGAATTAGGATAAAAAATATTTTATTCCTAATAAAAAAGAGCGAAAATAAATTGACATTAATATCAACAAAATTATTCATTTAATAGTTGCTGATATAGTTCAAATGATAATAATTAATACTTATTGTATTATTTATTATAATTATTTTTTGTTTTTATATAATTTCTCTCTTACAAATTGATTTCTGTATTGTTGTAGAAGCTCCCAAATGATAACATAAAATGGTAGTTCTTTGCATAGTTGACATCACTAGCAGGTTTCTAATAACTTATTACAGCAAGTCCCAATAAAGATAATATTATTAGTTTTATTATATAAATATTCCATCGAAACCACACTTTGAAGACCAGCTGTTGTACGTAACATGTGTACGTTTAAACACTAAAATTATAAACCATGTGTAAAACACTGAAATTCCATATGGATAGCAATTTTGACAGTACATATGACTTTTACACTCAATGTAAACACACCTTTAGTATCACTACAATTAAGCGTGTTAAAGCAATTATATCGAAATCACTGAGGAATTGCAATTTCGGAGAAAAAATTAACAACTAAATTATTCTTCAAAATCTAAAAAAAATACAAACAACTGTTTAAGCAAACAAGAAATTCAATCGTAATTCAGATGTTTTTTTTTTTTAATTTAAAAATATTAATTATTAAATTTGAAACTCGTTTGCATCCAAAATGTTTATGATGTTCTTAAGTACTGTTTTTCTTAATTCTTCGCTGGCACTCAACTTTGGTATTTAGACTGAAGATTTAAATCTTCAAATATTATAATTTCTTCCTTCTCAGTAAAAGACTTCAAATTTTTTAAAAATATTTTAACTTTTTTATTATTTCGTAGTATTCAACTTGTCTGGCTCCTTGCATAGAAAAGACACCAAGACAAACTCGACCTTTTTTTTCAACTTACAATCTTTTCGTTTAAAATATATGGCATATTTTGTTTACAAAAAAAAAAAAAAAATTAGAAAACAGATGCTTAAACTAAAATAGAAACATTTTTATGAATTTTTAACAATAATTAAAATTTTTAACTAAAAAGAAAAATAAAACAGGGAGACTTGCTATTAAATTAATTAATTAAACTGATTAATTAATCTAGTAACTGAAAGAGGGTTGGGGATTGTTGGGATAGAAGTAGCCTTCAGGCTCTGGTTCTTTTTTGGGTTGAGGAGGCAAGTATTCGTTTTTGGGTGCCACCGGCTTGGGTGTAGGTTTGAGAGTAGGTTTGGGAGTAGGTTTGGGAGTAGGTTTGGGTGTAGTTCTAATTATTTTTGGTTTAGGTGCTGGGGCGGGAGTTTGAGGTTTAACCACAGGAGGCAAGTATTCGTTGTGAGGCTTAGGAGCTGGTTTGGGAGCCACCGGCTTGGGAGCTACTGGTTTGGGGGCTACAGGTTTTGGCTTAGGAGCTTCTGGCTTGGGAGCAGGGGGCAAATACTCGTTTTTGGGCTGGACAGGTACAGGCTTAGGGGCTGGTTGGGGTGTTGTCTTGGGCACTACAGGTTTAGGAGCTGGTTTTGGTGTTGGTTTGGGAGCTGGTGGCAAGTATTCCACCTTAGGTTTGACTGGAACTGGCTTAGGAGCTGGCTTGGGTACTACCGGTTTAGGTGAAGGAGGCAAGTATTCGTTTTTAGGCTTGGCAGGAGTTGGCTTAGGAGCTGGCTTAGGAGCTACTGGCTTGGGAGCAGGAGCTGGCTTATGTACTGGAGGCAAATATTCGTTCTTAGGTGCAACAGGTTTTTGAGGCACAACAACAGGTTTCTTAGGCACAACAGTAGGTTTAACTACAGGAGCAGGTTCGAACGATTTTTTTGGAGCTTCATAGTGATAGCCATCCTCTTCTATAACTCCAGACTTGGGAGCAGGAGCTGGCTTATAGACGGGAACAACTGGCTTAGGAGCAGGTGCTGGCTTATAAACAGGAGCTTGTGGCTTAGCTACAGGTACTGGCTTTGGAGCAGGCGCTGACTTATAAACGGGAGCTATTGGCTTTTGGGTAGGAGCTGGTTTGGACACTGGCGGTAAATATTCATTTTGAGGAGTAACAGGCCGTTTAGGAGCTGCAGTTGGAACTGGCTTTTTGGGTAAATCTACATACTTTTTAGGCACAACTTCCGGCTTTTTGGGAATAACAACAGGTGCAGCAGGTTTAACTACAGGTGGCAGGTACTCGGTTTTTGGAGTAACTGTAGGTTTAGCAAGAACCACAGGAGCTTGAGGGATGAAAGGTTTGGCAGGTTCAAATGCCTTCTTAGGACTTTCATAGTGATAACCATCTTCCTCCAATACCCCAGCTTTAGGAATATCATATTTTGGAGGTGGTGCAGTAACAGGTACTGGTGCAGGTGCAGCTTTTGGAGCAGGAGCTGGCTTGGGTGCTACTGTTTTGGGAGCTTCATACTTGGGAAAGGGGATATCAACAACTGGACGTTCATAATGGTAACCATCCTCTTGCAAGTTGTTGCTGTATTCAAACAAATGAGGCACATCAGCGATGACACAGGCCACAAGGGCAAGAGCAATTAAAAATTTCTGAAATCAAACACAAAAATCACAAAACACTTGCTTTTAATTATTTTTTATCATTATCAAATATTTTTTTTTTTTAATTTAATAGTGTTATTTTATTATTTTATAACTATGTACAAGACTAAATTATCATCACAGCCAAGAGACCATTAAAATTGTTATAAGTTTTTTTTTTATAAATTTTTTAGTTTTTTTATTTATAATTATTTTTTTTTTTTATTTTTTTACACTTTTTTCACAAAAAACCGTTTACTTCTTTAAAATTCTTACCATTTTATATTTTTGCGACGAATTCGATTCTAATCCACACAACGAATGTCGACGAACGACTGTGTTGTTAATTTTGATTGCGAAATTATTTATATCGCCCATGAAAAACAACTTAAATTAATAAAGAAAAAATTCCAAAAACAAGTTAAGGATGTTACAATATGAGAACATTTTAGTGGAGCTCTTGATTGTTAATTACGATTTTGCTGCTGATCACAATGATGCTGGCTAAAGCAGCGCGTCTTTATGATCATGAGCAAGATTTACTTCATTATCAATACGATGATAATGACGTATGTTCACATGTTTATGCTGACTTAGCATAGGTTGCGTTCTAGGTGTTTTTTTTTTTTTGAGTAAAGTTTTTACTTTTTAATTCTA
Source organism: Phasia obesa (assembly GCA_949628195.1). Lineage (NCBI taxonomy): Eukaryota > Metazoa > Arthropoda > Insecta > Diptera > Tachinidae > Phasia > Phasia obesa. Next base: position 15,315,914 of record OX451217.1, on the reverse strand, counting down.
GTTTTAGTTTGCTGTGCATTTATTTGTCATTTGTACTAATTTTTTCCCGTTAATTTTAATTCTGTGTTTCATCAATAGAAATTAAATTTGTCTTTTTCAAAATCACTATCTTAAATTTGTTATTAATCATTATACTGTTGTTACTGTACAGCACAAAAAAAAATTAAGAAGAAGATAAAACTCTGGCCCACAGTACAGCATATTAGCAAAATCGTACTCGACGAACTGGCTTTGCCAGAACAACAGATCAATAAATTCCATTGAATTTTGGTTCTAAAAGATACATTTTATGTTGACAAGCAAAATCCAAAAAAAAAAAAAATATAATAATAAAATCACCAAACACAATATTTAGGGAATATACGATAATATTTTTGCACCCTACAATAGACCACAACATATCTAAGTTCAATAACTCATTGATATTAATGTAAATTCTGCATTCATTTTAATCTTAGTCAATTTCCAACGAAAAAAGGATAAATAAGTCAACATAGGCAATTTTACTGACTTAAATGTTACTGAAAACTTGGCAGCACCTTTTATGTATTTTTGTAATGATATTTTAGAACAACTTAAATATCTTTATAATATTAATTTAATATGAAATCTGTGTATTAAAAAAGTATATTCCCAGATACGGTTACACCCTATACGTAATCATCAACTACCATATTCAACCACCATATCATTAGTATAGGGTGCTTTTTATAGAGGTATAGAACTATAAGTTGATATTACTTTTCAAGATGACAACCGATTTAACATCTGTCAAGTGATTTACTCTCAGTTTGGTTTGTAAATTCATCATGAATAGACTCACGCCTGAACAACGCTTGCAAATGGTCTCAAAGCGAGATTACCATTGTTCCCGATTTTCATAAGCGAGTTTTGTTTAGCGATGAAGCGCACTTCTGGTTGAATGGCTACGTCAACAAACAAAACTGCCGCATTTGGAGTGAAGGTAATCCTCAAGTGTATGACGAAACACCGTTACATCCAGAAAAACTGACTGTTTGGTGCGATTTATGGGCTGGTGGAATCCTTGGTCCGTACTTTTTCAAAAACCATGATGGCCAGAACGTTACAGTCAATGGTGATCGGTATAGAGCCATGATTACTAACTTTTTCATTCCTGAATTGAATAACCATGACGTTTAGGAGATGTGGTTTCAACAAGACGGCGCAACATGTCACACAGCTCGTGCCACAATAGATTTATTGAAAGACAGGTTTGATGGCCGCCTAATTTCACGTTTTGGACTTGTGAATTGGCCTCCAATATCTTGTGATTTTAAACCGCTAGACTACTTTCTGTGGGGCTATGTAAAGTCATTGGTCTATGCGGATATGCCACAAACGCTTGACCATTTGGAAGACAACATTCGCCGTGTTATTGCCGATATACGGCCACAAATGTTGGAAAAAGTAATCGAAAATTGGACGTCCAGATTGGACTACATCCGCGCCAGCCGTGGCGGTCATATGCCAGAAATCATATTTAAAATGTAATGCCACAAGATTATCTTTCGGATAAATAAAATTCATGTCAATCGAATAATCCATCGTTGTTTTATTGCAACTTAAAGTCCTATACCTCTATACAAAACACCCTTTATATAATGATATGATGGTTGATAAACAGACAAACTAAAAAGCTCAACAAAATAACGTCTAGTGAGAAGTAGGGGAGCAATGGGAGAAACATCAGCTGTTAAAAGTAAGTTTTAAATATCCTAAATTTGCAAAATGCTCTATAAATAAATATTGTATTCCAGCAAAAATCTGACGGTTATGAGCGGTGTGTGGGGGGTACCATAATATTAAGTTATTATAAAATATATTTTATATATAAATCATTGTTTTATTTAATGACGATGGAGGTAGCGAGGCAATCGGGTATTGTCAGTCTTCAATATTTTATGCTTTACACAACAACGCGTTCAAGTCTTCAAGAATGTTCATTTGAATGAGTTTTAATTATACCACAGGGAGCCGCAGTTATCATTTGCAAAATCTTATTTTGGAGCCTTTGAATTTTTCTAAGTTTGAAGGTGAGGCAGTGCCTAGCAACCTAATTTTATAACATCATATTGGCTTGAAGAGCAAAATCTAAAGTAGAAGAATGCAACCAAGGCTTAATGTGAAACCAGTTCTTTTTGTGATTTTGGTAAATTTTATTAACTTGGTAAATTAATGATTAAGGTAAATTTTATTAATTTATTTTTATAATAAAATATATATATATATATTTATATATATATATATATATATATATATATATATATATATATATATATATATATATATCTGCTGTATGAGTACATTTTTTCTTTAACTTTTCTATATGAAATATACAATCCTGTAAATAATGTGAAGCTACTAACGAGTGATTTTTTAAGAGCTTGAAAAATTTGCAAAATCTCATCGGTTCTTTATTTGAAACGTTAGATTGGTCCATGACATTTACTTTTTGAAGATAATTTCATTTAAATGTTGACAGCGGCTGCGTCTTAGGTGGTCCATTCGGAAAGTCCAATTTTGGGCAACTTTTTCGAGCATTTCGGCCGGAATAGCCCGAATTTCTTCGGAAATGTTGTCTTCCAAAGCTGGAATAGTTGCTGGCTTATTTCTGTAGACTTTAGACTTGACGTAGCCCCACAAAAAATAGTCTAAAGGCGTCAAATCGCATGATCTTGGTGGCCAACTTACCGGTCCATTTCTTGAGATGAATTGTTCTCCGAAGTTTTCCCTCAAAATGGCCATAGAATCGCGAGCTGTGTGGCATGTAGCGTCATCTTGTTGAAACCACATGTCAACCAAGTTCAGTTGTTCCATTTTTGGCAACAAAAAGTTTGTTAGCATCGAACGATAGCGATCGTCATTCACCGTAACGTTGCGTCCAACAGCATCTTTGAAAAAATACGGTCCAATGATTCCACCAGCGTACAAACCACACCAAACAGTGCATTTTTCGGGATGCATGGGCAGTTCTTGAACGGCTTCTGGTTGCTCTTCACTCCAAATGCGGCAATTTTGCTTATTTACGTAGCCATTCAACCAGAAATGAGCCTCATCGCTGAACAAAATTTGTCACATTTGAACATTTCGAACCGAACACTGATTTTGGTAATAAAATTCAATGATTTGCAAGCGTTGCTCGTTAGTAAGTCTATTCATGATGAAATGTCAAAGCATACTGAGCATATTTCTCTTTGGCACCATGTCTGAAATCTCACGTGATCTGTCAAATACTAATGCATGAAAATCCTAACCTCAAAAAAATCACCCATTACAAGCTATTTCGGTAGCAAATTATTCAAAGTTCTCTTTGAATAGAACAATTTCTGTTTTTTTTTTGTTTGAATAGAAAATAAATGAGACCCATTAATTTTTACAGATAACCTATCTGTAAAAATTAAAAATTAAGGTTTTCTATAAAAAAATAGCTCCTAAGATATTTTTTACACAAACAAATTTTGTTGTTTGTACTATTGAGGACAGATAAAAATTTATCCTGGTATTTTTATTGAAGTAAATGTTTTAAAATTTTTTATAGAAAATATAGGTATCTCATTATATACCGACAATATATGAAAAAAATTTATCAACAAAGATTTTCCTTCTTCTATTCTATTAAAGAAAACTTTTTTGGACCTTTATAACACAACATTTTGTAATTCTAGTAACATTTATGTCCATTTTTTTCGAAAAAAATTAGTTTATTTAGAAAAAATTTTAGTCTTAGTCCATACGTAACTACAGAAAAAATTTTATCTGTAGATCAAATATATATTGTTTTAAATAATACCAACTAAAAATTTTGTTATGTAGTTCTTTTTTTAATTTAAAAATTGTATCCAGATTTATACCACAAAACAAATTTTATATTTTCCTTTTTAATAACACAAAAGCTGTTTTGTTTCTGTTCACAAAAGTTGTTCTGTTTTACCGTGTAGCTACAATTTTTTATATATTTTTAGTAAAAATTTAAGAATCCCTGTTATTTATGCTGAAAAAAGTTAAAAAAAATTTTTGAATTCTTTCAAAAAAAAGCTCAGGAATAAATAATTTTTTTGACCATCGCGTCTTTTGAAAGGTTTATTTCAATAGATTGTAACGTGGTTTTGTCGTAGGCTGAGGTAGATTAGTCTCGTCCAGGGTCTACTTACGGATCCACAAACCTTATGTAATATAAAAGATTATCTTTCCCTTCTTGGGCTTAATTAATCTGTTTTCCTTTATTTACTACAATAATTAATTACAATACGATTACAAAATTACGATAACTGACGCACGCCAACCCGACTGGTTCGTTAAATAGCTGGTTCGGGTGTGTTGGATGGATACGTAGGATCGGGAGATAACTAGTTCGCAGGTTCGGATGATAACTAGTTCGCAGGTTCGGATGATAACTAGTTCGCAGGTTCGGATGATACGTTACGCAGTTCGGGATACAACTAGTTAGTAGGTTGTGGTGGTACTAGTTCGGGTTACTGCTTCGTTACGTAGATTCGGGTTACAACTAGTTCGCAGGTTCGGGTGGTACTAGTTCGGGTTACTGCTTCGATGCGCAGGTTCGGATGATACTTAATCTAGGTTCGTAAATACGTACAATGGTTCTTATTGTTAAATTTCTACAATAATACATAGTTTGCTTACACTAGGGAACAGTCAGCCGAAGCCGCTGTGGGAACAGTCAGCCGAAGCCACTGTGGGAACAGTCAGTCCGAAGACCGCTGTGGGAACAGTCAGCCGAAGCCGCTGTGGGAACAGTCAGTCCGAAGACCGCTGCGGGAACAGTCAGCCGAAGCCGCTGTGGGAACAGTCAGTCCGAAGACCGCTGCGGGAACAGTCAGCCGAAGCCGCTGTGGGAACAGTCAGTCCGAAGACCGCTGTGGGAACAGTCAGCCGAAGCCGCTGTGGGAACAGTCAGTCCGAAGACTGCTGTGGGAACAGTCAGCCGAAGCCGCTGTGGGAACAGTCAGTCCGAAGACCGCTGTGGGAACAGTCAGCCGAAGCCGCTGTGGGAACAGTCAGTCCGAAAACCGCTGTGGGAACAGTCAGCCGAAGCCGCTGTGGGAACAGTCAGTCCGAAGACCGCTGTGGGAACAGTCAACCGAAGTCGCTGTGGGAACAGTCAGTCCGAAGACCGCTGTGGGAACAGTCAGCCGAAGCCGCTGTGGGAACAGTCAGTCCGAAGACCGCTGTGTACAAAATGTATCACACCTGACCGAAATCAGATGTATCTCAAAAATCAACTGGCTTATCTGGATAAACCAGTCGGCTCTTCTTCTATTATACGAGTGTAACGTATAATATCCGAGACTTTTAGATGTTACAAGTGCCCGTCCTGTGGGGGGTTGCAACATGCCGACTGACTGCCAACCTTTAACACTTATACTTATTTTAAAATTAACTAAATGAGAATTATTACTAAGTAGGTGTTTGTATAGAGTTTTAACTTTATGTTGTTATTACACTGCAGTTAAGGGTGGTTTTACATGGCGTGTTGGTTAGAAATAAAATAATAGTAATAATGAAATGCAAATATAATAACAATAATGTAGGTAAGTATAAATATAAATATTATATGTACGAGGGGATAATTATTATTATTGCCACGTTACAAGATGCTTGCCTGGGAGCAATTTTAAGCAATATACTATAAGCACACACAAAACTTAAGTGCCGCTGGGTTGGACATATGCTACGTAAGCCCCTTGATAACATAGCTTTAAGATTTGAAAGGGTAGCTAGCGCAGAAGACAGTCGTCAAGTCAAGAAAAATTTGCAGAGAGGTTTATTATAAAATGAAAATCATTTTTCGAGACCCTCTGCTCCCTGCAGGATCAAAGGGAACAAACGAAATTTAAAGCTTTGGCTTTTTATACTGTATTGCTGTAAAGGTTACTGTAGAAGCTTCTCTGAACCGCTAAAGCTAATTTTATTTTAAAATATTTTTTTTAATATTTATTGTAGTGTGTTAAATAGAATTTTGGTTCTAATTTTATAATTCTTATATTAAATTTAGCATCCTAATTTATTTAAATTAACTTGCCAAACAAATTTTTGTTTGATAAAAACTTTTTATTTTTTTTAAATCTATTTTTTGCTTTTTTTTTTTGATTATTGGATTCATTTAAATATAAACGTGAGAATTGGCATAAAAATGTCGTCACGCACTATGTTCGCTTTTTAGTTGAAAGAATTTAAATTCTTGTTATTGTTGTCTTTACTGACGAATTGTTACTTTGTTGTAAACTAAAACAAGTTTTTAATTTTTAGAGAATGGAATTTCCAATTTTTGAAGATTTCTTTTTACCAGAAATTTATATTTAAGTTCAGGCAATAAAAGAAATGATATTATGGTCATTAATACAGTAGCCACAAAAATATGGTTTTTTTAAATTATTTAAAATCGGGGAACTACATATATATTAAAGATATTTTTAAAAGATGGTATCAAACCAAGCAAGCAATTATTTGTGTGTTTTTTGGGAATATATGCGAATTTTGCTGTTTCTTGTTTTACAATCGTGAACTTTTTAGCCTCATAGACCTGACTATTCTAATAGTTGCGGAGTTGTTAAACCACTAGATTTCCTATGTGGCCTAAAATAGCATTGTGTCGAAACCAGAGGTTTTCGATGTTCTCACCATTCTTTCACTGGCAACAGGATAAATGGGGATATACTTTCTTTTGTTTACTTCGACTTATATTTTAACGTCCCCAATAATCTCGTTTTTCATTAATTCGCAATGCACTGTAAAGCCAGCTATACTCGTTGCGATGAGTTGTACAACCAATTCTAGGAATCAGTTGTATGCGCTCCACAAACGATACAATTAAGAGTGCAAACAACTACATTTAACAACTCAGCTCTCTCAAAGTAAGATGGCGCTCAATATACTCACATATGCTATAATTGACATCGTCCGCAAATAACACTTAACATTCAATGTTAACTGCAAGGTGGTCAAAACAATACTAAACAAAAATACCACAAAATATCGTAGGCGAGAGGCACACAAACGTTGAACTTTTTGATCTTTCATTCAACCGACATACAACTTGAATAAAATCAGTCCACAGACGTTACAATTCGTGTACAACTCACGTACAACCTACGATTCCTAGAATTAGGAGTTCAAATCAAAATGCATGTCGTGCACTTCGTGATTTTTTACGTCAATTTAATCGTCCAAATATGCGTACAATCGGAAAAATCATGCAAAAATTTGAGCAAACCGGATCTAAAGGAGATGTGAAAACACCAGTGCATACTCGTACAGCTCATACTGCAAAAAATATTGCTGCTGTTCGCGATAGTGAGACTGAAGAGCCGTCCACCTCAACTCGTCGTCGTTCCCAGCAATTGCACCTCTCACGCTTGATGAACATTATGCATAAAAATTGCATTTACACGCCTACAAGGTGCAATTAACTCATGAACTAAAGCGTCAAGATCATTCCAAACGTCGTCAATGGTCAGAATGGTGGCAAGAAATGGGAAAAGTGGATGATCTATTTTCGAAGAAAATCCTCTTCAGTGATGAGGCACATTTTCACCTCAATGGATCCGTCAATAAGCAGAATTGTCGCATTTGGAAGAATTATAATCCAAGAGTGATTGTCGAAAAACTAATGCACCCACAATGAGTGACAGCTTGGTGCGGTTTATGGACTTGCGGCATCATCGGGCCGTATTTTTTCCAAAATGAGGCCTGTCAGACAGTTACTGTGAATGGTGTTCGCCATCGTGAGATGATAACGAACTTTTTATGGCCCGAAATAGAAGACATGGATGTGGACGGTATGTGGCGTCAAAAAGACGGTGCCACTTGCCACATAGCTAACGAAATAATGGCTATTTTGCGCCATAAATTCAATGGCCGTATTATCCCTCGTGGTAGCGATGTTAATTGGCCGCCAAGATCATGTGATTTGACACCGTTGGACTTTTTTCTCTGGGGTTATTTGGAGAAAAAGGTGTACGTCTAGAATCCAGCAACAATTCAAGAGCTATAAGATGCGATAATTCGGCACATTAACGGCGTAGAACCTCAATTATACCTCAGCGTCATCGAACATTTGCATCAGCATCGGATAGAGGTGTGCCGAAGAGGTCACGGCGGCCAATTGGCCGATATTTTGTTCCATACATAATTGAACCATACCAATATTATCAAAATAAAAAGAAATGACAATAATTTCCTAAAAATTTTGTGTTTTATTCAATATCAACATCGGTCCTTTCAATTTAACAACCTTTTAGATTCCAAGAGCAGTTTATAAGCAGTTTTTTTTTTATTTAGAAAAAATAAATTTTTTTAATACTTTCTAGGCAAAGCTGTCCATTTTTATGCAAATAAAATAAAACACAAATAAAAAACCTGATTAGTTTTACATTAATAGCACACAAATTCTCCATTTTTACAAAACTTTAAAATTTTATAACAAAACCAAAAAAAAAAAAAGAAATACAATTGTAACTGTTCATTAATAGAAGGGGATGTAGCTCAGATGGTAGAGCGCTCGCTTAGCATGTGAGAGGTACGGGGATCGATGCCCCGCATCTCCAAGATTTTTCAAATATTTTTTTTTTAATTTCTTAAGAAGCAATAACAAAATGTCAAAATCTATTGTTATTGTTAATGTTGTTTGAAATAAAATAAAGATGGTAACAAAATTCTCGTATTCTGCTTTTCTAATTTGTTTAGTATGGAATTAATAGGGTTTAAAGGACTAGCAAAAGAATTGAATGGACATATGTAATTATTGCAAAATAAATGAACTCTTGGCATGTTCCTAATATAGTCACCGTCATAAACAATTTTTCTCTTTGAGTTAAAATATTATAATATTTTTTAGAAAATGTTTATTCAATTAAATTTTATTTCTAATATTTTTTGTATATTGCCTTATGCTAAGGATTCTGTCCTGTTTATTGGGAAAACAATTTTATGAATCGCTTCTTTTTTAACCGTTTTAAAAAAGAAGGAAATATCTCAAATTCTGTCATTTTCCAATTTTATATTAATTTTTTCTATAAACAGAACCCTTTAAAAGTTAAAGATTGTCCCACATACAACAAGCCTAACGTAATCATATAGTTTGAACTGTAAAAAGCGGCATTTTAAATTTTTTTAAAATAATAAAAATTATTTTAAACTCAATTTAGAAATTAAAGGGTGTTCCCATAGGTGATGTATGTATAGTTTTTGGACGGTTTTAGAAAGAACTTAAAATTTACACACACAGCAATTGTATAATTATATTCGCTAAGAGAACAAGTACAGGATTAAAAATGCTAAAGTAAAGGGTGTTCCAAGAGGTGGTTTAATTGAAAGTAAATGGTCTAATCATTTGAACGGTTATAGACAAATGCTTGAAATTTGCACAGAGTGAGTATTGCTATATCAGCAACAAAAAGTAGAATAAAAAATAAAAGTTAAAGGGTATCCCTATAGGTAACTTAATTGGTTTTGCGTGTCCCTTGTCTTTACGCAGTATATACATATGCGGTATAACAAGATGTATAAAAAAGGTTGTCCCTATTGATATGGTAAACTAATATTTCTAGCCATAGAACTTTAAATATGCACAGCATTTGCACAATATATTCGCTAACGAAAAGGGTGTTCCAAGAATTGATTTAATTGAATGTAAATGATCTAATCTTTTGAATGGTTATAGATAGACACTTGCAATTTAAACAGAATCTTCATTACTATATCCACAACAACAAAGAGTATAAACAATAAAAGTTAAAGGGTTCCCCCCTAGGTTACCTGATCTTATCTTTTGTATTGATAGAAACAGATTTATCTATACATATAAGAAAATGTTAATAGGATCATTTCTGTAAATGATATATTTCTTTTAGATGGTAATTTGTTGCTGTTGCAGACAGTAACCGAAATGGAATACAAAACAGCAATTGTTTTAATTTTTGTTTGCCTGTCTATGTTCGCATAACATAAACACTACTGCATGCATTTTAATACAATTTTGTGAGTAGGTACCTTAGTATCTTGGTTCAAAAGCGGGATAATTTTTTTCCGCAAAAATTGCTTATTTCCAAGAAAACATAGATCAAAAGTAGTGAAAGTACGCAAATTTATCCATTTGAATGTACTGTAAACTTGACAGTAGCTTTTACTTTTGAAAGCGGGATATTATAAACACTATTTCCACAACTCTCCAATAATTTTAGAATTTTATAGTAATTTTAGAATTTTATATAAAGTCTACGTTCCTTAGTTATTATCCAGATATCGGTACATTTATTAACATAAACCATATCTGAAGCACTATTAAAGTAGGAGTCTTAAAATTTGGTGTGGATTACTTTTAAAGCAAAATCGAGGAAGCATACATACATATATGCTTATCATTTGCATTATTGGCAGCTCACGAAATTTATATAATTCGCCTCGAAAAACGTATTTTTGTGCATATAGCCGTATATTGAATCGTAAAAGGCAGCCGCTTGAAATTACTACAATAAAAATTACCGAAAATATAAAATTAAAACTAAAGGGTGACCCGAATATGACATGATTTTGACGTATGTATATTGTTTAATAGTAGATTTGAAACCGATCTGTCTGTCCTTAAGTCGGTTTTGTAGCAAGAATTGTTTTAATTTCAAGTTCGAGGTCTTACAACATATAGGTTAAGACCAAAATATGTGTTTAAAGCAGGGTTCAGAATTTTTCATTTATGAGCATTGAAATTTCAACATTTATGATATTTCGCATTAATGAGATTTCAAAAATTTTATTTTTTCACAATCATAAATAAACAATAAAAGCGCTCTGTCTGTCATGAATGAACGGTGATAATCGAAGAATATTCGTATTATTTATATGTGATAAGTAATGAATTATCATTATTGCTCTATTATATAAGTGTTTGTAAATTTTTTTCATTTATGAGTATTCCTTTATGAAATTTTTCATACGATCTGCTCATTTATGAAAAAATACCAAAATTGTAAATTCTCATATATGACCACTTGCGTAAAAATCGTGAAAATCTCATTTAATCACTTTTGAATAGAAAGGAAAAAAAGAATTCATCTCACTCATAAATGAACAAACACAAAGTATTTTCTATTTCGCTCACACATGTATGAAAAGAAGCAGAAAAACCTAAAATGTACATGCTCACATCGGATTGAGCAGTGAGTAAGGATTTCGGTACTCTGGTATAAAGTTGTTCAATTTAGCAGAGTCCAGTGAGCAAACTATAATCAAATTTATATACAGGATGTCACCATTTGCAAAAATTATAACATCATCCGATAGGGCGATTAATTTCGCGCATATTCCTTTTTAAAATTCTGTTTTAAATTAATATGATGAAATATTTTTAAGGATTTTTTTGCTCTTATCTGACCAATCTCATGCAATATAGATTCCAGGAAGTTCAAATTTTTTCCAAAAAATTTAAAAAAATAATTAAAAATAAAAGTTACAAAAATTTCCAATAAAATTTTTTGAAAAAAATTTTTTAATAAATTTTTCCATAAAATTTTGCAAAAAAAATTTATAAAAAATGTTCTATAAAATTTGAAAAAAAAGTGCTTAAGTCTGATTTTTAAGCAGAACAATTTTAAACTTAAAAATTAATTTTTTTTAAAAATATCTGATCTTTAAACTTCAGACATGGGAGTCAGACGTATGTTTTGGAAATTATTTTAGATCTACGAAAAGTACGCAGGCGTTGCAATTAATAAGTTGTGAAAAAAAGATTTTTTGATTTGGAAAAATAGCTTGTAGTTTCTTAAGCTTTTTTCCCAATGCGTTTAGGCATTGAAAAAATATAAGCAGAAAGAAATTTCGCTATAACTTCTTCAAAAATGGTACAAAATAATTGAAACTTTGCCCATGGGTACTTTGGAGTACGGAGATTCCAAAGGTGCCACTAACTTAAATTTTGCTTAAGTCGACTTAAGCACTTATTCCTTAATGCCATTTTATACTTGAGAGGAGTGTTGCTAGCACACTTTACTTAATTTTTGGTTGCTAGTGCCAGTTTAAAGTAGAAGCTAATGCCAAGTAATTAGTATGCAATACGTGAAAAACTTAAAAGCGAGCATAATTGCATACAAAAGTTATTTATACTGAATAAATTTAATTTCACTTGGATTATAATAGTTTAAACCTAAATGCCACATTGAGTAAACTATACTTATTTGATATAAGGGGATGTAGCTCAGATGGTAGAGCGCTCGCTTAGCATGTGAGAGGTACGGGGATCGATGCCCCGCATCTCCAGGATTTATCAATATTTTTTTTTTTTTTTTGCTTAACAAACGATGAGGACAAAAATAAGGCACAATTCTTAAAGTAACAATACTTAAAGTAACAATAAGATAGTTGAAAAGAAGAACAGCGTTTCGATAATACTATTTTTTAATATAGGGGGAATATCGAAGCAGATCACTTCCTTAACGGGTCCCTTTTCGATTTCGATAACATTAATTGATGATAATAATATCGTAGGAAAGTTGTAAAGGAATAGAAAATTTGTCGTCTACTGAGAGTTTCATCTCTATAAATAGCTTTTTGTATATTTGTAATTATACATCAATAATTAAAAAAAGTTTATATCTCACTTCAAGTATAAATAAAAAATTAATTCAAATCAATAAAAGACTCCTTCCTACCAACAAAAAAGTTAATTTACTTGGGATTATATACAAAATCTCCCTTATGATTCCAAATCTAACCCTTAAACAAGGCTACGAAATGGTCACAATAAATCTTCACACATGCATGTGTAAGAAAAAAATTTGTTATGCCATGGGGATGTAGCTCAGATGGTAGAGCGCTCGCTTAGCATGTGAGAGGTACGGGGATCGATGCCCTGCATCTCCAGAAATTTTAATTTATTTTTATTTTTACGACAAATAATTAAGGCAAGTGAATATTAACCGTGGGAAATTTGATAGTTATTTTTTATAATTAAACCTTTTGTTAGATTCGATGATATTTGCGATTATAAAATTTTCGTTTCTTTTGGCCTTGGCCAACTGTCAGCTAGCAATTAAAGCAATTTTATATTATTCTCGTTTCTTGTTTGAATCTATTTTTATGTGAAACCAAATAGAGCAAAGTAAAAAATTAAATCAATTTCTTTTGTTTTCTTTTCTTTATATAAAATAATCACCTTAGAAACGTATTCAAGTGTGATTTCAAATTATTCATTTAAAGTTGATAAAATCACATAAATGTTAAAAAAAAATATTAGATAAACACACATCCGACGACATAAAGCAAATAGTTGCAATAAAAACATTTTTTTTTTTTAATTTTGAACAAAAAAAAAAAAAAAAACACAAAAATAAAACTTTTATAAATCAAAACGTCACAAATAAGTTTAACGTAAAGCGGAAATATTTTTGAATATTTCGAAACTAACGTTAGTAATAGCTTGCAAAACTAACTAACAAATATAAAAAGTACATTATTTCATAAAATATTGTTCTATTTGACCTAAATCATATTAATATGCCACAGTGATTACAATTTTCCCATATAAAAGTAATTTAGCAGTCACTGTAAGTTATGCTGAAAAAAAGGAAAAAAATATTTTTTAATTTTATTTATGTAAAAAAAAGTGCTGGAATAAATTATTATTATGGCATAAAATGTTACTGGAATTTATTCAGCGAATTCTCAACTACAATTTTACCGAAAAAAGTTAAGACCCATAACCCAGTTTGAATGTGATATTAGACAAAAACTGATGACACCGTTTTTGAAGGGCCACTGATTTTCAGAAATTTTCGAGGCCCATAAAAAAAATTGGTCACCAAATTTGCCAAACTGAGTACAGCATTTTATTTCTTTATTACTTTACACGAACTAAAATGGTTCACTGAAAGAATTAAAAGTTTTAAAATAATTGTTTTCTGTACTTAATTTACAACCTAACTCGGCATCAGCGGGGTCCGGCACCACTTCCATTCGATTCTCCAGTAACTTTTACTCTGATTAAAAATTCTAAATCGGTTAATCCAGCCTTAGGTTCCCTTCTTTGTGCCCGGTCACATATACAGTACAATATGTGTTTGTTGTTCGGAAAGCTATAACTGCCTAAGCCGTTGTACCGATGCTCCTGTTATTTTTACAGCTCGTTACTGGATATGTATCTGGTGTTATTTTGATATTTTAAGTGGGAGTAACACAATGTTACTTGGGAACTGTAATAGGTAGATTCTTAAAATTGTTTTACTGTCTTACTAAAAGTGGTTTTACACGACGTGTATTTGTCATATGACTTGTCACTTTTCCATGTGTAAATTCTAAACACGTCGTGTTAACCCTTTCAAACATAACATGTGTATTTTCCTTGTGTACAATACATATGACATATGTCATTTAGAACGTGTTCTATTTTGATGTGACAAAGCATCTGACATCCTGTAAAGCCAACTTAATATTTTACTATTTTAGGTTTTTTGTGGTACCAAAAGCACTAAAAGCGTGGCAAAAGAACTACTTTTCCATCCTTTGGATCAGATGTGGTTGGCAATACAAAACTGTGTGGTGGAAAAATTATATATTATAGGTTATGTCAGACGTAATTACACATGTACGTTTGAAAGCAAAAATTATAAACCGTATGTAAAATGGCTATTTTGACAAACACAGGAAATTACATATGGGTTATCAAACTAACAAGTCATATGACAAACACACGTCGTGTAAAAACACTTTAAGGGATGGATTGTAACAGTGGGTATGGTACATACTAAATAAAGTGTGGAATTACAGTGGTTAACAACGATTTTCGCCTAGAGTCCTTGCTGAGAGATATTAGATGTATTTTTTGTGCAGATTCCGAATCTGTGTTTAGATTCTTTCTATCACGTCTATTTTGTTTGGGGAAGTTGACAGCTGTATGTAAAGTCATGGATAAGGGTCCCTCACTCCGAAATCTTACCAATGCCGGAACGACAGGCAAAGATTCAGAAAGTAATCAAGAATGTTAGAGTGAAGGAATCTGATGGAATCAAGAACTAGTGCGCAATTTAAAATTGTCCAAAAAGCAGAGTGAAATCTAAGGATCCGAGATTGAAGGTATGCAAATTGCCAAATGCAAAAATTTCAATGTATCGATCTCGCCAGGTTGAATTGAAAGACAACCTAAGTTTTTCGACAATGATGTCGTTTTCAGCTTTTGGTCGTTTCAAAAATGTTTTTTTGCCACCTGCATATATTAAGTTAGGACCTTTTAAAAATTTTGTGAAAGTCCAAGAACAAAAATGATGCTGGTTTTTTCTTATTTGAAACAAAAATTGCCCTAAAATCAGTAGGGCAAAGATCAAAGAAGGAATTTTTATTGGGTCTCAGATTAAGGATCAGCAGGATTCGGAGTTTCGACAGTAGTTAAGTTTAACGGTACCAAGGAAAGCTCAACAACATGTTAGCAATTTCTGCTGGACACTAAAAAGGGACTTGCCTTATGCCAAATATATCCTAAGTAAATACTCATTTTTAAGTTTTTTAATTTACGATGAAAGTGTTTGCCGTTACCCACGTTAACCATAATTTAATGCGTTTGTCCTAATGAAACTAGACGTGATAGAAAAATCAGATTTGGAATTAGCTCTGGGACAGAAGAAACATTTTTTACGTCAAAATAATTTGGAAAGCGCCAACAGCAATTTTTCATATAAATCTTATATATAAATCTTTTTTTTTTTTGTTTTGTTAAAAGTTTTAAGAATTAAATTCAATTAATTTAAACAATAATGACAAATCTTACCCAGTTTCACCTAACACATTGGGGTTGTTTCTTGTGTGTTTATTATTTTTAAGATTTTTTTCTCTGGTGTATTGTGCGGCAAAAACTAAATTACTTTCGATTTCATTCTTGTCTCAATTACCAGTTTCTTGGTTGAAAACAACTTAAATAAAGTTTCTTTGTTGTTGCTGCTCTTGTGTTTTTTATTTCAATTTCTGGTATCAAGGTCGTTGCAGCCACTCTGCCTGTTTCTTCCCGTCACTGTGCTAAACAAAGAGTTGTGCGTGCCAGGAAAAAACCCGTTTTTGGGTTTTTCTTACATAAGATCCCTTGAATGAGTGAGTATAAGAAAACATAAATTTAAGAATAATTTGGTGTTTTTGCTTAAGTTGTAACATCTTTGTTTTGTGGGGCGGGGATGGGATAAACGTGGTACCTGTAAGAACAATGGAATATATGCTAATTTAAAATTTAAATTTAACCATAAAATAATAACCATATAACCATTAAAATAATGGATACGAATATTTGAAATAAAATTCATTTTTAAAAGTTTGTGTAGCAAGGGCGAAGACATCCCCATAAAAAATTTTTTTCTTATTATTTTATTTATTTATTTTTTGTCAGTCCTATCCAAAAAAATTGAAAAGTCACTTTATAGGTGTAACAACTCTCTGTGCTCCATCCAAAAAAATTATAAGGTTACGTAAAAGGAGCAACAACTATCTGTGGCTGCTTATTATTATTGAGGCCATTCGAGGAGTAACTTCTAAAATTGACACTTGTTGTATCGCAATGCACAACAAGGGTGTGGATATTAGCATGGTATTCACCATATGGTAAGATCAACTTCATGTTCAGGCAACATGCCAGGCACTGATGTTAATCTATATCACAATCTGTACTTTACCTATCATACTCCACTCTACTCCACTTAAGACTATCGTCGTCGTGTTCTTAACTCTATTTTATTCTACTCTTTTCAACTCTTTACTATTGTACTCGACTCTATTGTACTTGACTTTGTTTTGCTCGACTTTGTTGTACTCCACTCTATTGTTCTTAACTGTATTGTACTTGAATCCACTGTAAATTGACTATATTATACTCGACTTTATTGTTCTCGACTCTGTTATGCTCAACTGTATTGTTCTCCAATTTGTTGTATTCGACTCTATTGCACGTGACTTTGTTGTACTCGACTCTATTGTACTCGACTTTGTTATACTCGACTTTGTTGTACTCGACTCTATTGTAGTCGACTTTATTGTTCTCGACTCTATTCTAACTCGACTCTATTGTACTCGACTAATCTACTGAACTCTATTGTACTCGACTAATCTACTGAACTCTATTGTACACGACTGTATTGTACACGACTGTATTGTACTCCACTCTATTGTACTCGACTCTATTGTACTCGACTCTATTGTATTCGACTTTGTTGTACTCGACTTTATTATACTCGACTTTGTTGTCCTTGAATTTCTTGTACTCGACTTTTTTATAATCGGATCTATTGTACTAGAGTGTATTGTACCCGACTTTATTGTAACTCGACTCTATTGTACTTGACTCTATTGCACTCAACTCTATTGTACTCGAATCTATTGTACTCAACTCTATTGTACTAAACTTAACTGTATCTGACTCTTTCACTCGACCCTATTGTACTCGACTTTATGGTACGGGGATCTATTGTAATCGAATCTAGACTCTAATGTTCTCTACTCTTGTGTACTCAACCCTATTGTAATTGAATCTATTGTACCCGACTCGATTGTTATCGACACTTTTGTACTGGAATCTATTGTCGTCGGCTCTGATGTATTCGACTGTATTGTACTCGACTTTATTGTACTCGACTCTGTTAAACTCGTATCTGTTGTATTCAAATTTATTGTACTCGAATTTGTTGTACTCGAATCTCTTGTACTCGACTCTGTTGTACTCAAATCTGTTATACTCGACTTTATTGTACTCGAATCTTTTGTACTCCAGTTTATTGTAGTCGAGTCCGCTGTACTCGAATCTGTTCTACTCGACTCTATTGTACTTGATTTTATTTTACTCCACCTATTGTACTCAACTCTATTGTTCTCAAGTCTATTAAACTCCACTCTATTTTAGTCCTCTCTATTGCATCGACGCTATTGTACGCTATTGTACTCTATATTGGTTCTGCTCTATTTTACTCAACTCCTCTGTACAATATTTAGTTTTACTCCACTCTTTTGTATTCTGTTCATTTCTACTCTCCTTCAAACCACTCCAATTTCTCCAATCTACCAACCACTATTTTTCTAACCTCTATTGCTTTTTAGTGTATTCAATGCTAGTGTATTCAACCCTAGTATACCCCATTTTATTATTCTTTAGTATATTTTCCACTCTAAACTTTAATGAAGTCTACTGCTGTGAAATTTTGTTGTCTATTTTATTATTATTTTTTATTAAAAAATCATGTTTTTTTTTTTGTTTACATTTGGCTTGTAGTTTAAATAAATTTTCTGAGTGCCTAATATTGTGCAGCTCTGTGCCAAGCAAGCAGACAATAAGAAGCAGTTATTATCACTTCGGCTTACAACAGTAATATGGACACGTTAAGGATGTTAATGTATTTTCAAGGTAATGTAATTTAGGCATGAGTAAAGCTTTGTCTGCATGTAAAGGCATTGTGTGGCAAGGGAATAAGAGAATCAAGTTAAAATACTTGCAACTTAGTAAAAACCGGTTTCTTAAATATCAATATTTCGGTAGGATGTTTGAGATCGACTTATCTGATAGGAGGAAGAAATCTGTAGTTTTTACAACAAATACTTTATGCCACCACATGACCTCTAAAGTTAAGCGTTTTTTTTTTGCAATTTATACACATTATTCGGAAATACGAATAATGTGGAGGAAGTCAGTAAATCATTGTTGACAAAGCAGCAAAGATTGTAATGTAAAAGATACATTAAAAGAGAATTCAAAACAAACATTCATTCATCAGACAAACAGACAGACAGACGGATAGACAGATCAATTAGTTTAATTCAGCTAATTTTGTTTTAAATTAGTTTTGCAACATTTAATTGTTGTTGGCTGCTCTTCCTTGAAATTTGAATTTTTTTTTACTAAAAAAAAAAAAAAATCAAACATTTATTCGTCAATGAAACTTGTTTTTCCAGATAGTTATATTTAGATCTAAAAATTAAACGGTTATTTTGTTAAGTTCTTCCTTTGTTGTTCGTTTGTGAGATGCGCTAAATTGTAATTATTTGCTGTTGTTGTTAGCAAAATTTTCTAAACAACTATCACTTCTAAACAGATGATAATTTATGATGATGACACTGGCTGTTTAGGTTCAGGAATTATTTTTAAAAAATTAATTTCGTTACAAATTGTTATGTACATATGAGTACAACCAGGTTTAATTGCCTCGGCATTTATGTTTCAATGAAATTTCAAATTTAATATTGAGGTTAGAAAGGTTTTGATTTTTAGACTTCATACGCACTTTGAATTACGACAGTTTGACAAGTGTTTATGATTTATGGCCAATTATAAATGTCATAAAATACACATTAGTAGAAGTTAAATTAGTAAAAAGCTTACGCTTAAAACGGAAATATACTTTAAGATGGCTTAATATAAAATTAATAATATTTCAAATGTTCAAACGCCAAGTGTTGCTTTTCAATTCATTGGCAGATTTTTACAACTGACAGTCGATGTCACTTTTAAAGTTAAATGTATAATATATTTATCAGAGTATGAAGATTTTTTTTCATATTTTTTATTGTATCCGCAATGTGTATGAACTAACAATAGGTACTCATATCTTAAGTCTAAATGAAAAAATCAAAAGAAAATAAAACATAAATAAAATATACTTAATTAAGTCCAGCCAATGCTAGACAAAAGAATTATTGTGGGTCATCCTTCTGATGTAGAGCGTAACCACGATCATTTAGGATGTTGCAGGACAGCGGATTTGAATGCGTTTCAAGCTTCTGTAAATATGTTGCTGCATATTGCGGTATTTCTATATACCAGGGTGCGACTGTTATCATGCGTAAAATTTTATTTTGGCTCCTTGAAATTTTGTCTATTTTAGAAGCTGAGGCAGAACCCCATAACTGAGAGCCATAACACCATATTGGTTTAAAATTTAAATTATAAATCTAAGCTTAGGGTTGAGTTTCTACCAATAAGCTAATTTATTTGCACTGCTTTGAACTTTATTTGGGTTAATTTTGCTTCTATGTGACCTTTTCAGGTTAGGCGTCGGGCAAGATGTATTCCAAGGTATTAAACCTCCAGATGTTGTGGAATAGTTTGGTTATTTATTCATATTTGAGGGCATGACTTTCTATGGAATGTGAATGTTAAGTGAGTACATTTTTAATAAAAATATATGGTCTTGTAAATATTGGTATGATACTTGAGGGCTTTCGTGAATGCTTAGAAATCCAGTGTCGTAAGCAACTGTTGAAAAGTGCAGAAAAATATTTTCTTTCTTCGGAAGCCTTTTTTACTACATTTACCAATCTGTGCGTTTGTTCAGTAATGCTCTTCTGTCTACTAAATCCGAATTGATATATCGGAATACATTCTTTTTCGCTCAAAATTGGGTTCGGTTTAGTAACTGAAATTTTTTTTTTTATATTTTAGACATATCTGATAGATCGTCCGATCTTCTCCTGGCTTAAGTATCATGGTTATCAAAGAAGCTTTCCATTCTGCGGGAAAGTACTAGAATGACATTAAAAATAACAAGAATGATTTTTACTGTGGGGAAGTTCCTTTAGCATGTTGTTGCTTGTTTTGTCAACACCATTAGGGTTTAAACTAGCAATTGCCCTTTCAACATCTCGTAGTTCAATCCTGGGGCGGATTTTTCAAATGGTTCACAAATATATTGCCTTTTTCAGAATCGTTTCTTCCCCCAGCCTCCACACGAGGTTCGCAAGGGAGGCTTATGTATGAGAGGTCGTTTAAGGTTTTTTGTTGCATGCGAGTATTTCCAAGTATTTTTGTAGTGATGCAGTTCTACGGTATTCTAGTAGATCTCTTAGCCGTTTCAAGAAGATTTGAATTTTTTTTTTTTTTAATTATTAGAAACTGTTTATAAGGGTTCTACTTGTGTCTTTCATTACAAAATACGTTCGTTCATATTTTATTATAAAATCTTTATATTTAAATTTATATTTTACAATATTATTATTATTTTTTAATTTAATTATTTTTATTTATAATCTTTATTTTATTTTTATTTTGGAAATAAAAATAAAATAATTAACGACTTAAAACTTAAAAAGGTCAAATAATCTGTTTCAAAATATTATTACAATACAATACAATTACAATATTATTGTGTATAACAATAATATTATTTGAAAAACGTATTTTTCAACCACTATATGTTTTTCTTAGTTTATGGTTACCGTAACCCTGTTTTGTATTTGAGTACACCGGTATGCTAGTAGGTAATATGATAGTCTATAAATTTGGGGATTATGGGTTCGGTTATCAAGAAAGACTATAGGTGTTTCACCACAACGAGTGTATGCCTTCGTTACTATACTCGAATAAACAAGTTAACCTCTATGTTGTAATTTTGCTGTAAATAGATAAATGGTGTACAGCTCACAAGAACTTCAAAACTTGCATAAATAAGAGATTAACCTTAATTATGAATAACAAAAGAGTGTACGAGTATACTAAAATTTACGTTAAAAAGTTAGTTTTTTGTTAATAGTTTTTAAAAAGACCTATTTTTCTTAAAAAAATATTCATATACTTTTATTACCTTCCAACACATATTCTGAAATCAATACTAGGGATTTTTGTAAAAATTGTTGGAAAATTGTTTGTAAAAAATATATTTTTTTGTTTTGTAAATTGTTTTTAAATTAGATTGTAAAAATTTTTCGAAAAATGTTTTCAAAAATAGTTTTTTTAAATATTTTTTTTTTATATTTTATTTTTCTTTTTTTGTAAAAATATTTCTAAAATTGTTTTCAAAAATATTTTTTTGAAAATTTAAAAAAAAAATTTTTTTTTAATTTTTTTTTAAATTTTTTTAAAACATTTTTGAAAATTTTTGTAAAAATATTTTTTTTAATGCTTTAAAAGTTTTAATTTTTTTTTAATTATTTTTAATTTTTTTAATTAGGACCAGACTAAAGCAAATAAATTCTCTATAAAAATTATCATATTGACACCCCCCCTCCCAATGTGCCTTTGACTGCACCAGGTTACCAGTGAGCACTCTATTGGCCACCTTTATGCGTATTGTTTTCTATAAAAGCCTTTAACACAATTCATAACGAAAAACCTAACCAGGCTTAAAACATACAAAAAATCCCCTAGCAGGAGGTTATTATTCACCCGAGATCTGTATGGACTCCTTGCGAACTACTTAACAAAAAAAAGCAAAAAAGAATTATTAGAACCGAAAAAATAAACAACAACGTGTAAAAATATAGGAAAGAAAACTTTCGAAACTATGCCTGGGAGATTAGTGGACTTAAATCTTGTGTACCTCGTCTGGAAATGAATATTGTAGAAATTACACACGGAATAGCAAACTTATATACCCTTCACCGCATACAAAGTTAAAAGACTGAATGTGTAAAAGTTTGGTAGAAAAACGTCAGCCACTAATAATTATTCCAACGTTAGAAGATTGCCTATTTTTAATTTGAATTTGCGTATTTATTATGAATTAATCAAAACAAAGTTTGACGAGCTGCTACGCCTACGTAATTTGTCTGTATTTTTTACTTACCAAAAGCCTTATTTAGACTAAAGAGAACTTAATAAAATCAGGCGTTTACGGTGACGCCGGTAGCAACGAATATTATTTAATTTTTTTTTGTAGATGATAAATTAAATTTTGGAGGTCTAACAATTTTGATTTAAAAATATGTGAAACTTTCGAAAAATCTGTTGTAGGTACATACGAGGATAATTCTGGTACCTTTTTGAATAAAAGGTATGTTTACCAGCAATACAGCATTCTATTTATCAACATAAAAAAGGTACGTATCAAAGATTAGCAAGGTTTCCCACCACCACTTCACTAAATACACGTAGCCTCTAGACAAATACAGATGCCAGCCCCATTGTTCTAATACCTGGCACATCAAACCAATCATTTAATTAGCTGGAACAACAATGGATTAATGAAACTGACAAAGGGTATAATAAAATATGGGAAGACGCTAAAAACAACAACAAATCGCGTAAGATGGTGATTCTTTGTGGAAGCCATATGCTCCCAAGAGTGTTTACATTTAACTTGTTTATACTTAATTTTAATTCTTATTTCCTTACACCGTATTTAAATGGGACTTAAGCATAAATCAATTTTAAATCATATCAAATCATATCGATACGATTTTAAATTTTATTTGAGTTTTATTTTGATGCAGTGTGAGGAAATATGGTTTTAAATTAGTATAAACAGGGAAGTAGACTCCTTTAAGTTCGATCAATTTTGTCTAGCGTATTTGTAGTCTTTTCATTGTCTCAAAACAAAAATATTTTCTAAAACATTAGTTAATTATGATTCTTTCGTTCGATCCAGATCCAGGTACCACCCAACTATTTTTTAAATTTTTTAAGTAGTCACAAGGGGATAAATCTGGCGAATATGCTGAAAGTTTGATTAGAGCACCCATCGCACGGATGAATGAATGATGATAAAAAAGCTTTCATATCCAGCTATACATAAAAAATGTCCATTAAATTTTAAACTCGCTCGGTTGAGATGCCGACATCCTGACCCATCTTTCCCATTTTCACTGTTCGATCGGCAAGGTTGTCTGCTTTCAATGGCTGTCAAAATTAAACTTAAATACGCAGCTTGCTCAAAATTCCATGAAAGTACTCCAGTAATAGAAAGATTAGTTGACGAGAGCAGTGCATTAAATGTTACTGCGCTGTAAATAGAAAAAACAAAAAATACGAAATTATCAAATTTCCCTCGTATAAAGAAAAAACTACTATCACCAAGATCCGGCTTTGTTTGTGTTTGAAAAATTTGACACTGCAAAATTCTCTTCGATAATGATACCATTAAAACTAGATCTATAATTAATTCAAATAAATCTCTTGGGTTTCCCGTTACTAAATAAATAAATAGTTTAATAAACACTGTGGAACAAAAAAGTGGCTAAACAATGAAAATATTTAATTGTCGATATTGAAATACTCGAATCGATTAAATCTTTCAAACCAAACAAATCTCCTGGTTTGGACAATATTTCTCCAGAACTGCTTACAGACGACCGGACAACTAGTGCACGACTGCTGGAATCCATTATTAGGGCGTTTTGGGCCCATGAATCTTTACCTGACGAGCTGTCTGATGGAGTCATTATAAATCTTCCCAAAAAAGGTGATTTAACCAACAGCAAGAATTGGAGAGGCATAACATTATTAAACATGGTCAATAAGATAAACAAAAGGATCTCGACAACAATTTCCCCATCACTCAGAAATGAGCAAGCTGGCTTTCGCTCCGGAAAATCTTGTGTTGACCAAGTAAACAGTCTTAAGATTATCGTTGAGCAATATGTGGAATGGAGGTCTCCATTATACCTCATCTTTATAGACTTTGATAAGGCCTTTGACACATTAAACCATAACGCTATATGGAACTCTCTGGTATGCAAGGGCGTCCCCGAAAAACTAGTACAGCTAACTCAGGCCCTGTACACAAGAATGCCACTTGCCGTGTCTTGCATGAAAAACAACTGAGTAACAGGATCAGGGTGAAAACTGGAGTTAGACAAGGCTGTGTTTTATCACCTCTACTATTTAACTGCTTCCTCGATGCTGTGATGCAAAAGGCAACCATAAGTCATCAGAGGGGTATTATGTAGGGCTTACAAGTAAGGTTGGAGGATCTAGATTATGCAGATGACATATGTCTACTTAGCCGCTCATAATCAGAGATGCAGTCTAAAATTTCCACCATCAGTGACATCGTAAAATTGGTTGGGTTGAAGATAAACACATCTAAAACAAAATCGCTCAGCATCAACATACAATTTCATTGTATGTGATCAAGACATTAAAGATGTTATATCCTTCTGCTACCTGGGTAGCACAATTGAGATAACTGGTTTCTCAGCAGCAGATATAGCCAGTCGCATAAATAAGGCGCGGGTTGCATTTGACCAGTTAAACAGGTTTTGGGAAATCCTCCAATATTTCGAGAAAAACTAAAATTAAATTATTTAACTCCAACATAAAATCTACTCTATTATACGGATATGAGACTTGGAACATGGCGTCGTCCGACATACAATGCCTTCAGGTGTTTATAAACAAATGCCTCCGCAAAAGCTTGCGGATTTTCTGGCCTGTAACTATATCCAATAGCCAACTCTGGATGAAGGCAAACCAGCAGCCTATTAGCAAGGAAATGAATAAGCGAAAATGGAGTTGGATAGGTCACATCCTGCGTAGACCACACGATGATATTGCCAAGAAATGCCTAGATTGGAACCCACAAGGAAGCAGACGAGTCGGGAGACCAGCGCATACATGGAAGCGGCAACTGACAATGGAACTTTTGAAATTGCGTTTGAAGTGGAACGAAGTCAAACATCGAGCCGAATATCGAGATTATTGGAATCACCTTGTTATGGCCCTATGCTCCGCCGAGGAGTGAAAGGAACATATATACATATATTGAAATACTCACAAAGTATGGAGTTTCAAGGGACTAAATTTATTTTTTAACTTTTTTTTTTATATGAATTTATTTACTTATTTTTTAACCATAATTTTGTAAACGAGAGATAATAATAAACATAAAAAATGGGGATTGGGATAAAAATTACAAAAGATTTCACTAAGGTGAATCAAAAATAAAAATTTTAATGTTATAGTCTAATATCTTTTAAACTTGAAGAGGATAACCTGCATCTCTGCTAACTAGAAAAAACGCTATATAATGAAAACTTAAAAATTTACATTGAATAGTACGAGGGTAATTTCATAATTCCGCGACTTTTATTTCTCAATATTTTATATAGGGTCTTTGTAGTCTTTTTATTCCTTCTAAATAACAAGATTTTTCGAGATCCTTTATTCGACCCAATTCTCTTACCAACCAGCCATTTCTTCATATTTGAAGCTAAATCTGTCTCAGCTACTTCACGCTCTTTCATTTTCCGATGGTGCAATATACTTCCATGGATTTGACTTGTTTTGTGAAGCGTAAGAGACAAATACTTGAAATCTAAACGAATTATGTATTATCCTGTCTACTATAACAACAAGTTATCTCCCTTTCCACACTTGCAATTTTTGTTTCTGAAACATTTTGTCCATACTTTAAAAATTGTGTTTTTGATGACTGTATACTTTTATACAGCCATTATCATGTCGAAGAGAACAAATAACAACAACAATAGAGAGTCACAGCAGATTTTAATGTACATTTTATTTAAACTCCCAACAACAAATAATGTGTTGCAGACACGAAAGTTGCAAGTGTGGAAAGGGACTTAAAAAATAAAATTAATAAAATAAATGTTTCCCTAGAAGTTGCAATTTTGACAAATATGGCTTTACCGATTTGACGCCCTATTCTCCAGTGCAAGTTAGAGGAATATAAATATATATTTTAAGGGTTATAGACAGACAACTGATATATATATAGGGTACGTTTTCTTAATTTATTAATTTATATTTATTTATCGGGTATAGAAACGAAGATTTGCACTCGTTGTAGTGAAACACCCAGAGTCTGGTGGAAAACGGAACGGAGAAGAGAACGGCAACCAGTGATTCAAAAAATTTTCATACGTAATCAACAGCCTAAACAAGATGTCTTTACAACCTTTTAAACACTTATTCGCTGTTGATTTTAAATTAGTCAAACCATGTATTTCTTGTTGGCTCTGTGATTTAAATCATTGAACATTGAATATATTAAGCAATTCGTATGGTTTTTCGCTTCGATCATCCTTGATTATTAGGACGAAGAACAACACCCAAAATCTCAAAATCAAAGTGTAAGCATTGTTGCATAAGGTTTGTAAGAGAGAGATAGATAGATAGATAGATAGATAGATAGATAGATAGATAGATAGATAGATAGATAGAAAGAGACAGAGAGAGAGATAGATATATAGATATATATATATATATAGATAGATAGATAGATAGATAGATAGATAGATAGATAGATAGATAGATAGAAATTAAGAGAGGTAGATTGAGAGGAAAAGAGCGTGAGCACTGAAGGTTTGCGGCATTTTTTTAAGCGCCGAAATATCTTCTTGCCGATGTATTTTAAAACACCTTTATTCAAATAATTATTGAGGTTTGATATTGTTCATTAAAACCGATCTTTGGGTTAACATATCGCACACTAAATTCTAAACAGTCACAATACAAAATTTTTTATTTTCACAAAGCTGTTCACAGAATAAATCTGGCGATAACGAAAATTTTGGTTGTATTACTGTGTTCTTTGGAAAGATACCGTTATTATGGAACCTTATTTGATTATGAAATTGCAACCATGTTTTTTTTAAAATCATAATTTTTTGTCTATCCGAAACATTTATCATTTGTTAGTTGTGACTATTTATAATTTATGATAATAACACAAATAAACTCTCATAATTTCTAGTTGTACTCTTAATCAGAAATATTAGCCAATAGGTAGACAGTTCTCTGACATGCGCAGAAAATTTAAATTTCATTTTCGGGATGGCGTAACCTTTTCTTCTATCATCCTTGCTTGCAACTAAACAAAATCAACGTTCACCAGCATAATGTTGCTTTAATCCTATGTTAGGTTTGCTTGAGTAATTAAACTATTTACTGCCAGCACGATGATGATTTTATGCAAGGCTGAGTTTTGTTTGATAATTAAATGTGAATCAGAAATTTGGCGTAACAAGCAAAGCGTAATTTTTGCATATCTCTTTAGCAAACAACCTCTGGTCTATCGGAGAACTTTGCATTATAATTTAGTAACAAGTACAGAAAGTAATTAAAATGTTTAAGGGTGTCCCATGCTTATTTTTGAAACCGTAACGAGCAGACACTTGAAAGATTTAAAAACAAATAATAAAAATATATTATAAGACTGTAACAGGGCCATTTCCGTACTTGAAATTTTTTTTTTTTGAAAATTTTGTTAGTAATCGAAATGGAATTCAAAACAGCAATTTTTCGAATTTTTTTTTTTTTTTGCCTGTCTGTCCGTCTGTTTGTGTTCACATCACGTAAAAACTACTGAATGAATTTTAATTAAATTTTATGAGAGGGTACCTTAGTTCCACGGTTCAAATATAGGATACTATTTTCGCCAAAAATATTTCACTTTCAAGAGGAAATAGAAAAAAAGTAGTGAAAATGCAATTTTACCGATTTAAATTTACTGCAAACTTGACAACATCTTTTATTTTTGAATGCCGGATATTTTGAACTCTATTTATAAAACTTTTAGAATTGTATGTAGGGTACCTCTAAATAAACAAAGCATATAAACCATAACTCAAGCACTACAAAAAAAGACTCTTTTCCACACAAAATCTAACAAAATATTGCCAGCAGCGCAGATAGTAAAAACATATGTTTTAAACTCAAAGGATACTCCATACAAGTTTTAAAATAGAATTATATTTTTTTACCTTTAAAGTCGTGTATTGCGTGTAAGTGAATTATTTATTTATTATATTCTTGTTGGTATTTTTTTCCTTTTTTTTATTTAAAAAAAAACAGTTGTTAATTACTGATAATACTAAACAAAGAAATGGCGAAATGGCCAATTAAAAAATAACAAAAAACATTATGTCGAATTAATTATAACAGAATACTAATAAAAAAGGTTGAATAAACTATAGGAATAAGAGTTTATTTTTTTTTTATTTTACAAAAAAGATCAATGATCCGTGTAAATAGAAGTCTTAGTAATTATGTAGAGATGTATCCAATGAAGAAAATGTGTAAAACTTGTTTCAAAAAATGATTTCTTTCTAAAACCCAGTTTGATGTCAATCATCAAATTGAGTATAAAAAAAATTCCACACAACTCATTGATCTGCATTTGAAAAATAATACTAACTTGTTACAAAAAAAAAAAAAAAACATTTAAACTTTTATTTCGAATTTATAAAACTTACGATCAATCAAAACTGATTTGAAGAATATTTTTTGCACTGCAGCCCAGTGTTACTAATGTTACATAAAACATTCACACTCATAAAAGTTTAAATTTATTTAAATGAAGTTAATCAAATTCAAAGATTTAGTTTTTATTTATTGTCTTTGTTAAAAGAATTAATTTAAAAGTTTATAAAAAGTAGAAGAGATGAGATGTTTTACTAATTAGTTTTTAAGATGTATTCAGTATCAAATTAGAAGTCTAATGAACTTTCAAGCATAATAAAGAAACAAACAAAGAAATGATTACAGTTCAGTTCACCCAAATTTATAAAAAAGTAGCTATGGCCACATACGTTGTGTGCGTCCTGACAATATTTTTTTTCGATTTTACTATAAAGGTAAATCCACACCAAATTTTAAGACTCTTACGTATTTACTTTATATAAAAGGTGCCCATCTCTAAATGAAATTCTAAAATGTATATAAAATTCTAAAAATTATTGTAAAGCTCTGTAAAAGATGTTTCACTACTTTCACTGCTTTTTCTCCACTTTTTTTTGGAAATAAAATATTTTGTGAAAAAAAAGTATTCTATATTGGAATCCAGATACCAAGGTACCTCCTCACCAAACTTTGTTAAAATCCATTCAGTAGCTTTTACGTGATGCGAATACAAAAAAAAGAAAGACATACAGACAGACAGGAAATGAGTTACTATTTTGTTATATGTATAGATAATGTGACGTCAGTTTTTACTTAATACATTAGGGGCGCCTACAAAAATTTTAAATTTACCCTATACCCCTTTAAATTTTGTAAAACTAAAATATTTAATCATTATTATACATAATGTATGGATTATTTAAATATGTTAAATACGAGTATAAATATTTTTTTTTTTTTTGGAATTTGAAGAAAATCTTTATGGTTTTTTTTTTGTTACTTTTAAAAATACACAAAAACTTATATATTCATTTATTAATATTCATATGTTTGTTATACATAAATGCTTAATTTGATAAACAATATATAGAGCATGATGAAGTCATACCCGTATATGTACGTAAGTATGCGTAATCTTGATCTAGTTTACAAATTATTAAAAGGCTCTAAAAATTATTTATTTACTAGCTATCCCCGGTGCGCCTCGCAACACCCAACCACAAAAAATACAATACTTGGAAGAATAGTATGGCCAAACTTTAACTCGAAAACGCACGCTATTCTCACCACAAACTTTTTTAGTTTATATGCAAGGAACAACACCCACTGTTCACATCCAATCATTTCATTCTGGTTGAATGGCTACGTCAACAAACAAAACTGCCGCATTTGAAGTGAAGGTAATCCTCAAGTGTATGTATGAAACACCGTTACATCCAGAAAAACTGACTGTTTGGTGCGCTTTATGGGCTGGTGGAATCATTGGTCCGTACTTTTTCAAAAACGATGGTGGCCATAACGTTACAGTCAATGGTGAATTCCAATCAATTTTATCAATTTAATATTTTAAACAATTAATTTAATTTTAAAATTATTATTATGTTTTTATTTATATCAAATTGCTTTTATTAAAAAAAAAAAATGTTGTTATTAATTTAACTATTTTATTTAAGCTTTAGGTCTTTAAATAATTTTTATTTTTTCGATATTTCGCTACTCCTTTGTGTAGCATCATCAGGAAAAATTAACAAATTAACGTTATGAAAAATTACAATTAAAAAAGTATTGAAAAAATTTTCTTCAAAGTAACATATTTCAAAAAAAAAAAAAAAAATTTTTGTCATAAACTTATTAAAAAGTTTTTAAACAAGTACAAACAATAATTAAATTATTTCTTATTTACTTAATGTCTGTAAATTTGAGCTACATTATCTGTGTCTGCCTTAAAATTAATTCTCTGTGTGTTTGGTGTATTTATAATTTGTAACATTTCTAATATGTAACGACGTTTATAATTGTTTTCTGAATTTAGTACTGAAACATTATCAAAATTGGGATAGTGATTTAATTCAGCACAATGAGAAGATAATGCTGTTTTTTGCGAATTAATATTCCTATATTTTTGGTCTTATTTATGTCCTGCTATTCTAGAATTAATTTTAAGGCAGACACAGATAATGTAGCTCAAATTTACAGACATTTAGTAAATAAGAAATAATTTAATTATTGTTTGTACTTGTTTAAAAACTTTTTAATAAGTTTATGACAAAATTTTTTTTTTTTTTTTTTTTTTTTTTTTTTTGAAATATGTTACTTTGAAGAAAATTTTTTCAATACTTTTTTAATTGTAATTTTTCATAACGTTAATTTGTTAATTTTTCCTGATGATGCTACACAAAGGAGTAGCGAAATATCGAAAAAATAAAAATTATTTAAAGACCTAAAGCTTAAATGAAATAGTTAAATTAATATTAACAAAAAGGTCAAATAAACTATATAAAATAAAAAAAATGTTGTTGTTATTATTCATTATAAAAAAAAAAACAAATAATATTTCTGAATATAAAATAAAATTAAAAAAAAAATGACTGAATGTAATAATTATAAAAAATCAATGAACTTGCCCACAGAGAATTTGATTTAAATATAAAATAAAAAAAATGTAAAATCCAGAATTTTAGATTGATTATGTGCTTATATGTGCTTATATACCATAATTGTATAAAACAAGTGACGTTTAACATATCTTTATTTTAATAACCTCTCAAGTGGCCGTCACGCCTTTGCTGGTTCAATTCAATTTATGAATCAGGGACTTCAGTCATATTCGGACTTTTATCCAAATCAAAGCATGTGATCTCGATAGTCAGCTCACTTTTTATCATCATTTTAAAATATAGTTAAATTCGTCATCCTCATCTGGACAGAGAGATAAATCCGAAGGCAATTTTTTTTTTGTCTAGACATTTTTTTCTGTCTAGCCCTGGTTGGGTTTATGTAATTAAGTATAATTTTCGTGGGCTTAAGATATAAATAATTATTGTTATTCTAGTTATAATGAAGATGCCATAAATAATTTGGAAAACTAAAAATTTATTTTTGTTTATGTGTGAAATAACTCTGTTTATATAATGGCACACAAACCAATTTATATTATATACTTAGTTTTAATATTATCGAGTCCAGCAAATTGCAAAAATCTTTTCAGACCTTTAAAATCAAAATTTCGACTAAACTCATTTTCCAAAACACATAGTGAACAAAATTAAAAAAAATATGTTTCTGCATTATAATTTTTAATTGTTTTAAACCGAAAATTTTGTTAATATTTTTGCAGTTAATTAAAAATATACTGGCACTTTAAAAGCAAAAGTTCATAAACAAATAAATATTAATGTAAAAAACAAGTTTACCTAATTTAATTTCACTAATTTGCTAACAATCGAAGTGACGGGCATGAACCAGGCAATTGAAATTGTCAACCAAATTTATGTCGACTGAGAAGAAAAAATAATAATACATGCTACTGATACAATTGAATTTTTTTGTCTGAACAAAAATTGTGAAAAAAAACAATTCAATATAGGGTAACTTTTTTTTTTTTGTTTTATCATTTTATGGGAATTTTTAGCAAAGCTTAGTTTGGGAGAAAATTGGCTTTAAAATTATAAGGTCGAAGAAAATATAAAATAAACAATTAAAATATTTTTTTTTTAATTTTCAGCTGAGCTTTATTTAGTATTTTTGAAGTGGTGGACTCGTTCTTCACATTTGAGTTATAAATAAACCTTTTATGTCAATTAAAAAAAACTTTTATCCAAGGTACCCATCTTTGGGGATTTACCTACAAGCCTGCACCCCACACCCTAACCCTAGGTGGCCGACCGTCCGCATATCTTTTCAAACATACCTCTGCTTTAATTCTGTAAGATTTAATTAATATATCTGTAGTGGTTCATGAGCTACCGAATTATTTCCTAAATTAAACGTTTTTAAATCACTGTGCATCGTCTAGTAATAGGTTGGGGAAAAAGAAGTTAATTTTTTTCGGTAGATGGCTGTAATGATCGATATCTCATCAGGGTGTCGATCAAACAATTTCAAATATATGTTCGTCGTCAATGTGACATTTTACAATAAAAAAATTATTGCACTGGTTTTTGTTTGGTCCATTCAGTTGTGAGTTACAGGGTGTCAAAAATGGACGTAAAAAAATAAATTTCGGTGCAGTTTTTCTTTGATAAAGGCAAAAACGAAATTGTTTATCGTGATTATGGGGCCAATACTGTAACAGCTAATTACTTGCAATTTTGGTGTCGTCAGAATCTATTCAGGCATTTTCGGTGTTAAAGATGCACCTCGCTCACGCCGGCCTGTCGTCACAAATGTTCATACAATCACAAAAATAATCGAAGTTGACTGGCATGTGGATAGCCGTAGCATCGTAGGATCGCCCATAAAACAGTCTTCAACCATTTGCGTAAAGTTGGATTCAAAAAGAAGCTCGACGTTTGAGTGCCACACCAATTAACCCTAAATAAGATGATGGATCGAATTTCAGTCTGCGAAGCCTTGGCTAAACTGAATAAAATTGATTCATTTCTTAAACGGATGGTGACTGGGGATGAGAAATGGATCAAATACGACAATATTGTGCGAAAAACATCGATGTAAAGAGCCAAAGCAGGACTAACGGCTAGGAAGGTTCTACTGTGTATTTGGTGGAACTATAAGGGATACATTTATTACGAGTTGCGTTCTTTCAGATCTCCACTGTCAACAACTGGACCGTTTCAAACTAACGATTAACCAGAAATGACAACGCCAGGCCACACTCGGCTGTACTGACTCGCCAGAAACCTAAGGAGCTTGGTTGGAATATTTTAGTGCATTCACTATACAGTCTGGACCTCGCACCAAGCGATTACCATCTTTCTCTCGCATTGTAAAACTGCCTGAATGATAAAAAATTGGGATCAAGAGAAGATTGTGAAAATCGATTACTAGAGTTTATGGAAAATAATGTTTGCAAAAAAACCGACTTCAAAACAAATAGAAGGGCACAAGTTATAAACCAAAAATGTAAGAAGTAATCTGTAAGAATTAGGTTTAAACCAAATAATAGATGCGCCAAAGTTAGTGGAAAAAAGTAAAGACTATGTGAATGTCAATCCTCTCCCTATTACTGTTCAAAAGTTAAGCTATTTTTACCAGCATCCGTATTTTATGGGGACACCATTCACGCCTCCGTCTATAACGGTTTCAAAGATAGGGTCACATAGATCAAATAACATCACCTATTGGGACACCCTTTAATTTACAATTTTAAATTAAAGACCTGTTGTTATAGAGGACTTGGCAAATTACATGAACTATTGGGACACCCTTTACATTATAATTCCAAATATTTATACTTTTTATTATACCAGAGAAAGTAGTGGATATTCTGCCTAATTTTTAAGTGTTTGTGTTTAACGGTTCAAATGATAGGTCCATATAGATCAAATTACATAATTTATGGCGACACCCTTTAGTTTCTAAATTCAAATTGTATACTTGCTATAGTGGACTTTGCAATACAGGTTCCTTGTAAATTTCAGCTGTCTGTCTATAACAGTTCAAAAGTTTGGCCACATACATAGAATTACATTAACTATTGGGATACCCTTTTATTTCCATATTCAAATTTTATACTTTTTGTTATAGTGGTCTTAGCAATACTGGTTCTTTGTAAATTTCAGCGGTCTGTGTACAACTGTTCAAAAGTATGGCCATATACATCAAATTAAATGAACTATTGGAGCACCCTTTAATTTAAAATTTTGAATATTTATCATTTTATTATAACGGTCATAGTAATCGACATTCTGTAAAATTTTCAACGTTTTGCCTATAACGGTTCAAGAGATAGGCTCAAATAGGTCAAATTACGTCACCTATGGGGACACCCTTTAAATTTTAAATTTACGTTTTTATCAATTTCTGCTGTTGGGAGCTATAGCGACACGCAATTTTTAAAAATTTTAATTTGGTGCCCTTTACGGTTCTTAATACACGTAATAAACATGTATGTTGTATGGGGACACCCTTTAATTTTTAATATAATGAACTGTTTTTAAAATGAAAGTATAACCTTTCAAATAAAGAAAAAAATTTTAAAATCGTTTAAAATGGTTGAGTTCTGAGGTCACATACATTAAAAACAAAAAAAAAGCAACATTCAGACGAATAGATAACCTCCTTCTTTTTTGAAGTCGGTTAATAAGTATCAAGACTTCTATGTAATTATACAACAAAATGGTGCATATTTGACCCAAATCGGATAAATCGAAACATGATAAATTAAATGATGAATTTTACGCAAAAATAATGGATTTCATGGAGCAGAGTTGCACTGAAAGTTACTGCTCCGGTTATACAAAAAGCCCCGGATTTATCAAACTGCCCGCATACCTCTACTCAGGTTATTATTTAAATATTGCGAACTCAACTTAGTAAACCTCCACTTGATATTTAACATCATGAAAAATAACCCCCATATTTATAAAAAATAAATCTTATTTGAAATGTATTTTAGAAAAATTTGTTCTAAAATAGCTATCAAATATATTTTATTTTTTATAAATATGGGAGTAAGTGTCTATCAAAATGTCAATAAATGTCAGGTGTGTTAAATATTGTTCAGACGTAATTTTGTCTGTGGGTCAAATGAATATGACTTGACTGCCACAAGCAAGTTATTTTAAAGCTGACACAGCTTATGGATAATCACGATCATTTAAATGATCAATTTCAGTTTAAAAATAATTTAAATATATTTCTTAATAAATTTTTGTATTTTTAATTATATCAATTATTTTAATTTTTTTATTACTTTTTGTTTTTGTTTTCTATGCTAATTTATCTGCCGGCTTGTTTAGACGAATATTTCGTCTGTGAAATAGTTAAGATCATAATATGTAATTATAAGCAGTTAGTTTAAGCTTCAGTTGAGCTCAGCTATTAAAAAACTAGTTACCACATTAAAATATTTGTATTATTTTAATCAATTTCATCGTGTAGACGGTTGTACAAAATGACAAAAATTCAAAAAATTTGTGTTTTGTATTCCATTTCGATTACTATCTGCACCAGCAATAGCAATCAAAAAAAATTTTTCAAAAATATTTCATGCACAGAAATGGTCCTATTACAGTTTTATTATATGTATGGATCATAGTGTCTACAACTGGGATTAACTTTGACATAATATTTGAAAGAACGTCGGCAGAATAAAGGCCGACTCACATATAATCCTTCATATGTTATACTTTGACGTATTTAAGTGAGATCAAAGTAACGACGTACGAGGTTGACACAATCAGTACTTGGTTGACGGATAATAAATCAAGAAAGGAATCAAATTAAAAAAGTTTTTTTTTCTTTTTACTTTATTTAATTTATTTATTTTGTTGCATTTTTGCTGCCACTCAACACAAAAATTTTTATCAAAACAAAGAACAAACCAATTGATGGCTATCAAATTGCTCAAAGTATGTCAAAAGTTAAAAGTTGCCCAACTTTCGTACTTTACGTTGACGTACTGATTACAAGAAAATCTGTATTTCAACTTTCTTGGGCGTTGAAAAAAAAAACGACGTATAACGTTTGGCGAATTCTATGTGCCATGACCATGAAAGCAATTGATTTGTTGAAATTCTTGTAAGATTCTCATGGCAGTTGTGCAGTAAGAAAATATAGAATCAGATCTTTCGCTGGGATGTTGTATTTTATGTCGTCACCTTTTCAATATGTGTTGTGAATATAACTTTGCCTAAAAATATTCTTTGTTACAAAATAAATCTCGTTTTTCATTATTTATTAAATTTGTATTTAAAAAAAAGCATATAAATTTTAAAATACAGCATATTTTAAAGCTCAACAAAATAAAATAAATTATTTTAATTAATTCATTGGATAATAAAAATAATGGATTGATTGATGATTAAATTACTAAATCAAAATAGAAGAATTAAAATAAAGATTTTAAATCTTTATTTTGGTGTTGGGTTCTAGGCCGAAATTTGTTATTCACAAATGTGTCAACGCAACGATGCGAAAAATGGCTACCAACTAATTAATTTTATTATTAGATGCCTTCAGTTATCTTGCACTAATTATTATTCCCTTTACCCACATGCATGTACGTTGCCAGTGATGATCAGGTTCTTGATTTTTAGATACTATGCTCTTACTAGATTGGAAGGGTATGCGAAACTTTCTAATAATTCATCAAGAACTGCTGTCAATACATCTATAATTCTTGACAGACTTCTTCTCGTGCAGCTCTCAGTATCTGCAATTTTTGTCTCAGTATCCCAATGTGCGGTAAGCCATCCTGTAAGTAGCTTTAGGTCGCACTTATTGAGTGAGAGTAGCCTTCGGTATGTACACCGAAATAACGTGAGCCGTTTCAGAGCTTTCCAATGACTTGCCTCGTTAGACTGATTGGTAGCGCTCTAATCTATCAGTCTGGGGGTTACGGGTTCGATTCCCGCCAAAGACTCTGGGTGTTATCTGCAGACAAGCTAAAAGCTTCGCAGGTAGTGTTGTATTAAAAAAAAATCTGCTTCGACCCAGGAACTAGTTTTTTCTTAGGTTCTTGTCGTACAAATCTACGTTGGTTGGCTGCACAGTCCGCCCGCTCATTGCCAACATGACCCTCATGACTGGGAACTCAAACTAGTGTTAACCTATTGTGTGAACCGAGTTCATTTAGGAAGGTCGCTACAGACCCTAGGTCAAATGAGGTTATGACTTTTAGCGCAGCTTGGATGTCATATACTTCTACCTGGAAAAGCATCTTCACAACACAGAGACCTAGGCAATAGCAAAGAGGATATTTTAATATCTCCTATCATCATGACGATCCCTAAGAAGACATTGTATAAAATATGTGATCTACTAGCGTATGCATCAATGCTACAGAGAGAGCGGAATATTCTTGAATTCGGCGACTTAAGCGAAAATTACAAAGCAATGAATCCTGAATATGAGCTGAATAATTATATTTGCAGATCTTGCCCAGAATGGATGTAGTTAATACCAGGAAGGTTATGAGTTTCGAAATGAGTACTGATATTCAAAAATTACTACCTTGGCAATCAAACCTGAAAATTAGGATTTGGTTTTGATTAGATTAAGTTTTTATACCCTTCGCCACAGGTGGAAAGTTTATACATAAGTTTGTCATTCCGTGTGTAATTTCTACAATATTCATTTCCGACCCCATAAAGTATATACATATATTCTAATTTTTACAAATAATTTTCGATAAAATTTTTACAAAAAATTTTCGATAAAATTTTTAATAAAATAATAACAAGAAATTATTTATAAAATTTTACAACAAATTTTCTATAAAATTGTACAACAAATTTTCAGAAAATTTTTATAAAAAATTTTCGATTTATTTTTACAAAAAATTTTTTTTTTTTGTAAAAATTTTATCGAACATTTTTCGTAAAAATTCTACAATAAATTTCAATAAAATTTTTTCAAAAAAATTTCGATGAAATGTTTACAAAAAAATTTCGATAAAATTATTACAAAAAATTTCGATAAAATTTTCAAAAAAAATTATCGATATAATTTTTACAAAAGAATTTCAATAAAATTTTTGCAAAAGATTTTCCATCAACGTGATCAGAACGATTTTTTGTTAAAAATTTTACAACAAATTTTCTATAAAATTTTACAAAAAAGTTTCGATTAAATTTTAACAATTCTAACCAATAAAAATATAGTAAAAATTATTAAAAATTGCTACTAATTTAGTATGCATTTTTTAAATTTTAATTAGACATCTTTCTAATGTTATATTCTATTCGAGTAAGAAATTTCAATTTGGATTTTTAAAATCATTAAACGAAAATGATTTCTGAACCGTTAACTTGTATAAACTTGCAGTGCGCTACATCTTTTGCACAGAAATTAAAATTTCATTTGTTTTTCAGTTAGACAGACAGCCTCGTATGTTTGTTGATCACAATCCTCAAATTTTTTAATATGAAAGTTTTTAAAAATTGTCTTAACCGGCTGTTATGAAGGCTGGTTCGTAATGTTTGGATTTGTTGGTTAAAGATGGTAGACAAAGTTTTGCTCGTGTGATCGTCTTATGATTTTAGTCAAAGACCACGAATTCCTTATCATCATCCTCAGATTTACATTCTTCCTTATTCTGTTGTTTTTCGCTTCTACCTTCTTGCCACCGGAATCAGCAGCAGCTGCGGCTACTCTACCTCCATAGTGGACAACTTTTCCAGACCAATGGAGATCCATTAATTGACTTGCCTTGGTCAAGCGTTCTTTCAAAGTTACGATACCGCTAGAACTGAGGATCTGTTCGATATCATCATTTTTGCTGAATATACTCACGGGATATTTTAGATATTGATAATTTATAAAGCAAAGCCATTCAAATTTCTAAATAAAATTTCAGCTATGTTCATGTTAAAAATATCTTCTCGAAAATTGTTTATTTTTTATTTTAATTATCTTTTGATTTTTTACAAGGTACCAGACAAAGATGTTAATTTTAATTAAAAATAGATAAATAGTAAATTAAAATGTCTCATAAAATCTTTAACACAGAATTCTAATACGCTTTTAAACTAAGACAACATTTTAAGCCAACCTCTAGTTGCCTAAATAAATTAAATAAAAATCATTTAAGAGCAACATTAAACAAAATTATTCTAAAATCAATTGGTTGTATGAATGATGTTTAACTTTATTAAACAACAAATGCGATGGGAATCTTGTTTGATGGGAATCTTAAAAAAAAAACCTTAAAATATCAGTTCTCAGCGTATTGACTGATAATTTGATAGAAAATATTCAAGTTGTTCAAATTAATATTAAAAATGAGACTAAGAAGGAGTACTTCTTTCAAAACACTAAAGAAACCATGAGTCTCTGCCTTTTATGTGAGCCTAAAGGCCTGTTCAGCAACTTTAACATTCTTTAAAACTTATTTTTTTTTAATCGAAAAGTAGTTAATATAGACAGTCAGGGAATGGAATGGATTTGACAGTATAGATTCGATTCTACTTCCACTCAGTTTGGCGAAATTGGTGAAAAATTTTTATTTATGGTCCACGAAAGATTGTGAAACACAGTAGGCACTTCAGGGACTAATTCCTCCACCTCTTGCCAGACTTCCTTGTACATCTTATCCAGTTTTACACTGTCCTGCTTATTAAAAAAAAAAAATAGAATTTATTGAATGTTACCCACACACGGCTCCAAATGTACAAATAAATCTATTCAAAACAGAAAGTCGTCAGATATCCAGAGTTTCATTGACTAACAGCCAAACTTCCAAGCTCCCTCCAAAGACTATTAGTGAACTCTTCGTTTGACAAAATTCTCTGACCAATCAGTCTTTTTCAAATTTTAGGTTCTATGTATTAAAAGTATTAATTGTAAAAAAATTCCTTCATCCGAATCTATTAAAAATTAAAAAAAAAACTCTTGCTCAATATAGCTTTTACCCTGAAATCTAGTACGATTGATATAGCATGAGTAGCAGTTATATCTGTTCTAGCTGCGTTTCGCTTGCAGCGCACGATCTGTTATCAGCCTTATTGCTAGCAGAGAGCGACGCAATGTCACAATAAAAAAATTAAAATTATGTAAGTCATGAAAGGGAAAGTAGCGGTTTTGTATGACTTCTGTGACTTCAGTTGATTTTATTTTATTACGTAAATTATTGTTACGTGTTTGAATTAAGTGTATTTTAATTTAAATATTTTTGTAAGAACGCAATATTTATGAAGAAAAAAAAAAAGAATAAAACAAAAGGCAAAGAAAGATGCAAAACGAGCAAGTTACTAAAAACCGAAATCAAATGAATAAATTGACACACCGGCTGATACCTGCAATATTCTCCATTTACTGCTTCATTTGTATTTGCAACTCGGAACGTGTTTTAAATTAAATTTTCAAAAAACAACAGCACAATTTGCATTTAACGTAAAATGGAAGGAATGAATTTGTGTTAAATCCATAAAACAAAGTGATTATTAATATATTTTGTTGGTGACAATGTTAACAATTGGAATAATAATCAGTTTGGATTTGAAAATTATTTGAAAAAAAGAAAAAAAAAATAATAAAGAGAAATGAATAGAATGTCTGAAGAATTGCTTAGAACAAAAAGGAATATCAATAATCCCAATCCATGAGATGTTCAAAAAAAATAGATGAAAAAAGCCAAGTCAAGATGAATGACTTTCTTTGACCTTGAAGTATGCAAATTATTATTTACTTCTTAATTGGACTCTAGGTCAAGGAATTTCTTAAAACATTTTTTTATAGAATATTTCTATAATCGCCGGTAAATGCAGCTGACTATTTCTTTTATTAACTTGTTTTAAAATTTGCATTCAAGCTAGCAAATTATAAAATTATTTTTTAGAAAATCAAAATCTATAATTTTTTTATTCTCTTTAAAAAGAAAGATACACTTGTGGACTTATAATAAAGTCACTCGTGCAAAATATATTTCTCTGAGTGTAATAGTAACGGTATATTATTTGCTTAAATGTTAAATGTTTAAATATTTAGTTTTTCAAATAAAAAATCATTTGTTTGAGAGTTCCAAAGCGATGTGGACAATTAATTAAATATAAAAATAGCTTTTGCATTGTTACTTTGAGGTTAGTTAGGTTTTGTTCTTGATAAATTGCCCTACACTGACGTCAAAGCAATGTTTGCAAATTGTTCAATTTTATTTCGAAAATCATGGTACAATTCGACAAACTTATCGGCCTTTTATTGGTGCTCATATTTATCCGCCATCATAGCGATTAAATAGTGAAACTATGGAAAGTTTACTCTTACCGATAACACGCAAACCGAAAGATGCCGCACAGTACGCATAGCGAATGATGGTGTGCAGCGTAGTGTTGATGATGATCGAAATCAATCAATTCGTCATCGTGCTTAACAATTAAACTTGTAACAGAATACCAAAATCCATGGATAATTTTGCGCAGAATACCGAAATGCTCACTTACTGTCGTGAGTGAGTATGTACATTTTCGTTTTTTTTGTTATTTTTTTATACAAGTGTGAGAGACTAGAAATTATTTTGTGCTGGTTCTTTTAATAGTTAGATTATTGATTTTTTTTTGCTTTTTATTCGAAAGTGAATAAATATTTTGTTAATTTTTCGTAAATGAGAAGATTGTAGAAAAATATTCACATTAAACATTTGCATAAATGTACATATGTATGTATGTATGTATGTATGTATGTATGTATGTATGTATGTATGTATGTATGTATGTATGTATGTATGTATGTATGTATGTATGTATGTATGTATGTATGTATGTATGTATGTATGTATGTATGTATGTATGTATGTATGTATGTATGTATGTATGTATGTATGTATGTATGTATGTATGTATGTATGTATGTATGTATGTATGTATGTATGTATGTATGTATGTATGTATGTATGTATGTATGTATGTATGTATGTATGTATGTATGTATGTATGTATGTATGTATGTATGTATGTATGTATGTATGTATGTATGTATGTATGTATGTATGTATGTATGTATGTATGTATGTATGTATGTATGTATGTATGTATGTATGTATGTATGTATGTATGTATGTATGTATGTATGTACGTACGTATGTATGTATGTATGTATGTATGTATGTATGTATGTATGTATGTATGTATGTATGTATGTATGTATGTATGTATGTATGTATGTATGTATGTATGTATGTACGTACGTATGTATGTATGTATGTATGTATGT
Source organism: Phasia obesa (assembly GCA_949628195.1). NCBI lineage: Eukaryota > Metazoa > Arthropoda > Insecta > Diptera > Tachinidae > Phasia > Phasia obesa. The sequence continues at coordinate 15,273,244 of OX451217.1, read as the reverse complement.
ATGTATGTATGTATGTATGTATGTATGTATGTACGTACGTATGTATGTATGTATGTATGTATGTATGTATGTATGTATGTATGTATGTATGTATGTATGTATGTATGTATGTATGTATGTATGTATGTATGTATGTATGTATGTATGTATGTATGTATGCATGTATGTATGTATGTATGTATGTATGTATGTATGTATGTATGTATGTACGTATGTATGTATGTATGTATGTATGTATGTATGTATGTATGTATGTATGTATGTATGTATGTATGTATGTATGTATGTATGTATGTATGTATGTATGTATGTATGTATGTATGTATGTATGTATGTATGTATGTATGTATGTATGTATGTATGTATGTATGTATGTATGTATGTACGTATGTATGTATGTATGTATGTATGTATGTATGTATGTATGTATGTATGTATGTATGTATGTATGTATGTATGTATGTATGTATGTATGTACGTATGTATGTATGTATGTATGTATGTATGTATGTATGTATGTATGTATGTATGTATGTATGTATGTATGTATATGGAAATATTTTGAAATGTGCAACTGCCGGTAATACAGTGTTTTAGAAATCTCATTTATAAATTTCATAAATGAACACTCACAAATGAAAACGTACATAAATGAAAAAATTTTAGAAACGTTTATGTAAAAGAGCATTAATGAGAATGATCAAATCTGAATATCACATATGAATAATACGGATATATTCACCGTTCATATATGTACTCGTATGCTAAAAACACAAAACAAAAACACTCATTCATGTGTGATCGTAGGCAGAGAATATTTTGTTGATCAAAAAATATAAAATTTTAGAAATTTCATTTATGAGAAATATCATAATTGTTGAAATTTCAACGCTCAGAACCCTGATTTTGAAAATATTATTCAGCAAACTTTTGGATGATTGACTAAGTCCATCAATTGTCGAGACAAAATTAAATCCACAAAAACTTACTGTATGGTGAAATTTATGGTCGGCCGGTAGAATCATTAGTAAACCATTTGTCTTCACAAATAAGGATAATCAGAACGTTACAGTTAGCGGTGAGCGTTAAGGAGACATGCTTACTAACTTTTTCGTGGCTTAATTGAAAACATAAGTTTACAGAAAAATTAATCTATATGTCACACATTGCGCAATACGCAATAATATTTGGCGTATGAATAATTTGAACAAAAGGACCTTTTAACTGGCCACATTTATATGACTTAGCAGCATTAGATTATTTATTTTTTTGGAATATGTAGAATAGCAGATCTATGCAGATAAACCAGCAGCAATCCAGCACTTGGAATCAAACATTTCACGCGTTACTTCAGAAATACAGCCTGATTTACTGCAAAGGGTATGTGAAAATTGGACCTTAAGGTTACGCCTTAAACACGCTAGCCGGGGCGACCACATTCCCGAAATGACATTAACGCTCTAAAGTTATCTAACAATAAGGTCAAGTGCACTGATATTAAAAACTTTTTTTTTTATGTTTTATTTTAATTTAAAATTGTTTTTTAACCACTGTGCAATGTAACATTCTCAAACCTTAATTTTAAAAGTCTGCTAGCATAAAGTTATTATAAAAATATTTTCAATTTAGTTTATTGTCTTTTTAACAATCTTTTTGCTCTGTGTACTTTTATAATTATTATTATTTTTATGCATTTTACAGTAGTACATTTTTATTAAATAACAATACCGTTAAGATAAATGTCCATAAATTGATAGAATAGACATTAATGTTATTATTTACAAGCTATTGACGCATTTAAGATTAAAGAAGATGTGAAACTGGTAACCAGTAACTTGAAATTTCGTCTTTAAATGTGGTTCTAACATTTATTTAAATTACAATTAATTGTTTTATAAAAAAAAAAACAATTTTTATTACAAAAAAAATATATATAAACAAGTTGCTGATGAAAAAGAAATTTAAGTCAGAATGACAATAATTATAATTTTAGAAATAAAATTTACCGTTACTAACAAAAATACTATTTGAGTTTTTGATAAATAAATTTTTGATAGAATTTATATGTTTTTTCAAAGTTTAATTCCGTTAATTATATTGTATTGTTTATGTTTTTTCTTCGATTTATTTTTATATCTCTTTGAACGTTTAAACTAGTTTTTTATATTTATTTTCAGGTTTTAAATATTACTCATAGTTGGGGGATTCACAAGGTGTCATTTAATAATAATATTCTAAAATTTTTCAATAACATGAAAATATTTTTAAATATTTCCAACAAAAAATACAAAAATAATTATGTTGCTGTCATAATGAATATATGTAGGTATTCTTTTTTAGGTTAGGGTTCCGTAACCAAAGGGTAAAAACGTAACCCTATTGTTTTCGCTACAATGTCTGTCCGAACGTCCGTCTGTCAGCGCTTTTTATCTCTGGAACTGTAACAGGTAGACTCTTGAAACTTTCCGAGAAGATGTATAACTGTTGCCGCTAAAGCAACAAATACTAAAACTTATAAGGTGTTCGGTTTGAGACGTGTTTTTCACGTAAATGTGATTATTTCTTGAACTGTAGGAGGCAACCACTTAAAATTTGCAGATAGTAATTAAAACTTAGTTCGATATATAAACAAGTATAAAAAATAAACCTAAAAATTAAAGGGTGTTCCGATAATGGTGGGATTTGCATGTACATATAAGGCTTAAATTTTAAACCATAATAGGTAGACGCTTGAAATTTCCACAGAAGGTGTATAACTGTGGCCGCTATAGTAGCAAATACTAAAACTTATAGGCTGTTCCGATAGAGAGATGTTATTCACGAATATGTGCTTACTTTTTTTAACTGTAGGAGGAATACATTAAAATTATGCAAGCAGTAATTAAAACTTAGTTCGCTTTATAAACAAGTGTAAAAAAATAAACTTAAAAATTAAAGGGTGTTCCGATGGTGGTGGGATTTGCATTTATAAGGCCTAAGTTTTGAACCATAATATGTAGACTCTGGAAATTTTCATAGAAGGTGTATAACTGTGGCCGGTGTAGTAGCAAATACTAAAACTTATAGGGTGTTCCGGTAGAGAGATGTTATTCACGAATATGTGTTTATTTCTTGAATTGTAGGATATATATTTTTATTTCAAAAGTTATACGTAGAGATTTAAAAAAATTAAAAATAAAAGGGTGTTCCCTTTATCAGTATAAGCCCCCATTTTTGAACCATTATTGGCATATACTTGAAATTTACGATATTCGTTGTAATAACAAGTAGAAAAAATTTTAGAAATTAAAGGTTGTGCCAATCAATACTGGATTTTACTAATATTTGTTTAACTTTTGAACCGTATTAGAGAGATGGGAAAATGCACTCTGCAATAAAAAAGTGATAAAAACAAAAATTAAAAGTTAAAGGGTATGCCATATTAGAGGTTATTTTGACGTATGTACGTATATGAGCTTATCGGTTGAACCGTTTTAGTCAGACTTTCGGGCTTTTGGATAATTTTGAATCTTCTCACTTATTTTTGGTATTGTGTTACCAAGTATTTCTTTTAAATATAAAGAAAATCGTGTTTATCTAATTAAATAATATTTATAGGAGGTTTTTCAACAGTTATATTTTTATGTTTTCAACATAAGACATACATATATGACCAAAGACACCCAAACAGAGAATTTTTTAAAATGAGCATGTATTGTTGATTTTGCATTAAAAAAAAAACACTATGCATTGTATTGAGTCAGAGATGTTATTTGATAACTTGATTATATTTAAGTCCGACACTTCTTCAGCGTACTTACAATATTCTGTTCGATTTTGCTTTGAAAGTAATCCACACCAAAGACCCTTAATTTTTTAATGCTTTAGTTATGGTTTATGTATTTATTTTTTATAAAGGCTCCCAACCCTACTAAAATACAACGCTTTCAAAAATAAAAGTAGCCTTAAAGTGTACATATCGTTAAAACTCCGTACTGTCACTGATTTTTCTCCCCTTTCGCTTTGAATTATGATATTTTTGCCGGAAAAAGTGTCTTATATTTAATTCAGGATACTAAGGTACCTCCTCATAAAATTTTATTAAACTCTATCAACACAGAGAGAAAGACAAACAGGAAAAAACTTACTGTTATTATAGAAGTATAGATAAATGTGTGACATCTATACATATAAAGCTGGGATATTTTAAACACGGTTGTGCACCTTATATTTTTGAAAGTGGGATATTTTAAATAAAAGATGGCGCCAATTGAATAAAATATGTATTTGTACTTTGTGGAATTACATTGTTATTTACATAAATATTTTAAACAACTTTTTACAGAGCTTTACAATAATTATTAAAAATGGATTTTAACAAAATTTTCTGAGAAGATACTTTATCATACTGATTCCAATAAGGTACTGCATACTTTAAGGCATCTCTTATTTTTGAAAGCGGGATATTTTAAACATGGTTGCGCAACAGATGGCGCTGATTAAAAATAATGATAAAATATTTATTACTTTCTGCACAAATAACCAATTGAATAAAATCTGTATTTGATTTGGATTTTTACTTTGTGGAATTATAATGTTATTAAAATATTTTAAACACCTTTTACAGAGCTTTTAGAATTTTAGAATTTTTTTTTATAAATTTTAGAGTTTTATCCAGGGATGGATACCTTTATATAAAGTAAATACATAAATCATAACTGAAGGACTATATGATGTGGAACATTTTCAAAGCCAAATCTAGCAAAACATTGCCAGAACGCCGACAATTTGGCGGGCGCAACTAGTATTGAATATAAATGAAATTATGTGTAATTGAATGAATGAATAAATATTATAACTACTAAATGTAAATTAATACGTAAAGAGGAGCATGAATTGATGTTTAAAATGTATTTTAATTTATTTTATTTTGTAATCTTTTTATTTTTTAATCTAAACGACTGATATAACGTATTTTTGCGAAAACATTAGCGCAAAGTAGATCAGCTGATCTATCGCTAGCACCAGGTAAATTCAATTCGCTTTGGTGCTGACATAGTAATGCATGTTGTGCTGCGAATTCATTCAAAGATATAGATATATAATTTTGTAGAATAAAGATAAATTAAAATATAATAATCAATTTCGATTATTATATTTTTTGAAAATAAATATTTTATGCTCATAAAATATTTATTTAAATAAATTTTCAAAAGGAATCATGCGTGATGTAAAGTGGCAATAATACTAATTATCCCCTCGTACATATAATATTCATACTTACCTATATTATTATTATAGTTGCATTTCATTTTTATACTATTTTTATTGTAACCAACACGCCATGTAAAACCACCCTTAACTGTAGTGTAATAACAACATAAAGTTAAAAGTCTATACAATAACCTACTTAGTAATAATACTCATTTAGTTCATTTTAAAATAAGTATAAGTGTTAAAGGTTGGCAGTCAACCGGCATGTTGCAACCCCCACAGGACGGGCACTTGTAACATCTAAAAGTCTCGGATATTATACGTTACACTCGTATAATAGAAGAAGAGCCGATTGGTTTATCCAGATAAGCCAGTTGATTTTTGAGATACATCTGACTTCGGTCAGGTGTGATACATTTTGTACACAGCGGTCTTCGGACCAACTGTTCCCACAGCGGCTTCGGTTGACTGTTCCCACAGCGGTCTTCGGACTGACTGTTCCCACAGCGACTTCGGTTGACTGTTCCCACAGCGGTCTTCGGACTGACTGTTCCCACAGCGGCTTCGGCTGGCTGTTCCCTAGTGTAAGCAAACTATGTATTATTGTAGAAATTTAACAATAAGAACCATTGTACGTATTTACGCCGAACCTAGATTAAGTAACCCCAGGTACTATCACCCGAACCTGCGTATCGAAGCAGTAACCCGAACTAGTACCACCCGAACCTGCGAACTAGTTGTATCTCGAATCTACGTAACGTACCATCTGAACCTGCGAACTAGTTATCTTCCGAACCTGCGAACTAGTTATCTCCCTATCCTGCGTATCCATCCAACACACCCGAACCAGCTATTTAACGAACCAGTCGAGTTGGCGTGCGTCAGTTATCGTAATTTTGTATTCGTATTGTAATTAATTATTGTAGTAAATAAAGGAAAACAGATTAATTAAGCCCAAGAAGGGAAAGATAATCTTTTATATTACTTAAGGTTTGTGGATCTGTAAGTAGACCCTGGACGAGACTAAGCTACCTCAGCCTACGACAAAACCACGTTACAGTGAATAAAAACAAATAAGATAAATTAAAGGTTTATAACAGATTATTTTTCTTTTTGTACATATTGTTCCATAAACCCCTTTTTAATGAACAAATTTTCTATACTTTTTACTATTATAATAAATGTTTAAGAGGTTTTTGGATTCTTAGGCATCATCTCATCAATTGTAAGGCCTTCAATATTTTAACAAAAACGTTTAAATATTTTTTATAGCTTCATACAAACAATAATATAAACAAAACTTAATATTCCAATGAGATTTAAAACAGGTAAAACAAAAAAAATACCAAAAAAAAGTTGTATGCAATCAAGATATAAGGATGACAACACGGGCAATTTATATAACCAATAAATAAATTTATAAAGACTCAATAGAAACAAAAACAAACAGATATTTTTGCACACACACCCAAAGAATTACTCAAAACACTTAAATAGTCATTAGGAAGGAGAAGGAGGATTCACATACATACATGGCAATGCATGGCAATGGCAAAAAGAGCTATCTGTCTTTTTCTGTTTTCAATTGATTCAATGGTCAAAAGAAACTTGTAGCACTAGACTTGAGGTTTTAACTCGAATATGACAGGAGAGAATTCTTTATGAGGCGTAATGACGACATTATTGCCCAAACGTAAAATTATTTTTTTAAAAATTTTCGTATTTATATAAAAACTTTAACGTTTCACAAACCCAACGACATTTAGCATTATACTGTAATTTGAATAAAAACATTAAATAAAATGGTAAGAATCGGATAATTTACTTTGTGTTAGAATAAATTTGAAAATAGAAAAATTTCTTTTATAGAAATCTCTTATAATCGGCCTTATCTTGGTGGCGTCAGTGGCAGCTGATGTGTCAGAATTAGGATATAAGTATCCTGAGGGTTCACCGTTATTCGATGGAGCTGCATCAGTCCATCAGGGTGTACATCTATCAGCTGGCCATTCTTCAGGTGGACACTCTTCAAGTGGACATTATTCGGATAGTCATTCTTCTGGTGGCCATGGAGGTGCTAGTGGACATTTATCAGGTCATTTATCAAGCCAATCTTCTGGTGGTCATTTATCTGGTGGGCAAACTTCTGGTAGTCACTCTTCTGGTGGACACTCTTCTGCTAGCTTTGGAAGCGCTAGTGGTCATTATTCTGGCGACCACTCTTCTGGAGGGCACTCTTCAGGTGGCCACTCTTCAGACGGCCACTCTTCTGGAGGTCACTCATCAGGTGGTCACTCTCCAGGTGGCCACTCCTCAGGCGGCCACTCTTCTGGAGGTCACTCATCTGGCGGGCACTCTTCTGGACTCTCTTCTGGTGGCCACACTTCTACTGGACATTATTATGATAGCCACTCATCTGGCGGACACTCTTCTGGTGGTCATTCTTCTGGAGGCCAATCTTTAGGCGGCCATTCTTCAGGCGGCCACTCTTCAGGTGGCCATTCTTCAGGCGGCCACTCTTCTGGAGGTCACTCATCTGGTGGGGACTCTTCTAGCGGGCACTCTTCTGGACTCTCTTCTGGTGGCCACACGTCTAGTGGACATTATTATGATAGCCACTCATCTGGCGGACACTCTTCTGGTGGTCATTCTTCTGGAGGGCAATCTTTAGGCGGCCATTCTTCAGGCGGACATTCTTCAGGCGGCCACTCTTCCGGCGGCCACTCTTCCGGCGGCCATTATTCTGACAGCCACTCTTCTGGAGGACATTTATCTGGCGGACACTCTTCTGGTGGTCATTCTTCTGGTGCATTTGGAAGTTCTAGTGGTGGTCATTCCACTGGCGGACATTCTTCTGGCAGCTTTGGTGGTTCTGGTTCATCGGGATCTCAAGGTAACGTAAAATACTCTTCTAGTAGTTCCAGTGGACACTCTTCATTATCATCTCATGGAAGTACCGGTCAAACTTCTGGCGGCTTCGGTGGATCAAGCGGTCATTCTTCATCATCTCACGGTAGTGGCGGTCAATCAGGTGGTTTCGGTGGTGCGAGCGGTCACTCATCATCTCACGGCAGTAGTTCCAGTGGTCTCTCATCAACCCATGGAAGTCTTGGCCACTCTTCTGGCAGCTTTGGGCTTAGCAGCGGCCACTCATCATCTCACGGAGTTACCGGCCACTCTTCTGGCGGTTCTGGTAGTTCAAGCGGACACTCATCGTTATCTCACGGTACCGTAGGACACTCTTCTAGTGGTTTTGGAGGTTCCAGTGGTCTCTCATCATCTCACGGGAGCACCGGTCACTCTTCCGGTGGATTTGGTGGTACCAGCAGCCACGCTTCATCTCACGGAGGTTCTGGCCACTCTTCTGGCGGTTCTGGAAGTTCAAGCGGTCACTCATCATCATCTCACGGTAGTGTAGGACACTCTTCTAGTGGTCTTGGTGGTTCCAGTGGTCTCTCATCATCTCACGGCAGCACAGGTCACTCTTCTGGTGGATTTGGTGGTACCAGCAGCCACTCTTCATCTCACGGAGGTACCGGCCACTATTCTGGCGGTTCTGGAAGTTCAACCGGTCACTCATCGTCATCTCACGGTACCGTAGGACATTCTTCTAGTGGTTTTGGTGGTTCCAGTAGTCTCTCATCATCTCACGGGAACACCGGTCACTCTTCTGGCGGTTCTGGAAGTTCAAGCGGTCACTCATCATCATCTCACGGTAGCGTAGGACACTCTTCTAGTGGTCTTGGTGGTTCCAATGGTCTCTCATCATCTCACGGTAGCACAGGTCACTCTTCTGGTGGATTTGGTGGTACCAGCAGCCACTCTTCATCGCACGGAAGTTCCGGCCACTCTTCTGGCGGTTCTGGAAGTTCAAGCGGTCACTCATCATCATCTCACGGTAGCGTAGGACACTCTTCTAGTGGTCTTGGTGGTTCCAATGGTCTCTCATCATCTCACGGCAGCACAGGTCACTCTTCTGGTGGATTTGGTGGTACCAGCAGCCACTCTTCATCGCACGGAGGTTCCGGCCACTCTTCTGTCAGTTCTGGAAGTTCAAGCGGTCACGCATCATCATCTCACGGTAGTGTAGGACACTCTTCTAGTGGTCTTGGTGGTTCCAGTGGTCTCTCATCATCTCACGGGAGCACCGGTCACTCTTCCGGTGGATTTGGTGGTACCAGCAGTCACTCTTCATCTCACGGAGGTTCCGCCCACTCTTCTGGCGGTTCTGGAAGTTCAAGCGGTCACTCATCATCAACTCACGGTAGTGTAGGACACTCTTCAAGTGGTTTTGGTGGTTCCAGTGGTCTCTCATCATCTCTATCTTCTGGTGGCTCTCACCATGGATCCAGTAGCGGTTTTGGCACTGGAAGCTCTCATCACGGTGGCAGCAATCATCATGAATCTAAACATGTCGCTTCAATAAACCGTGAATATATTCCTCCTGCGGTAGTTATCTCTCACTCCAGTGGTCTTTCTCACCATGGGTCCTCATCCGGCAGCAAGCACCACGAAACCTCTCACGAACCTCATGGTGCAGGAAGCTCTTATCATGAAACCTCTTCCGGTAGCTACCACCACGGCTCTAGCCATGACTCTGGTAGCTCTGACCTTGGTTCAGGTAGTTATCGCCACGAATCATCTCCCAGTAGCTCACACTACGATACTAGTCATCATGCTGCATCAGCACCTTCTGCCTACTATTCTTCTTTTGACTCCTTTAGCGCTAATGCACCAGTGTCGTCTTATTATACTGGTTCTTCTTACGAAGATTCTGCTCATTATGGTGCTGCTTCTGCTCCAGCTTCAGCTTACACCAGTGGCACTACTTATGAGGATGCCCCTTATTATGGAGCTGCATCTGCTCCAAATTCAGCCTTCTCCAGCGACTCTTACAGTGCTGATTTTGGCTTCTCAGGACCATATGGTGCCTCCAGCAATGTCGTCATCTCTAGTACCGGTGGTAAAGGTTACGACTATCCCCGTCCCCATGGAAATTAATTTAACTAAAATGTTACAGACTAAGAGTGCTTTGAAAAGATAATGAATCTAAATATCGCTAGCTTATTTTACGTGTACTGAAAATATGATAATAATTTAGGACTTAGATATTGTTAATTGTTTATAAAAAATAAAACCAATAAAAATTATTTACAAATATTTATTTTCATATTTTATTTTTTCTTCGACACAATTGAAGATTTTCTTCGACCAATTTTTTTTTTGTTCAAAATACGTCATGAGTAACGAAAACATTTCTATCAAAACTGATTTTGAGGTACTAATTAGCCTCGTATGATTCACGAAGACCGATTACATCCATTAAAACAGACTACATGATAAAATGTTTACTGCTCAGAAACAAGATCACCAGATTAAACCGTCCTAGACGTCTTTTTGTGTCATTTTTTGAAGACACTGGTTTATCTTTGTTACCCTCAGACTCTGGAAATTCTGAATTTACTTTGTGTTAGAATGAATTTGAAACTAGAATAATTTTTTTTATAGAAATCTCTTATAATCTGCATTATCTTGGTGGCGTCAGTGGCAGCTGATGTCTCAGAATTAGGATATAAGTATCCTGAGGGTTCGATGGAGCTGCATCCCATCACAGTGTACATCTATCAGGTGGCCATTCTTCCGATGGACACTCCTCAAGTGGACATTATTCGGATAGTCCTTTCTCTGATGGAAATTCCCTTGGTGGCCATGGTGGTGCTAGTGAACATTTATCAGGACATTTATCAAGCCAATCTTCTGGTGGGCAATTATCTTGTGGGCAAATTTCTGGTAGTCACTCTTTTGGTGGAAACTCTTCTGCTAGCTTTGGAAGTGCTAGTGGTCACTCTTTTGGCGACCACTCTGCTGGAAGCCACTCTTTAGGCAGTCACTCATCAGGCCACTCTTCAGGCGGCCACTGTTCTGTAGGTCACTCATCTGGTGGGGACTCTTCTACCGGGCACTCTTCTGGACTCTCTTCTGGTGGCCAACTTCTACTGGACATTATTCTGATAACCACTCATCTAGCGGACACTCTTCTGGTGGGCATTCTTCTGGAGGCCAATCTTTAGGCGGACATACTTCAGGCGGCGACTCTTCCGGCGGCCACTCGTCAGGCGGCCATTATTCTGATGGTCATTCTGGTGGTCATTCTTCTGGTGCATTTGGTAGTTCTAGTCTATCTAAAACTCGGAAAACTGTTTCATAAAATCAACGATTTTAATTGGCAACTAATAATTGCGATAAGAAAAAAGATGAGCGCCTATCCTTGAGCCCCTATCCTTATAAAATCGCTGTCGAACTTTACAAAGTATTATTTGATGTCATTATACTGTTTCGGATTTCCAGAAAGTCCTGTATTAACAAGTCAAATTGCAGCATCAGTGAAACGGTGTAATTTTTACATTTTCACAAGCAGTTGTTCCCCATAAGTAATTGTTAGGAAAACCAATGACCAATTTCTGGCGATCCATTTAAGTTAACCCGCCATTTTAGTCAGCATTCAAGTGCCGGAAAGGATTCTATAGGTATTGCCCAGTGTCGTTGGTGTATTAAAGCCTAAATTTGAAGTCGGCCACTTAAATAAATTGTTTTTGTTTTTGACGAAGAGTTAAAAATAAAGAAATGCAATTGATTTTCTTTCTTTTTTTATTTCTTATATTTTTTTTTGTTTTTGTTTTTATTTAAAAGCTCAATGAAATTTTAACAAAAGTTTAGTATTTCAAAAACATTATTGTAAAGCCCAAAAGTATGCAACAGTTTTATTTTAAAATCATTAAATTAATTACACAGAGTAAAGGTTTCCTTTTGAGCTAAAACATGCTCTTGGTGTAAGTAGTGTTGCCAGATCAGCAAAAATCTGCAAAACCTGAAAAAAATCTGATAAACTAAAAAACAAGTATATCTGAAGTCTTTATGGATTATTAATAATTAAAACCAGGGTTCCCAGATTTTTTTCGAGTCACATCCCCAATTTTAAAATTTTCATCCCCGAAATTCCCCAAAATATATTTAAACAATCCCCAAAATTCCCAGCTAAAAAGAATACTGTTTTCATTGAAATTAACACATGAATATATCTATTTGTTCTCTAGTTAACTTTATTTAAAAATATAATATGTTCACTTTTTTGTATATCAGACTGATTGGTAGCGCGCTAGTTTATCAGTCTAGGGGTTGCGGGTTCGATTCACGCCAAAGACTGGGTGTTTTTGCAGACAAGCAGAAAGCTTAGCAGGTACTGTAGTCTTTTTATTAACAAAAAAACTAAGTAGATTGAGGTTTTACCTCACTATTTCTCGGGATGGATCAAAAGATTTAAAACAAATTTCAGTATTATTAAAATGTATATTAATTCTCAACAAAGATTTGAGTAACTAGATCTGCAATTTATTTCTTATTTAAGATTTTGTTTGTGCCGAAAAAATATTTATATGTATAATCAATTGTAGTTGATATGTAAAATAACTTTGCCAGGTCTAGAAACAAGGTTATTTCAGCTGCATTTGGTATTTATAAACTTTTCCCCAAAATACAGTTAAGTTGCTCCACTCTTTTTTTATTGCCATTCATCTTAATTGTTATTTATAAATGTCTTTTAAAACATTGTTATATACTGCTGCTAACTCGGGCCGCCGCCTTATTTATTTTCATTATTTTAGTTCTCTACAACCCTCGATACAATTTTTTTAGTAGTACCACCGCTAAAAAAGATTTAAGCCTGCAGTTCCTTCTAAAAATCGTAACGAAGATAAAAAGAGTAAGTGCATTAAATCAAGTTATATTGCTTAAATTATTTTCGGTATATTTTTTACCTTCTTTTACCTGTTTAAATTTTAAATAACCACTTTGTTGTCACATTGTATGAGAAACACTAAATTTTTTGAGTTATTCCTATTCAAATTTTCTAAACGATTTGTTCAATTGGAATATAGAAACATCATATTAAAAAAGGAATTATTTAATAATTAAATTACAATATGTAATCCCCACAAAATCCCTAAAACATTGAAACTATCCTCAACGATATCCCCAAACCGAATTTTTTATCCCCATAAGTAAATAAACATCCCCGAGGATAAATCCCCTATTCTGACAACACTGATTAAAACAAGTAAGAGTGCTATATTCGGCCGTGTCGAATCTTCTATACCCTTCACCACGGTGATTTTATTTATACAGACATGTACAGCATTATCCATATTGTTGACTGTTTTCATAAATTAAAATATGTATGTAAGTCGTATGAGAAAAAACTCATTATTTAAAGAAATAGAAGACAGCGGCTACGCAGCTAAATGAAAATAAATTCCGTTGGTTACAAGCCTTGCCATATAGTCAGCTACTTAATGATATTGACGACAGCTACATTGTGATCTCTGACATTGTTGTAGAAATACCTATTTTGCTTTTATAAAATTAAATCACTTTTTCAAAAAATAATAAATATTTTTTCCAAAACTTTTTGTTTGTATATGAATTTTTAATTTTAAATTTTGTGACATTTTCTTTGGTTGCATAAAATAAAATTATCGCATACAAAAATAGAAATTAGTCTAAGTTGACTACAACCACAACGGTGGTAGCTTTGCGGGTTTCAAAATAATCGTTTACCTATAAACGTGTGTATTTTATTTTTGACATTTTGTAGTCGGTATCCTGATGTTGTCTATTCATTTGCATCTAGGTCTTAAAAAGGGAGATCTCATCTATTTAAGAATCAAACGCATTTTCAAAAAATGTTACTGTATAAACATATGTATATTCTTACTATTACAAATATATTATGGAACACTCATGATTTTCATTTTCAAAGAATTATTGTAAAATTTTTATAAATATTTCGAAAATCGTTTGTATTAATTTTTTGCGAAAATATTTTTCGGAAATTTTTTGTAAAATTTTGTTCGAAAATTTTTTGGAAAATGTTAAAAAAAATTTTTTTTTAATAAATTAATTATTTAGGCTTAAGTTCTGAATTATAAAGAGATAAAGCAAAATTAGATACCAGCAAAGCAGAATGCATCTTCTAGACAGCTAATAAAATTCATAAAAATTTTTTTTAATTATTCTGTAAAAATGTCCTTTTGAAAATGTTTTGTAAATATTTTTTAATTTTTTTTCAAAAATTTCAAACATTTTTTTTTTTAATTTTAATGATTTTTTTTTTAATTTATGACCCATCTGAAATCTATATTGAGTTATAATGGTCAGTCTACAGCAAAAAAAAAATTCTTAAAAAAAAATTCCTCATATTGCCCCTACCCCCATGTGTCGTTTAACTGTTCCTGTTTACCAGTATGCACCCAGTACATTTGCTATCTCTATGTGTATTGCTTTCTTTAAAGGTCTTTAATACAAATCAAAGCAGAAAACCCCTACCAATCTAAAAACAAACAAAAATACCCCTTGCAGGGGTTATTAATACCCCGAGATCTGTAAGCAATCTTGTCGCAGTCTAATATTTATTTGACAAAAAAAGAAAAAGAGAATCATTAAAGCCGAAAAAAATTAAAAAAAAACCTGAAAAATATGGGTGGGCGTGGTTTTTGGCCCGCAGCCTCTAAAGGAATGATACGATATGATATGTTGCTGAATTGCAATCTCAAAATTTTCGAAACTATGCCTGATAGATGGGTGTGCTTAAATATTTTGTATCTTCTCTGGTGCCTTGGCCAATAAAATTTCAACGTCAACACGTATAGATGGATAGATGGACAGACGGACATCACTCAATCAACTTCTCTATGTATAAGCATCCAGAATATTTATAATTTATGCGGTCGGAAATGCTTATTGTAGAAATTACACGCGAAATGAAAAACTTACATTACACCTGTGGTGAAGGGTATATCAAGAGAAACAAAATATTTTTCTTTATTAGAACACAATTTTACTATACAGGGGTTATTATAACAAAATTTAGCAAAATGTCCTTATTTTTTAACCGACCATGTACGAATATTTTGTAGAAAATTAAAAAAAAAAAACTAATGATTCTTAGATAAAAGAAATGCAAAATTTTGTTTGATTCTCACATAATTTCAAAAATAATTTATTCAAATAAAAATAAAGTACAAAATGAAAAAGAAAAAACGAGTTATAATGAACAGAGTGAACGACTCATTAAAGCTTTAATATTTTGTTTTTTAAATAATTCAGAAGAAACAAACCCAAAGAACAAGGAGTTGCGTCATATTGTTTTAGTTGAGCTGAATCATAATCCTCCATCTACCTTAGACATAAAATGATAAATATTAACACTAACATCATGTTAGTGTTAACATCATGTTAGTGTTAACATCATGTTAGTGTTAACATCATGTTAGTGTTAACATCATCTTAGTGTTAACATCATGTTAGTGTTAACATCATCTTAGTGTTAACATCATGTTAGTGTTAACATCATGTTAGTGTTAACATCATGTTAGTGTTAACATCATGTTAGTGTTAACATCATGTTAGTGTTAACATCATGTTAGTGTTAACATCATGTTAGTGTTAACATCATGTTAGTGTTAACATCATGTTAGTGTTAACATCATGTTAGTGTTAACATCATGTTAGTGTTAACATCATGTTAGTGTTAACATCATCTTAGTGTTAACATCATGTTAGTGTTAACATCATGTTAGTGTTAACATCATGTTAGTGTTAACATCATGTTAGTGTTAACATCATGTTAGTGTTAACATCATGTTAGTGTTAACATCATGTTAGTGTTAACATCATGTTAGTGTTAACATCATGTTAGTGTTAACATCATGTTAGTGTTAACATCATGTTAGTGTTAACATCATGTTAGTGTTAACATCATGTTAGTGTTAACATCATGTTAGTGTTAACATCATGTTAGTGTTAACATCATGTTAGTGTTAACATCATGTTAGTGTTAACATCATGTTAGTGTTAACATCATGTTAGTGTTAACATCATGTTAGTGTTAACATCATGTTAGTGTTAACATCATGTTAGTGTTAACATCATGTTAGTGTTAACATCATGTTAGTGTTAACATCATGTTAGTGTTAACATCATGTTAGTGTTAACATCATGTTAGTGTTAACATCATGTTAGTGTTAACATCATGTTAGTGTTAACATCATCTTAGTGTTAACATCATGTTAGTGTTAACATCATCTTAGTGTTAACATCATGTTAGTGTTAACATCATCTTAGTGTTAACATCATTTTAGTGTTAACATCATGTTAGTGTTAAGTGTACACTGCCTATGTTAATGTTTTTTCAACGTCTTAACATGGTTGTTAAAACATTTCTTATAAAAGATATTTTATAACATGACAATGTTATGACTATTGTGGTTTGACAGTTTTATTTCCAAACAGCGCCATCTGTCGCTCATTCGTACTAGTACTATCTACTGTACAATAAGCATGTTGGAAAACAGAAAATTATGTTTAAACAAAAAATGACATACAAACGTTTTCGCCACCTGTAACAACGTAAAGAAACTAAATCCATTGCTGTGCCGGCCTCATGTCTTTTCAAATTATTGCCTAGTGAAGTCATGGTGTAATGTGAAAAATGAACTTGACTTACTTAAACTTGCTGTATGTTTGGAAACAATTATGCCATTTTCTGTTTGAACATAATTTTTTGTTCTCCAACAATGTTGTTTGAATACTTATTGCACAGCATATAATAGTAGTACGGTTGAGCAACAGATGGCGCTATTTGCAAATAATAATGTCAAACTAAAATACAACAACATTGCCATTGTCATGTTATAAAATAGTTTTTACCTCCGTCTCCATGAGACATTAACATGTCTTAATAAAAATTAACCTTCATATAAAAAAACATTCATTTTAATATTCATCATTATATGAATTTTGACTTTTGTTACGACATGATAATGACTAATGTAAACGGGGGTTTATAACAAATGTTTTAACAATCATGTTAAGACTTGGAAAAAAATTAACATGGACATATGTGATGTGATAACCTGATGTTATCACTTGATGTCTAATGTAGACAGGAGGTAAGACCATGTTAACCGCCCTTTACAGAAAAGCATTGCATTTAAATTAAAAAATCTAGCTTTTTGTGCAGTTTGGCGAACTCTATACGTTTTCAGCTTCTTCACATTATTTATGAAAGTGTTTTCCTAAATACTTACAAATATTTTCCTGCGGTTTCTGGATTGGCTTTCATTCCAAAATTTAATTCGGCTTCAGCTGCGAGTTTAGGAGTGCTTAGTGGGGGCCTGCTCTTGATTTAACGTAACAGCAAATCGCTCATGCGCAACTGAATATATTTTGCCTTTGCCGGGTTTCAGTGAGCTTTAAAAAGTTCCATAATCTTTTAATCGCTTTAAAATGATTAGTGACTATTAATGCAATATTGCAAGCAGTTTTTCCTATTTTGAACGTTTATTAATTACTACTATAATTTCTGGGTGTGTCTGAGAATCACGAGGGGTCATATCAAACCTTTTTTTAATTAGCCATCAACAAGTATTAACAGAAGTTAAACTGCATATAAAAAACATTATTTTTAATACTGGTTTTTATACCCTTCACCACAGGTAGAAAAAGGTATATATCATTCCGTGTGTAAGTTCTTTAAATGACCTCATTAAGTATATATATATATTCTGGATCCTTATAAATAAAGAAGTTGATTTAGCGATGTCCTACTGTCCGTCCGTCTCTCTCTCTATGTTCGGGTTGAAATCAACTTTGCCAAGGTAACCGAAGAGATACAAAAATTTAAGTCCAACAATCTACCAGACATAATTTCGAAAATTTCGCCAATGAAATTCAGCAACTTCAGACCACTCAATTCGAGGCAGCGGGCAAAAAACACGCCTACCTATATTTTTTAATTTTTTTTTTTGATTGTTTTTGTTTTTTTTTGGTTGTAATGATTCTTTTTTGATATTTTTTTATTGTTAAATAAATATTAGACTGTGACCAGCAGATCGCAAGGAGTGCATACAGATCACGGCGGATCAATAACCCCCTGCGAGGGACGATTTTTGTTTGTTTTCAGGTTGATAGGATTGTTCTGCTTAGATTTGTATTAAAGACCTTTCTAGGAAGCAATACACATAGAAGTAGCCAATGGAACCACAGGGTTCCCACTGGTAACCGGGAGCAGTTAAAAAGCACAATATGAGGAATTTTTTTTTGCTTTAGTTTGACCATTATAACTTAATATAGATTACAGGAAGGTCCTAAATTTAAGAAAATTTGAATTAAATTTAAAAAAAAATTAAAAAAAATTTAAAAAAAAACTTTTTAAAAAAATTTTTACAAAAAATTTACAAAAGATATTAAAAAAAAAAAATTACAAAACATTTTCAAAAACATATTTTAACAGAAAAATTTAAAAAATTTGCCAAAAATGTTCGAATAAATTTTTACAAAAAAATATTTCTACAAAAAATGTTTGTAAAATTTTTTACAAATATTAAAAAAAATCAATATTTTTATGAAATCGAAAATAATGAGTGTAACATAACATATTTTTAATATTAAGAATATGTGTATATATTACTCTGTATATATTTACTTTACCATACGTAGTATAAGGCAAAGTATAGTAATCGTGAGAAAAATCGAGATTTTTTTTTTTTATTCGGACCAGCACTCAGGAGATGACCCCTACTCATGCAAAGCATTGTGCCAGAACTAGGAAATTACGTTATGGGAAGGAGGATAGAGGGAGTAATGTTTGTGGACATTCGATTTGAATTTTCCAACATTGTAGTTGACAGGAAAGACCTCTGTATGAAGATGATTCCACAAGCGAACTGTACGGCTAAAAAATGAATTTTCTCTGTAATGCATGTGCGATTCACTGGGCAATCGACCACAAAATGGATGAGCTCTTAATGAAAAGCGTGTTGTGCGCGAAAACGTGCGGATATCGGGAACTAGTTCCCTAATCTCATCAGAGCACATTCAATTGTAGTAGCGATAAAACAGCGAAACACAATCCACATTGCGTCGATGTTCAAGAGAGTCAATAGAGTTGGATACCCTACTATCACCTATGAGCTTCTTCGCCCTCTCCTGCACGCGGTCAAGTAGTTCTAAAACAGATTTTGGAGCACCGGCCCATACATGAGAGTTTTATTCTTATTTTGGCCGGATGTAAGTGGTATAAATAGTAAGGAGATCAGATGAGGTGAAATATGTTTTACACCGTTTAAGAAAATAGAAACACTTGAAAGCTTCTTTTGAGATTTGAAAAATGTGCTTAGTCAAAAAAATAAGAAACAGGGTAGGAGAAAGAACAAAGCCTTGCGGTACCCCTGAATTAATCTTGAACTCGTTTGATGAAATCCCATCTATAACAACTCGTATAGTGCGATCCCTGAGAAAGCTCGATATAAATCGAGAAAAGCTATCACCGACACCAAAAGCAATAAGTTTTGACAGGAGTGCACCATGCCACACTCTATCAAAGGCCTTGGAGATATCTAGAGCCACCACCTTACTTTCGCCGAAATGGTGAATGGATTGACACCATTTTTCTGAAAGGAAAGCCAGTAAGTCCCCTGTAGAGCGCCCCTTAGGAAATCCATACTGGCGGTCGGAGATCGGGATTTCGACGGATTTTTCCGTCTCCTGAGTCCATTTTCGCTATTTTCGCGATGATGTCTGTTGTATATATACCACCATTTTTTTTGTGGAGCTTGTAAAGGTCATACCGTTTGACATATCAAAATTAAATTTAGTGTGTGCCTTTGATATATGGAGGTGAAGCGCTGTATAGCTTTTGCTCATAATCGGGAGCGGGCAAGATGTAGTTTCATTACCACCAAATATTGTAAAAGCTCTAAAGGTCATACCGTATGACATATTCAGTATGTGCCTTGGGTATATGGAGACGAAGAGCTGAATAAATTTTGGGCATAATCGCAAAGGGGCAAGGGGTAGTTTACTTAGCACCCCAAACCGAAAATAATTAATTTTTCGATTCGAATATACTTTGAACTTATATTCTTTATGTAATATAAAATAAAAAAATAATTGTAATACCAAATTTTAGTACAATTGATGCTAATTTGATACAATTTTTTACAATTCGGGCGGGACAATTTAAAAATTATCAGCTCCCTATAATAATAGGTATGTATATGTAGTTAATTTGATTGGATGCATTCAAAACACCACCTTCAAGAACGTGTAACACACCTTAAAGTAGGGTATCTCGGAAGAAATAATGATCGAAACGAACTTGATGCAGTATTTTGAAAACAAAACAGAACAAAACAAAACAATAAAACATAACAAAT
Source organism: Phasia obesa (assembly GCA_949628195.1). Taxonomy (NCBI): domain Eukaryota; kingdom Metazoa; phylum Arthropoda; class Insecta; order Diptera; family Tachinidae; genus Phasia; species Phasia obesa. Next base: position 15,252,779 of record OX451217.1, on the reverse strand, counting down.
TCACAATCGTTGCAATTAAACACTAAATAAATGTTATATATTTGAAAACGAGACACACATTTTTCAATATTTCTGGAAAACAGCCATCAGTTCGCAAAATAACTCAAGCTAATTAAACATGGTAAGTAAGCTCTCTGATAAAATAAATGGATTTGTTTTCAAAAATAAACACTAAATTTAATTTCTCAAAAAGAACAAACTACTTGTGATGACAACTTTGCTACTGTTTGCAAGTTGTTGTACAAAAGCCGATGACCAGGATTCAGCTTTACAGCCTCAAGCATATTTAGCTGCTGCTTTAAGTGAAAAATTAAACTTAACTTATCAACTAACGGCAAAAGAAGGAGCAAAGGACGAGAGGCCAGATAATAAAGAGCACACGAACAGTTTAAAGAAAACTTTAACTTATCAACACAATCAACCAAAAGTTATCGATGATCCTTTGCCCATGAAAGTGGATTACATGCAACCTATTGCTATTGAGTTCATAAGTGACAGCCCATATAAGCCCATCTTTAAGGGGGTCCTTATAATGCGATTATTTTTTAATATATATGGCGTCCAACCGTTAAAGGAAGAAATAGACTCGCCTAACAATGTTGCTAATGCGCATGAAAAAAAGGATGAAAGCAATACCACGAACACTAATGCAATTAGTTCGCTTAAAGCTATAAATCATGATATAAAAGCGGAAAACTCAATAGAAAGCAAAAGATATGTGAAAAACCCCAATAAAATTGATGTCGTATCCACAAATAATTTTGCTGAACCCTTAACTAAAGACAAACTATTTAATTCTCAAGATGATATTGTATTAAGTGGTGCTCCCCCAGAGGTGATTTTTAAGCCCGGCGATGATATTACCTTCATACATGATGCTACCGTTTTAGACGATTACGAGCATATGCCGCATGAAGAAAAATTGGACAAAAACAAAAAATCTTCAATTTCAACAAGGACAACAACACCACTGCCTCCAACCGTGAAAGAATTGAACAAAAACAAAAAATCTACTCCTTTTCAACGCACAAAAGCAAACACGAGAAACAATAAGCCACCTCTACGAGCATCACAGACCACAGATGATAAATTTTCCAGTGCTGCAGCTACAAATCATTTAACAACTATTGAAAAAATTGAAAGTAGCCACAGTGGACATGGTTATGTTTATGATAAACCCAAAATACCATTTACGTTTTAAATTGCCTGTAAGGCTTCAAATTTGTTTATTTCGTTAATAAAAATATTTTATCTTTGTCATCTTATAAATATGTATGTGGTAGTATTAATATAAACAAATAAATAAATTATAAATATAAAATTTGTTTTAATCACAATTTATTTAGAGAAAGTTTAAAAACTGGATGACGTATATACATACATACATACATACATATGTACACTTAAGGAAAATTTGCATAAAATTCCTGCATATTTTAAAAGCGATAAAAATGCAATTAATACTCGTTAATCAATAATATTAACATTAAATTAATTAAATATAATTTTATTTTAAAAGTACAGTGACACTAATGTTTCATTCCAAAGGGTGTTTATTTTAAAGTTCTGTTAATTTTTAATTTAATAAATAAACTGAGATTACATTCTTTTCAATAAAAAATTGTGTTTCCTAGAAAAATAACTTTATTTCAGACATGTGGACGGCTTTATTTGAGTAATTTACATTATTTTGATTTTTATAAATTTATTTTCTTTTATTTAATTTTATAATTTACTTCCTATTAACTTACACAGTGCAATACGGAAAAAATAACCATATACGGACACCACTACTTGCTAAAATACCAAAAAAAAGACCCCTGTCTCCCAGTTTTGCCCAAAGTCCTCCAGGTTTTTTTTTTTATGGGCCCTCAAAGATGTGTGGCCTCGATGTCATTTTTGCAAAAAATTATCATTTCCTCAAGCTCATATTTTGCAAACCGTTTGAAATTTTGATATACTCTCTGAGGCAAAGTTGTAGCTCTTGTCATAAAATTGTGAACATATAAAATCAAAAAAACTTCATCTTCAAGGTCAAAATCGCAAAAAACTTTTTAAAATTAAATTTTTTTACCTGTTTTCCCCTGTTCAGGTCCATAGGTAGCAAACCGTTCAAAATTCAAGGAAACAATCAACTACAAAAATGAACCTAAGATCTCAATAAACAACTTTCTAGAACATATGAACTTCATAGGAATGATTCTTCGCTGTAGCTCCCAACAGCAGAAATTAATAAAAAAAAATTAATTTAAAATTTAAAGGGTGTCCCCATAGGTGACGTAATTTGACCTATTTGGGCCTATCTTTTTAACCGTTATAGACAAAATTTGAGAATTCGACAGAATATCGATTACTATGACCGTTATAATAAAATGTATAAAAATATTAAAAATTTTAAATTAAAGGGTGTTCCAATATTTCATTTAATTTGATGTATATGGCCATACTTTTGAACAGTTATACATAGACCGCTGAATTTTACAAAGAACCTGTATTGCTAAGTCAGCTATAAAAAAAGTATAAAATTTGAATTTGGAAATAAAAGGGTGTCCCAATAGTTAATGTAATTCTATGTATATGGCCAAACTTTGGATCTGTTATAGACAGACAGCTGAAATTTACAAGGATCCTGTCTTGCAAAGTCCACTATATCAAGTATACAATTTGAATTTAGAAATTAAAGGGTGTCCCCATAAATTATGTTATTTGATATATATGGCCCTCTCTTTTGAACCGTTAAACACAAACACTTGAAAATTAGGCAGAATGATCACTACTTTTTTTGGTATAATAACAAGTATAAATATATGAAATTATAATGTAAAGGATGTTCCAATAGTTCATGTAATTTGATATATATGGTTAAACTTTTTAACCGTTATAGACAGATAGTTGATATTTAAAAGAAATCTTTGTGGCCAAGTCCTCTACAACTACAGGTCTTTAATTTAAAATTGTAAATTAAAGGGTGTCCCAATATGAGATGTTATTTGATCTATGTGACCCTGTCTTTGAAACCAGAGGCTTGAATGATGTCCCAATAAAAGATGGATGCTGGTGAAAATAGCTTAACTTTTGAACAGTAATAGGAAGAGGATTGATATTCACATAGTCTTTACTTCTTTTCCCTCTAATTTTGGCGCATATTTTATTTCGATTAAATCTAAATCTTACAGATTACTTCTTACATTTTTAGTTTAGAATTGGTGCCCTTCTATCTGTTTTGAAGTCGGTTTTTTTTGCAAGAATTATTTTACTATATTTAATTCAATTTAATTTATTTTATGTTTTTTTATTATTTTTTAGTTTTTGTGAATTTATATATACATATATGTTTGTTTAGTTAGTATTTATAATATAAAATGAATATCATGTTTTCAAATTTATGTATCAATGAAATCATCATGTATTTTATATGAAATCGTTAATTAATAAAAGCAATTTTATTATTATGATATTTCAAAGTATATAATCTTTATATTAGATTATAATATAAATAATATTTTTTATATTATGTTATTATGTATTAGTTTTTATATTTAACAAATTTTGGTTATATTTAACAATCAGGGTTGCCAATAATATGATTGTAATATGAAAATATTAGCGATTTTAACGATGATTATATTGCAAATTTGCACATTGTAAATTTGCTGTGTATATTCAACTACTTCGTGATTGTACCTTTTAAATAAATTTCATTTTATTTTCTTTAAAAATTCCGGCAACTCATCAAAAAGTACAAAAGAAAAATCTATATCTATACATATAATAAAGAAGTAACTCATTTCCGTCTGTCTGTATGTCTAATTTTCATTTACGTTCGCATCACGTAAAATCTACTTGACAATAGGTGTGGAATACTTTCAAAGCAAAATCGAGCAAAATATTATCAGGACGCCCACGACGTGGCGGGCACAGCTAGTATGAAATAAAATTCTTTGTGATTTTTATTTAGTTCATTTTATTTAATATACCTTCCTTCTTTTAGAAAAATACCAAATATGTTTGTAATTCTATTTTTAATCAAGCACAAGGTCTTTTTTATATAAAAATCTTTAAACAATTTTTATTTACAATATTTCGCTACACCATTGGGTAGCATCTTCAGGAAATAAAAATAATAAAACTTTTAAACTTTAGTTTAAATAATAAACTTTTATTATAAAAATAATAAAACTTTTATTATTTTTATTTCCTGAAGATGCTACCCAATGGTGTAGCGAAATATTGTAAATAAAAATTGTTTAAAGATTTTTATATAAAAAAGACCTTGTGCTTGATTAAAAATAGAATTGAAATATAAAAAAGGTCAAAAACTACAATAACTATCAAATATGTTTGTTTTTGTTTTGACGTCGGGTACCATCCACATGTCAGGGGTGACGCTATGTGGTCGCAAAGTTGGGTACCTCGTACTTGCGAATTTCGTTAAAGCTTGGCATTTCTTAAATTTATGTTTGATTTTTAAAAATTATACATGATCTTACAGGTGTATTTAATACCTACAAAATGATGCTTTAATCTTTAAATTTTGTTTTAAAATGAGCGAATTAAAAGCAATTTAATATTCAAATTTTTGATTTTTCGGTACCCTAGTCCAGTTTCTTCAAAATGTTGGTTACAATTTTCAGAAATTTTTTTTTTAATATGAGGAAAAATTTTAAATTTTTTCAATTTAAAATTTTTTTTAGCCTAAAAAGGGTCATCAATTTTGTTTTTTACTAGAAAAAAATTTTCTTAAGGAATATATTAAAATTTTATATATTTGTGTAACCTAACACGTTTAACCCGAATTTCGTGTTAAACTGATGATCCTTGTAGAAGATGGAAGTCCTTCAATTTGACCTCAAAATTTTGACTTTAGCCTATACGTCCTGAAATTCCAAAGCTGGGAAAAATTTTTTGTTAAAACATTTTTTTTTCAATTTTTTTTATTTGAACATTTTTTGGAAAATTAAAAAAAAAATTTAGAAAAGTTTTTTCTAAAAATATTTTTTTGAAAATGTTTTGTAAAATTTTTTTAAAATATTTAAATTTTTTTTAATTTTATTGATATTTATTTTTAAGGACCTTCCTGAAATCTATATTGAGTTAGAATGGTCAGACCAAAGCAAAAAAAAAGAATCCAAAAAAAAATTTGCTTATATTGACCCCCCATGTGTCCTTTAACTGCTCCTGTTTACCAGTGGGCACCCTGTGGGTCGGTTGGCTATCTCTATGTGTATTTCTTTCTATAAAGGTTTTTAATACAAATCAAAGCAGAAGACCCCTACAAACCTAAAGCCAAACAAAAATAGCCCCTCGCAGGCGTTTATTGATACCCTGAGATTTATAATAATATTTATTTGAAAAAAAGCAAAAAAACGTAAAAAAATATAGGTGGGTGTAGTTTTTGGGCCGCAGCCTCTTAAGAGATGATCCGATGTTGCTGAATTGCAATCCCAAAATTTTTTAAACTATGCCTGACAGATTGGTGTGCTTTAACTTTTTGTATCTCTTCTGGTGCCTTGGCCAATAACATTTCAACGTCAACACGGACAGACGGACATCGCTTAATCAACTTCTCTATGTATAAGAATCCAGAATATATATACTTTATGGGGTCGGAAATGAATATTGTAGAAATTACACACGAAATGAAAAACTTATATATACCCTTTCCACCTGTGGTGAAGGGTATATCGAAACAAGAAGACCGCTGTAATAAAGCTATAAATAGTACCAATTAATGCTGAAAGTATTTTATGAGCCCTAGGCCATGTGTGGACTTTCTGCGCAAAATACTAGAAATTTTGCAATTTTGGGATTTCAGGTCTTTATTTTGGGAATTGTGGTATTTCCTTTGCCGATCCAGAATATATATACTTTATGGGGTCGGAAATGAATATTGTAGAAATTACACACGAAATGAAAAACTTATATATACCCTTTCCACCTGTGGTGAAGGGTATATCGAAACAAGAAGACCATGTAATAAAGCTATAAATAGTACCAATTAATGCTGAAAGTATTTTATGAACCCTAGGCCATGTGTGGACTTTCTGAGCAAAATACTAGAAATTTTGCAATTTTGGGATTTCTGATCTTTATTTTGGGAATTGTGGGATTTCCTTTGCCGATATAATAGCAATGTTTTTGTCAATGGGAAATGTTAGACACTATTTATAGACTATATTTATATACGATAATAGATTTTAGTTTGAATCCTACGTTGCAGTGTCGTCAGTAATTATCAAACCAAAGAGTCTTACACCTTAGTGACGCATGCCAATAAGTTTTTGTTTACAATTGTGATTCAATAATCATTTTGTATAAGGAGTTTACTTGTACACAAGCATTTCCTATTCAACGATAGACAAAAAGGTTTCAACAAAAAAAAAGTAAAAGGAGACGAATAGTTTTTTTTTGTAAAAGAGCTAAGTGGAAAAATACCTTGCTACAGGAAAACGAGGGAAACTAAAAATGTCACAAAATGATACAGCAAAGTTGGCATCACTAGTTAAAGCAAGTGATTCAATTATATGTTTATTTTTTTAAATATGTTATTTTTTAAATATAAATACATAGCATACTTTAGGCGGCGAATTTTAGAAATTAATAATCATTGTTTTTTTGTGTTCGAATTCATATAAATCTACAATCAGTAGTATGAGTGAGAGTGTCTAGGGTAGAATAAAAGTTACGAAGAATAAAAGCACGATTTAAGACCAGATGATGGTTTATTTAAGTTAAGTTCATATTCCTGGATAAAGCCAACTTAATTTAGTTCCCAAAAAATTTAAAAGGTCAGGTGCCTGCGATAATCTATTACTTAAATATCGTTTTGCTGATTTGGCTGAATTAATCACGTTGCTAGTTAAGCTTTTTCTCTCTTTTATTATTAAAAAATTTCATTAAAAAGTTTATGTTCAAAAAGTTATTTTTTGAGACGTGAGTCTCAATCAGATATTTTTCACATCCGGTTTATGAAATCGATATTTATTTCACATGCCTCTAAGCTGCTTTTTAAGTTAAATTATTCATTATCTATACATAGGTATAATAAAATAGTAACTCATTTCCGTCTGTTTGCTTTTCCTTTGCGTTCGCATCACGTAAAAACGACTAGATGGATTTTAACGAAATTTTGTTAGGAGGAACCTTGGTATCCTGATTCCAACACTGGATACTTCATTCGCAAAAATATTTTATTTTCACGAGAAAGTGGAGAAAAAGCAGTGAAGTACGTATTCTCCGGTTTAAGGGTACTAAAATTTTCGGTTTCAAACTGGGATATTTTGAAAACAGTATTGCACCTAGATATTTTAAACAATAGATGGCGCCAGTTGAATAAAATTTCTATTTGATTTGTATTTTTAATTTGTGGAATTAGATTGCTATTAAAATATTTTAAACACGTCTTACAGAGGTGTACAATAATTTTTTAAATTTTATATAAATTTTAGAATTTTAGCCAAATCTGGGTACCTTTATATAAAGAGAATACTTATCTGAATGGATTTTAACAAAATTGTGTGAGGAGATACCTTAGCATCCTGATTTCAATACAGGATACTTTTTTCCGCAAAAATACCTTATTTCCAAGAGATAGCAGTAAAAGTAAATGGAATTTTTTTTACCGAGTTAAAGGTAATGCATACTTTAAGGTATTTTTTTTCGCAACAGATGGCGCTGTTTTAAAATAATGACAATATATTAATTACTTACTGCTAAAAAGCCAATTGAATACAATTTTTATTTGATATGTAGTTTAACTTTGTAGAATTACATTGTTATAAAAATATTTTAAACACCTTTTACAGAGCTGTACAATAATTTTTAGAATTTTAGAATTTTTTTTGTAAGTTTTAGAATTTTATACTGGAATAACTCAAGCACTATAAAAGTAAGAGTCTTACAATTGGTGTGTAATGCTTTCAAATCCAAATCGGGCGAACTATTATCAGGACGCCCACGACGTGTCGGACACAGCTAGTTATTCTGGTAATGTTATTCTTTAAGCTGAGAAGCCAGATTTTGTTAAACAAAACAATAATTTTATATTGAAGACAAAAGAAGGGTAAAATAAAATAAATTCAAAAAAACTTAATCACAAATGCAAATGACTGACCATAAGGAGTCGTTTTTGATTTATGCAACTAAAAGTTATTTTTTAAATTAATTTGACGTTTCTTTTAGTTTTAAACTTAAGAAAAACTTTAGAACAACCTAAGATATTCCAATGAATATTTAACTAATTTTTGTAACTTTTCGGCAATTCAAAGTCAAGAACTTTTGGAAAAAAACACAAAAAAAATAAATATTTAATTTATTAATTTTTATATAGATTCTGATTGCTTATAAATTATGAATCATAAGAAAAGAGGTAAAGAAGGTTTTTAATGTTGTTGCTTGTTGTTTTATTGGAAATATAATAAAATATAAATATGTATGTTGCAACCACCTGTGTTCGATTAATATTCCTTATTCGAATGACATTAATCCGATTAGATTTCAAATATTATTATTAGTATTATTTTGAAGCACTTTTTTAATTATTCATACAGTGGCGAAAAACTGGAGAGGGTGCTCTAGATCAGATGGTTAGTACGTCGGCTACTAAGCATCCATGTTGGCTTGATTCACCAGACTTGTATCCCAGCCGGGCAATCATCAGCAGTTATTTTTCTGATATTTATTAGTTTTTTCTATTCATGATACCAGAGGCGCTGTAACATTGTTCTCAAAATAATTATGACGTGCAATTGCATTTGCCAGAATAAAATCGACCGAACGATGTTCTTGCCATAAATGAAATTTTAAATAGAAAATCGTCGAGTTTATAACTCAGAAAAGATATAACCTTAAAATTTTTCCACAATATTTTAAATTTCTCTCACTAGCTATGGGGAAAAATTTGCTGAAAATTGTTTAAAATATTTTGAAAAAACTATATCCGGTTTTTGAAATCCATAATAATAATGTAACTTGCCACTCATGCTTTTCTTGCGACTAAATTAAGTAAAAAATATTAATTAAAATTTGCTTAAGGAAGCACAATATTTCAGGGTAAAGAAAACAAGAAGAAAACACATGAAAAAGTAACAAAAGAAAATAAAAACAAAACCAATTATAAATGCAAATGGCAGACGACATGGAGTCGCTTGATTAATTCAAAATTAATTTTTTTTAATTTAATTGGACATTTGTTGTTGCTTTAAGCCAATAAACAGAAAAGACACGAGTCAAGATATTCAAATGAATATTCAGAAATTTTTTTTCATATTCCTTTTCGGCAATTTAAAGTCATAAACTTATCAAAAACAAGTAAAAATAAAATTTAATTTATTTTATATTTATTCTGATTGCTTATAAATTATGAATCATAAAGAAAGTAGTAAAATTGGTTTTATTATTACAATGGATTGATTATATTGTTCTTCTTTTAGTAAATTTGCATAGATTTAAGAGAAGTTTGCTGATTTGATACAATAAAATTATAGATTTTTAAGAAAAAAAACAAAAATAATATTTTGTGGACTCACTAGCTGACATAAAGTCGTATGACTTATGTTGAAAACATACAAACTGTTGTGATCAACCTCTCATAATTCAAAAAAAAAAAAAAACAAATATCTAATTAGTTTAGTTGATATTCTTTTGAAAACCAAAATGAAATTTTGCTAATACAACTCACTCCAAAAATAATTGATAATATTTTATTAAACTGTCAATTTCAAGCAAATAATAATTCCTGCAAAAATATTATTCTTACAAAAAAATAAGGATGACAAAACATTCGTCTAGTTTTTAACTCAGAAAAGATATAATTTTGAAATTTTCCACAATATTTTAAATTTCACTCACTAACTATTGGCAAAAAATTTTAAAAATTTGCTGAAAATTATTTAAAATATTTTGAAAAAAACTGGACCAGGGTATCTGAAAACCCTCGCTCATTTTAAACATAATTTACAGATTAAACCATCACTTTATATGTATTAACTAGACCTTTAAGACCAAGTATAATTTTTAAAAGTCAAACATACATTTAAGATTTCTAAATTCTTTTGAGGAGCGAGGTAACCAAATTTGAGACCACATAGCGCCACCCCTGTCAAGCGGATGGTGCCCACCGTCAAAACTTAAACTAAGATACTTCTCTGGTATGCTCATGGCAAATCTTTGATCAATCGGCTGAGCCCTTTAGAAATGGCTGAGTTATTTCCAAAATATTTTGATGATGACCCACTGTGCAGCGAAACACATGTTCTGGGCAAATTTAAATTATCTGTCAATAACGTTTCAAATAACTTCACACTCTCTATTCGTTGAGTTTAAATATTTATTACAGACAAACCTAAATAAGTTCCCAAAGCGTAACGCCCTTTATCGCCTAGATTTGGCGCTGCAATGACAAACCGAAATAAGATGCAACGTTCTGCTAAGAACAGTAATGGTAACAGATTTAATAAAATCTAAAAAATTGAAACGCAAAACAGTTTTTTTGCGGCCAACTTCACTACTTAACGCTCTGTTGAAATCAGATTTAACAATAACTAGGCGTTGGTGCCGGTCAAAACATAAACAATTTTTTGAAATTTTTTTTTTAATTTTTTTTCAAAATTTTTGTTTGACAATTTTTTGGAGATATTTTCTTGAAAATTTTTTGAAAATTTTTGTGTTATGCCTCTATGTTTCTTTGAAAATAGTTTTTTTTTAATAATTTTAAAACTTTTTTTGGAAATTTTTTTGTAAAATTTTTTTTTCAAATTTTTTTTGTAAAATTTTTATTTGAAAATTTTTTGGAGATATTTTATTGTGTTATGCTCCTATGTTTCTTTGAAAATTGTTTTTTTTTAATTTTTTTAAAACTTTTTTGGAAATTTTTTTTGTAAGTTTTTTAAAATTAGGAACTTGTGCAATCTATATTACGTTAGAATGGTCAGACTTAAGCCAAAAAATTCTTAACATTTTTTTCTTATATTGAGAATGGGCCTGGTTACCAGTGAGCACCCTGTGGGTCTATTAACTACCTCTATATGTCTATTAAGGCTTTTAATACAAATCCAAGCAGCAAAACCTTACCAACCTAAAAAATAAACATCAAATTGGATCTCGCAGGGGGTTATTGATTCCCCTAGATCTGTGTGCACTCATTGCGATGTACCTGTCACGGTCTAATATTTAATCAAATAAGCAAAAAAATTAAAAAAATGAAACCATAAATATAAGTGGGCGTGGCTGTTGCCCGCAGCCAATCAATCGTTCTCATTATTTCTGTTTTCTTTTTGTTTTACTTACAGCAAAGAAGAAAAGAAAACAAAAGCAAACGTTTCGTTTTGTTTAGTTTTGCACTCTGGAAATAATACTGATTTCAATTATTTTACAGCTTTGATAAAATGGTACCAGACACTAGGCACCAGGCACATTTCAAATATGTTCTATCAATATAGACAGATCACTACTTCTGGTATAGTTTTTCGCTAATTTTTTAACCACCTTTGTATCACAGCATTAAATAAATTAAAAAAATTAACATATTATTTTAGTCAACATTTTGAAAAATCTGACAGATCCGATATAATGTGGGGGGTACCAACAAGGGCTTTAATAAATTATCCTATTCTTCATGGTCATAAATTAGCGAATTATATTGACATAATATTATTATGTATGATTTTCGATATAATGGGTGATTTTTTTGAGGTTAGGATTTTCATGCATTAGTATTTGACAGATCACGTGAGATTTCAGACATGGTGCCAAAGAGAAAGATGCTCAGTATGCTTTGACATTTCATCATGAATAGACTTACTAACGAGCAACGCTTGCAAATCATTGAATTTTATTACCAAAATCAGTGTTCGGTTCGAAATGTGTTTTATCGACAAATTTTGTTCAGCGATGAGGCTCATTTCTGGTTGAATGGCTACGTAAATAAGCAAAATTGCCGCATTTGGAGTGAAGAGCAACCAGAAGCCGTTCAAGAACTGCCCATGCATCCCGAAAAATGCACTGTTTGGTGTGGTTTGTACGCTGGTGGAATCATTGGACCGTATTTTTTCAAAGATGCTGTTGGACGCAACGTTACGGTGAATGGCGATCGCTATCGTTCGATGCTAACAAACTTTTTGTTGCCAAAAATGGAACAACTGAACTTGGTTGACATGTGGTTTCAACAAGATGGCGCTACATGCCACACAGCTCGCGATTCTATGGCCATTTTGAGGGAAAACTTCGGAGAACAATTCATCTCAAGAAATGGACCGGTAAGTTGGCCACCAAGATCATGCGATTTGACGCCTTTAGACTATTTTTTGTGGGGCTACGTCAAGTCTAAAGTCTACAGAAATAAGCCAGCAACTATTCCAGCTTTGGAAGACAACATTTCCGAAGAAATTCGCGCTATTCCGGCCGAAATGCTCGAAAAAGTTGCCCAAAATTGGACTTTCCGAATGGACCACCTAAGACGCAGCCGCGGTCAACATTTAAATGAAATTATCTTCAAAAAGTAAATGTCATGGACCATTCTAACGTTTCAAATAAAGAACCGATGAGATTTTGCAAATTTTATGCGTTTTTTTAAAAAAAAAAGTTCTCAAGCTCTTAAAAAATCACTCGTTAATTTACTTTTCCATAACTTTAGTTAGAAAGTTCAATTATGCTATCACCAACTTATTATTTAATTTATATTGAAACGAGAATTTAACCTCATTTACATATTAATAAGTTTAGAGCGTTATATAACATAATTATTAATAACTTTTTGTTTTATAGTTAATATAAAATTTGAACATTAAGATAAGAACAAGTTTTAAATGTTCGAAATAATAACAATAATTTAAATGCTAAATTTTATAATGAGTTTGCAAAAGCAGCAACTTTCAAGTTCATTTTTATTAAATTTATTAATTTAATATGTTAAAATTTGGTTTAAATAAAATTAAAATATAAAAACGTGTTAAAACCAGATATTAAAAATCGGGATGATATAATTCTTAAGATTATTTACAACTTAATTTATAATTGACTTCCTTAATATCCTAGAACTGGATTATTTAGTCTTCAACTGAAAACATTAAATCTTAAATTTTTATTTATAAGTATAAGCCCTTGGGGCAATTTTTATAATTGTTCTATTCACAAGCATCCATATAATGGGTGTCGTAAGTCGACTATTAGATTACACACTGTGTAATTTTTTAAGTCATGGCAAAATAACCATATACGGACACCACTACGTCATAAAAGACCAAAAAAAAAGACCCCTGTCTCCCAGTTTTGCCCAAAGTCCTCCAGGTTTTCTTTTATGGGCCCTCAAAGATGTGGGACCTCGATGTCATTTTTGCAAAAAAATGATCATTTCCTCAAGCTCATATTTTGCAAACCGTTTGAAATTTTTATATACTCTCTGAGGCAAAGTTGTAGCTCTTGTCATAAAGAACAAAAATTGTGAACATATAAAATCAAAAAAACTTCTTCTTCAAGGTCAAAATCGCAAAAAACTTAAAAAAATTAAATTTTTTTTACCTTTTTTTCCCTGTTCAGGTCTATAGGTAGCAAAACGTTCAAAATTCAAGGAAACAATCAACTACAAAAATGAACCTAAGATCTCAGTAAACAACTTTCCAGAACATATGAACTTCCTAGGAATGATTCTTAACACCGTTTAGGTAGCGCTTAGGTAGCCGCAAAAGTGAAAAGTTTCCCGAAAATTTTTTAATTTCATTTGTTTTTTCTTTACTTCAACATTGAGATACTATAAAGCCTTCTCCCGTAAGTGAGAAGTGAGATCTTAGGGTCATTTTTGTAGTTGATACACAGTGTGTTATTTTACTTTCACTCCGAAATCAATTTTATAACTTTATTTTTTAAGAAAGTTGTATTATCGATAACTTAAAGTTAATATTATTATTTTGTCATTTATTATTATTTATTAAATTTAAAATATTGTGTAGATATTTATAAATTTCCTTACAGAATTATGTCAACCTAACTTTTTTATTTTTAATATTTTTTTTGAGGAAATTCTCGTTAAACAAATTAATAACAATTTAATTCTTCTACTAAAAATATCTTTAGTTTTTTATGGAAAGTTTACTCTATGCCTTCAGTGTTAGATGTACTCAGGTATAGAAAAGGTTATTGTACTATTTTTTAATTTTTGTTGCCGCTCGAAAGTGTAAGATGTTAATCATTATATCAAGTTTAACAACTAAATGAATAAACATTAAATAACTTGTTTTTTTTTGTTAAGTAACTAAGAACTCAAATTAATGTCTTTATTTGAAGCTTAAAAAAGTTTAAAAATGTGACTTGAAATAACTTTAAAAATAAACAAATAAATCAAATTTTTATTATTAAAACCACTCATCAAATAAATAAATAAAATTTGCCTAAATAGTCAGCTCTAAGGTCACATTGGGGCAATTTTATTTATTTTAAATTTAATTTATGCAACGCACTATCCCAACATTAATAAACAAAAGACAGTTAAAATTATGTTGTGGTTGGTTAAACCAATAATTATAGAGGGTTTCCAAAAGGGACGAATAAATATTAAGAATATCTATTATTAGAATATCTATTATTACTTCTTATGTCAACGAAATTTCGACTTTAGTTTTTATATATATTTTTTTAAACTAATTTACACTTTATTAGTTTCAGCCAGTGGTAGGCTGAAATTGTTCTTGTTTTGCAAGTAGATTCAAACTGAATCATCTTAGAACAAGGTGCTTCGTTTTCAAGTTTTTAAAATGGCGAAGCACTTTGATTTGATCAATATTGGGATGTTGTAAATCGTGAATGAGGAAGCGAACGAAGTATGAATACTGGGTTCCATGGCATTACGTAGAAATGTAGAATTAAACTCTAAAAATTTGTAGATAATGAATTAATTAATTCGGTTTATGATTGAAGGTAGAATTACGAATGATAGAGTGGATATGGTATTACCTGGGGTTTTCTAGCTGCCACAATTTAACTCACAGTGGTGATGTTTCGGTGATATATAAGTATGTATCGGCTGATAAACGAGAAAGCAAACGGTCAGAATTGGCCCATTGTTGTCACGAGAACACTTCCTTTTGCTTGTGAAGTTTTATCGTTCGTATATCATGTGTGAAAAAAGAAAAGTTAGCAAACTTTAAATAAACAAAACGGCGATATACACCAGAGATTAATAGTGTACAAATTTCATCCTAACTATATACACACAAAGCTACACACATCGAAACATCGACATCGAAAAAAAATACATTGAAAAATGTATGCATGACTTTATACACTAATAACTGTCCACTTCTGTGCATTATATCTAAATGTGTACATTGAAGACATTAAAGCATCTTTAATGTCATCAACTTTATATACGTATGCACATTCGTGGTGAAGATACCATTGACTTTGTTTTGTAACTTCATAAGATTAATGTGTGTGTGCGCAGTAAATGAAAACAGCGTTGCCGTTTTTGGTTGTTTGTATTTTAATTTAAATTTGTTTAGTTTTTTTCTCAAAGTAGAAAAAACAATTAATGAAAATTTTAATTCTTTTTAAGGAATTGTATTAGAGATTTGAATTTAAAATAAAGATTGTTTTATGTTTTAAATAATATAAAAAATAATACTTTTATTTATTTATTAATACTTCGCTTTGGTAAAATTAAGTGTAAATCAATACAAACATTTAATTTAATATTGAAATTAATAAAATTGAACTCGGTCCTTCGGACTATTTTTGTATAATAATAAATATAAATAAATACCCAATATCACTTTTATGTCTCTAGTTCAAAAGTTACAAAAAAACACTAATATGGCAACTCCCACCCATGTGTTTGCTTGCTAAAGCATATACACAAGATGTAGACAAGTACAGTCATAGCCACACATTAATATCAGATGTACATGCCGAAAGAAAGGCAATGTCTTCAATTTATAGAAGGTGTACATTGTTTTCTCTGATATACACATCAACACTTGCCTATTGAAGAACCCTTTATGGTAAAAAAATATGGAAAATATAAGTTTTGCTTTTTCAAAATGCTAAATTGCCTACAAATAGCCAGCCAACCATAAAAGTGTGATTTAAGAGTAATTTTGAGTAAAAATACATTTTACAATGTGTTTAGTATGTGATGTTGCGGATGGCAAATATTGTATCGCAAAAAACAAAACAAGATGATCATGTGTGATCAGCATCACATGGGAAATATAAATAAATTCTTAAAAATACTTATGTATTAAATAATTAATTAAATAATTTTTTTGTTTTTGACAGTCAAACTTAAATGGTAATTTAACTGATAAAAAAAATTTCGGCATATTATTTCCCCTCCGTAGTGAGGCTACCTGATAAATATGACTCGAGTAAAAGCAACCTGAAGAGCCTAGGGCCACATTGTTGTCTTCAGAGGGTTTAAATTGAACGCAGTATAAGAAATTGGTGTTTAAAGTGTTGATTTGTGGACCCATTGCTGCCTAGTTTGCAGTATCTTTCACTACTTTTTCTCAATTTTCTCTTGGAAATGAGATAATTTTGAGGAGAAAAGTATCCTATATTTCACCCAAGATAGTAAGGTACTTCTTAAAAAAATTATATTAAAATGTATTCATTAGTTTTTACGTAATGCGAATACAGACAGACATAAATTCGAAAAATTGCTGTTTTTTATTTCATTTCGATTACTATCTGCAATAGCAACAAAATTTTTAAAAAATATTTCATGTAAAGGAAATGGTTCTATAACAGTTTTTTTTATATGTACAGATATCTACTTGTTACCTGGTGGTAAAATATTGTTGCTACAAATACTCAGCTTCGAAGGAAAAGTATCGAGTATGTTCTTGTATTTACTCGTATCCTTTCTTCCCTAATTATATACTATTCATCTTTTAGTACATTTGTGATATGTTTCATTACAATAAAATGGTTTAACTTCATTTTTCTAACTAGTTTATTTAAAAATTTATTTTTTTAGTTTTTTTTAATACAGTTTGAAATGATTACTTGATTTGTGAATGAACTTTAAAGATGCGATCTTGTTTTAAAGGAGAATACATTTTAATTTTAAACTAATTCTACATACAAGTTTCTAAATGTCTTTTGCATAAATGTTTGATTAACAATAACTCAGTGAGCATATTTTTTTTTTTTTAAACAAGTTTCAAGATTCGGCATTTCTTATAGTTTTCAAAACTTGTCACATTAATGATCATACTCAGTCACTACGCTTTTGAAAATTAAATTCTAAACCTTTTCTCTATCGATGTTATGGATTAGACTAATTAGATTATTGATTTGAAAAATTTTTAGTTACAGCATTGGAAATGGTGTTTGTTATTTTATATCGCCTCGGTTATAAATTAAATAGATTTTTAGTTTTTAAATAAATTAAATTTGAAAAAAAAAAATTATTTTTAAATTTTTATACAATTTTTGCATTTACTACAATTTTATTCTAATCGATAATGATAAACCATGCGATTGCAGAGAATATACATACATATATACTTATAAAATAATATGACTACACGCAAAGAAAAAATATGGTTGAGGTAACCATAATCTAAGAGCAACATGTTATGGCTGAATTATATGGTTCTAATCAAACTATATTATTTTAAACCATAATAATATTTTAAACATATTATTGTCATACATAAAAATAACATTGTAAAATACAACCATAATTATGTTTATAATATAATAATATAAACATACTATAATATAATGTGAAACATGTAAATGGTTATATATGACAACGTATGAATATATTTATAAATAAAAAAACCAAATACACAAATATTTCCATTTAGACTTACATACATATTTTGATATTTCTGCTTGCCTTTTTATATGTTTGATATTTTTAATTTAAAACTATCATTTATAATAAAAAACAAATGTATTTGTTGTTGTTTTTACGGTTTTATATGAACCGACTTTTCTGAACTGAAAAAATGCCAAAACCAAAATATGTATTTTTAAAACCAAACATTATTTGTTTATTTTTAGTCATACTTAACATACTATGTTTAATAATAATAATATATTATGGTTATAAATATAATTTTATTTTTAAATATTAAAAATAATTTGGTTGTGCTTTGAGTTTTAATATGATTCAAATCAACCATGTGGCTTTTTTGGTGCGTATAACCATTGAATGATTAACTGTTAACAAAAACTTGTTTATCGTGACCAAAGTATTGTTTAAAATAACTATAATTTGTTCACATCAAACGTCTATTGTTACAGAGAACATATTGTGTTTGCCGTGACCATACAATAACCATGTTTTTTCTTTGCGTGTAGGTAGAGTTAATTAAGGCAACTACATATATAGAAAACAAGAACGATAGAAACAATATTACGCCAAGTATATGATTTCCCATTAGATGTCGTAGTTCGCTCATTATAATTATCAAGTCTATAATCAACAAGTTGCTTCAAATAATTACGTGCAAATAAATGTATGTAATATGACAAATTGGAAAACCTGCAGTCAATTATTTGCCAATATGAAGACAGTTCCCGTGACGTCATATGCCCAACATGTGCACAAAATTTTAATTTTATATGCGAGATTGCGCAATCGTGTTCTATTATTCTTGATAGAAACTACAATGTCAGTATTTGATATTTTTACCGAGTGGTAATTAATAAAATTACTTTATACCTATAGCCTAATTGGTAGTAATTCTATTAGGGGTTGCGGGTTCGATTCCCGCTGGATGTTTTTTAGCAGACAAGCAAAATGAAAAAAAAAATATTTTTAATTTAAAAAAAAGTGCAGGAATAAATTATTTTTTGGCATAAAATGCAAATAGAATTATTTCAACGAATTCTCAGATGCATTATTGCTGATATTACTCAAAAACTGATGACATCTTTTTTGAAGGGCCTACTGATTTTCCGGCAGAACTCAGTCATTTCTGAACCGATTTTAAAAATTTTTTCTTTATTAGAAAGGAAATGCTTACAGATTGGTCCCATTTTAAAAGAAGATCAGATCCCCATACAACATACGTGTTTTTTCCGTGTATTATGAACCGTAAAGGGCACCCTTTTAAAATTTTAAAAACTGCATATCACTATAGCTGCCAATAACAAAAATTAATAAAAAATTAACTTAAAAATTAAAGGGTGTCCCCATATGTGACGTCAATTTAAATATATGAACCATTTGAACCATTGTAGACAATCACTTGAAAATTGGACAGGATGACCAATATTTATAATCAGAAATTAAATATTTATAACTAGAAGTTAAAGGGTGTCCCAATAGTTGATGTAATTTGATGGATATTGCCAAACTTTTGAACCGTAACAGAGAGACGGTTTGAATTTACAAAGAATCTGTATATCTAAGTCCTTTATAACATCAAGTATATAATTTAAATTTCGAAAATAAAGGGTGTCCTCATAATTGATATAATTTTACCTATCTAGCCCTATCTTTTGAACCGTTATAGACAAACACTTGAAAATTAGACAGAATCTCCACTACTATGTCCCTTATAATAACATTTATAAATATTTAAAATTTTAAAGGGTGTCTCAATAGTTGATGTAAATTGATGCATATGGCCAAACTTTTAAACCGTTTTAGACAGACATTTGAAATTAACAAAGAAGCTGCCCGTTAAAATAATTGTTTAATTTAAAATTGTACATTTAAGGGTGTCCCCTAAGTGATATTGTTTAAGCTATATGGCCATATCTTTGGAACCGTTACTTTTTATTACTGTGTCAGTAATAATAACTGTAAAAAAAATAAAGGGTGTCCTCATATCTGACGTAATTTGTCGTTATGGATAGACATTTGAATTTACAGAACGTTGCTCCGTTAGAGCAACATGTATAGAAGTATTTGATTTGAATACTATCTCTTACAGATTACTTCCTTTTAAATTTTTAGTTTAGAATTGATGTATATATATTTGTTTTGTAGTCGGTTTTTTTTTTTGCAAGAATTATTATTGACTTTAAACGATTTTGAGGGCTTTGCAATATATTTTTTTTGTAGCTAAAGGATTAAGATTTTGTATTGATTTTTTTTTTCTCTTGGAAGGCTATATTAACAGCTTCTTATATTATTTTTAGAAAAATTTTAATTAAAACATGTATGTTACAAAATTTTGTTCGAAATTAAAATAATATATATTTTTGTTCACTTTTTTGTCAAAGAAAAAAGTTAAAAGGTTTTCGAAAGTGAGGGACAGATACCTTAGTATCGTGGTTCAAATATAGGATATCGCATTACCAAGAAAGAGAGAGAACAATTAGTGAAAGTCCGAAATTTATCCCGATTTAATGGTATTGCAAACTTGGCATTTTTTATTTTTGTCAGCCTGTAATTTAAAACACTATTTACAGTTTACACTATTACTATTTACACTATTTATAATTTTGTAAAGTAATAACATAAAACAAATCTGAAGCACTATAAAATTAAAAGTCTTAAAGTAAATTACTTTCAAAGCAAAATAAATAAGCAGACCAAGTGGCGGGCACAGCCAGTTATGAATAAATTAATTATTTTCAGATAAATAAAAATAAATACTATAAAGTAATAAATTACAAAAATGTATTTTATTAACATTGTTGGGTGGTGCGCATTGTTCAGGCGTCTTCTCTTCTTGGTATTGGAAGGAAACATCACCCTGCCCTTAAGAACCAAAAAAAAAATTTTTTTATAGTATTAAGACATATGTAATCATCCATTTCTTTTAATAATTTAATAATTTTTAAATAATATTTTACGTCACCGCCCATAAAAAGAGGAGGGACGAAAAATAGCATTTTAGAATCTTCAGGTAGAAGTTTAGGTTTTTGGACATTTGCTGATCATAAAAGTTGCATTTGCTAAACAAAACTATGGGAAAACTTAAAAAATAAATTGTATTTTTCAGAGGTAGGATTAGTTGTTCTAAGGGGAACGTTTTTTTCCTTACTCCGAGTTTTCTTATTTTCTAGTTTTAACAGCCTATGAATATAAAAGATTTTTCTGCCAAGTTTTATGAATCTAGGGGCACTTAATAAATTCTCTGAGCCGATATAAACTAAAAAAAAAAAATAATGCCTGGCCAGATTGCCGAAATACCCCTATCTGCGAAGGCAAATAAAATCAAAACCACCTCAACATAACATAGATATCTTCAAATGGCTAACTAACTACAAATTTATTTTCCAAACAAAAACCTTTAAAATCTTTGAGGTATGTTTTCGAAAAGTGTTCTTGGGAAATGACCCTTAAAACTATTTAAACACAAAATATATTTACTTAACTGAACACTTCTTATTCTTGTTCTAAAGTCAGTTTACTAAAAATTATCTTCAACTTAATTTATGTTTTATGTGTTCCCCTTTCTATATTTTTAATTTCTTGATTTTTGCGATAAATTTATTTCTACTTGTTCTAATTCAAAGTTTTTATTCTTCAACGGTCTTTTATTTTTTTTATATTTTTATATTTAGTTTTGTGTTCTTTTGCCTTTTGACTCTATGATTTATAAGAAGAGTCACTTAAACTAACAATGTTAAATTAATCTTAATACCACGCACAAGAGTTTAAAAACCTGATTAGAAAATAGAAAATACAAACAAACTCACACTTGACCATCCATCCATACGTCCATCTATCCATAGAATAAATAAAGAGATAATGATCAAGCGAAAATGAAACGGCTAAAATCAAATAGATTTCTGGAAACTAATAACACTTCGCATAAAATTAGCATTCTAATGAAAGTCCATCATAAAAGATTTTAAGAGACAAAGCGTCTCGAATTGCAAAGCAACAAGAAAAACACAAAATTTCAACAAGTTTTAAATAAATAATAAAGTTTAAATTAACAAAAAAAAAAATATTAAAAACCTTTCATTTGCCAAGAACGAGAATTAAAAAAAAAACTGCATGTATAATGGTTCTTAAGCAAATTTTATAAATATTTAAAGTTTATCTACTTTTACTTGTTGGCGGTTTATGCCAAACACTACAGAAAATTATCGTTGTGTGTATTTTTTTTTTCGATACCAGTATTAAAAGTGGCCCACAGTGCTGCCGATCGCATAACAAATGAAAATTAACATGCGATTTTTAAACTACCGGTTAAATTTGATGCGGAGGTGTATAGATTAAAGACACTTGCAAGAAATAGCTCTTACGGTTATAGGTAATTAAAGCTAGAAAGTAAGAAAAAATCGGACCAAGGAGACAAAAGTATCCATTTGAAGAACTAATCCTACCTCTGCAAAATTAAATGTTATCTTAAGTTTTCCCATGCTTTTGTTTAGCAAATGCAACTTTTATAGCCATTTGCCCCTCCATTGCCCCTCCATTGCCATTTTTCGCCCCTCCCTCTTTTATGGGCGGCGACATAAAATCTTTTTTTGCAATAATAATGTAATTATTAAAAGAAATGGATTACATACGTCTTCATACCATAAAAATATAATTTTAAAGTTTTTATGGTCAGGGAAAGTATCCCTCAAATCACATCCCCCAAACCGTAATTTTTTTCGCTAATTTTCAAAAAATATTCATTTTTAAGCTTTTATGTCGAAGAGAAGAATATTAATAAAAGTCATTTTTAGGGTTCCGTACACAAAGTGTAAAAACGTAACCCTATTGTTTTCGCTACAATGTCTGTCCGTCTGTCTGTCTGTCAGCGCCTTTTATCTCTGGAACTGTAATAGGTAGACTCTTGAAATTTTCACAGATGATGTATAGCTGTTGCCGCTATAGCAACAAATACTAAAACTTATAGGGTGTTCCAATAGAGAGGTGTTATTCACGAATATGTGCATATTTCGTGAACTGTAGGTGGGATACACTTGAAATTTAAAAACAGTATTAAAAACTTAGTTCACTATATAAACAACTATAAAAAAATAATACTAAAAATTAAAGGGTGTTCCGATAGTGGTGTGATTTGCATTAATAAGGCCTAAGTTTTGATCCATAATAGGTAGACTCTTGAAATTTTCACAGAAGGTGTATAGCTGTGGCCGCTATAGCAACAAAAATTAAAACTTATAGGGTGTTCCGATATAGAGGTATTATTCACGAATAAGTGTTTATATCTAGAACTGCAGGAGGCATACACTAAAAATTTACAAACAGTAATTAAAACTTAGTTCGCTTAATAAACAAGTCTAAGAAAATAAACCTAAAAATTAAAGGGTGTTCCGATAGTGGTGTGATTTGCATGTATAAGGCCTAAGTTTTGAACCATAATAGGTAGACTCTTGAAATTTTCACAGAAGGCGTATAACTGTGGCCACTATAGCAATAAATACTAAAACTTATAGGCTGTTCCGAAAGTGACGTGTTATTTGCCTGTATATCTTTATTTATTGAGCTATAGGAAGCAATCACTTAAAATTTGCAGTGATTTAAACTATGTTCGCGTTATAAGCAAGTATACATATTAAACCTAAAAATTAACGGGTGTTCCGTTAGTGACGTGATTTGTATGTGTATATGTCATAGCTTTTGAGCGATAATAGACTCTTGAAGTTTTTACAGGATGAGTATTACTATGGCCACTATAACAAATAATAAAAATTAAAGGGTGTGCCGACAGTGACGTAATTTACATGAACATTGACTAATTTTTTAACCATAATAGATAGACTCTTAAAATTTTCACAAATGGTGTACTACTATGACCCCTATAAAAACAATAAAAATTTAAAGGGTTTCGTCGACAGTGACGTGTTTTGCATGTATAACGACATATTTTTTGAACCGTAATAAGTAGACTCTTCTAGTTTGTATAGAAGATGTGATGACACGGCCGTTATGGCAATTACTAAAAATTGAAGGGTGTTCTAACAGTGACATGTTTTTCACGTATAGTAACTTATTTTTTTAATAATAATAGGTAGACTCTTGATATATTCATAGAAAGAGAATTACCATGGCCGCCATAGCAAATAACAAAATTAAAGGATGTTCCGACAGAGACATGATTTGTATGTAAATAGCCTTATTTTTTGAACCATAATAGGTAGACTCTTGAATTGTTTACAGTAGATGTTGTACTTCTGCCGCTATAACAATTACTAATTACTAAATTACTAATTACTAAGTGACATGTTTTTCACGTATATTACCTTATTTTTTGAACCGCAATAGGTAGGCTCATGTATATTTCTATAGTGTATTACCATGGCCGCTATAACAAAAATTACTAAAATTTAAAGGGTGTTCCAACAGTGATGCAATTATGATTTTAATTTTAAAATTAAAGGGTGACTCATAAGACATGAAAAAATGAACAACTTGAATTTTTAAAGTTGTACTAAACATAGTACGGAACCCTAAGTGTGAGTCTAACTCGTACTTGACTAATTTATAATTTTATTCTTCATTTAATGTAACTAAGCCTTGTAGGCCATATATAGTTATTAAAAGCTACTAACAAATAATTTTACTACAACATTTTTGTAATTTATAACTTTATAATATTTAATATATCGGAGAATATAATTAATTTATACATAACTAGCTGTGCCCGCACCTTGCCTCTGCCTCGAAAGTAATCCACTTTAAGACCTTTAATTTTATAGTGCTTCAGATATGGTCTAAAATTTGTATAAATTTCCAAAACTATTGTAGAGTACTGTACTGTACTGTTTTAAATTACCCTCTGACAAAAATAAAAGTTGCTGCCGACTTTGTAGGACCATTAAATCGGCAAAATTGCGTACTAATAATATTTGTTCTCTCTCTTTCCTGGTAATGAGATATTTATATGGGAAAAAAATATCCTATATTTGAACCACGATACTAGGATATCTCTCCATAAAATTTTATTAAAATTCCTCAGGTAGTTTTTACGTGATGCGAACACAAACAGGCAGACAGACAGGCAGAAAATCATCAGGTTTATTATATGTATAGATAAAAACTTATTTATATTAGTAACAACAAATTTTATTTCAAAAAATAACAATTAATTTTTTTTTAAATAACTTAGAAACCAAAAACATTTTATGACCAGTTAAAAAGGGTTCCTTCCTCGTTTCTACCTATGCAAGATGAGCAAAAACAGAAAGAAGTGAAATTTTGTAAAAATCTCAACAACAAAAAAAAAAAAATGGCGCAAAAATCGCAAGGTTTTTTTTTCTACAGTATAAAAGTAGATATCGTAGATTTTATAGTGATGTATAACACTTAGGATCGCGATCGGTCTTAGTCTCAAAAACCTTTTATAATAAAAATAATTTATTTTTTAATTTTGAAAGAAATTTTTGATCATAAAAATTTAAAATAAAATTTTTCTAAAAATTAATACAAGTAGCTGTTAATATATTCTTTCAAAGAAAAAAAGTCAATACTAAATCTTTATTCGTTTAGCCACAAAAAAATACACTGCAAACCTCTCAAAATCGTAAAAAGGCAATAAAAACGTATGCAATTTACTCAACTTTCCTGATTTTAACAGTGTTCCAAAACGACAAATCTCAAGCAAAAGTCATGAAAAAAGTCTTATGATGCAGAATTTTGTTGTCTGTCGAGCTGCGTACATAAATTTTTGCATTTCTAATGTGCGGCTAGATTGGCAAAATACCTCACTGTGCGGCAAATTTGACCATAAAATGTTGACAGTTTGGCATGTGTTAGATGAAAATTTCTGTTGTTTGAGTTTCTCATAATGACCCGTATTCACTAGCCATTGGTTTGCACAAGACATAAACATCTTTATAACATCATAAAGGTGTTTGATTATCGACGACGAAAGCAAATTTTCCTTTCGTTTTGCTCTTTTCGCTTTCCATCTAAACGTTGTTTTGAAAAACACTTGCGGCAGAGCAGCGGTACTAATCTCTTCATGCTGTTGTAGGTGGCGAAAACGTGTTTATGTTTTTGTCCTGATTGACCATAATTTTCTATTTTCCATCAATATTCTTAGAATGCTTATACCAAGGCAAAAAGGTAGGTAGGAGTCTTAGTACGGTTGATCAGCAGATGGCACTGTTTGAACACTAATGCTAGCAACACAAGGTGGGCGAAAGTCGAATTTCACCCAACACGACTAATTTTATTTTTTACTATTTGTTATAGTGGCCATAGTAATACTCATCCTGTAAAAACCTTAATAGTCTACCTATTATCGTTCAAAACCTATGCCATATACACATACAAATCATGTCACTAATGGAACACCCGTTAATTTTTAGGTTTAATATTGTATACTTGCTTATAACGCGAACATAGTTTAAATCACTACAAATTTTAAGTGGTTGCTTCCTATAGCTCAAGAAATAAAGATATATAGGTAAATAATACGTCACTTTCGCAACACCTTATAAGTTTTAGTATTTCTTGCTATAGTGGCCACAGTATACGCCTTTTGTGAAAATTTCAAGAGTCTACCTATTATGGTTCAAAACTTAGGCCTTATACATGCAAATCACACCACTATCGTAACACCCTTTAATTTTTAGGTTTACTTTTTTAGACTTGTTTATAAAGCGAACTAAGTTTTAATTACTGTTTGTAAATTTTTAGTGTATGCCTCCTACAGTTCAAGATATAAATATATATTCGTGAATAACACCTCTATATCGGAACACCCTATAAGTTTTAATTTTTGTTGCTATAGCGGCCACAGCTATACACCTTCTGTGAAAATTTCAAGAGTTTACCTATTATGGATCAAAACTTAGGCCTTATACAGGCAAATCACACCACTATCGGAACACCCTTTAATTTTTAGTTTTATTTTTTTATAGTTGTTTATATAGTGAACTAAGTTTTAATTACTGTTTGTAAATTTCAAGTGTATCCCACCTACAGTTCACGAAATATGCACATATTCGCGACATTGTAGCGAAAACAATAGGGTTACGTTTTTACACTTTGTGTACGGAACCCTAAAAAACATATATCATAACAAATTTATCAAATTACAACATTGCATTGCAATGTTGTAATTTGCCAGAGATTACAATGCCCCAAAGAATGTGTGTTGTTATTGTTGATCATTTTATTGTATTGACGTACTATTAGGATGACGTAATATTAGGATGAGCCCCTAAAAATTCAGAACTCTCTGTGTTACTACAAATTAACATTAGATATTCATAATGTAATAACAGATGACTCATAAATAATTCACGACATAAACAATTTAATTTAAATGGCTTATTTGCAACTACGATTTGACTGCCCACCTGTAAAATATGAATATGAGACTATTCATATTTCAAAAATTATTATTATTACAAAATAATGAATTTAAATTTATGCAAATTGAATTCATAATTTTATTATTTCCCTTCGCTAATATTTTTCTTGGTATTTTTGTTTCTTGGTATTTTTAGAATCCAATAGGGATTAATCTATTTAAATTTGA
>OX451217.1:11160898-11286759 GCA_949628195.1 Phasia obesa | reverse complement strand
GGTAGCCAGCGGAAAAACCCAATTCGGCGTGCACGCAAATTTATGAACGTTTATTACTTTGCCGCCGCAATTGTCAAAATGAAGCAAGGGTGACAGGTAGCCAACAGAAAAGGAGCATTTCATCGTTTATCAGATTTCTACTGAAATCGTAAAAATTAAAAAACTTTTCCTTTATTGCTTACTTTTTTTAATTCTGAAAATCATAAAAATGCCATAAAGATCTGTTCCAAACAATTTTCTACATTCAATACTGTATTTCCACAGTAACACGTGTCCCACAGAAATACGTGTTTTGCCCAAAACAGTATTTCGCGTACTTGTTTTGCCATACATTTCTCATTCATCCAAAACACTTTGGCAGTACCTGGATATTGTATAGTGGTTTCAAAAGCATCTAATTTTTTTATTTTGTTGCGTTGTGTAATAGGAAGATATCAGTCAATTTTAGCGAAATTTTATATTTTATTGTTAAAAAAGAAAAAAATAAAAAATTTTAAAAGTAAAATTTTTTGTAAATTGTCTTCGGCAAGTTCTCAAGGACATATAATGGCCAGTGAAAATTGTAATAACTCGAAAACTTAAAGACATGTAGCTTATTGTAAATCTCATTGTGTTTGCCCTAAGGACCAGGATCCACTTTTTTGCAAAAGGGGAAATAAATAGCGTTAATTTTGCAAAAACTGAAAATTTGTCAATTATTTTCGATTTAAACGCTTTTTTTCAGATTTGGGGACTATGCGCTACGTGTTAACGTTGTCGAATTCGACTAAAATTTTGTGGGTGGAAGTTTCTCATCAAATCTAACATTAATCCGACATGCACCCCTTGAAATTGGAAAATTTATGTTTTTCACACATTTGAAAACACGCTATAATGCGTATATCAAGCAAAAAACTAAAATTTTCTGAAAATGAGCGAATTCACTAAAATGTGAATAAATTCGAAAAAAATCAATCGATTTTTATGGTCGATATCTCATTTTGTTGCTATTATATGTCGCTATGCGATAAAAAAATGAATCTGGAAGTTTTTTGCCGTTTTCGATTTTTTGTGATTTTTTTAAAACGAAAATTTTTGCCATTTTTACGTAAAAAATATATTTTTTTCTTAAGTTTTTTATTATAACTCCGATACTATTGATCCGATTGAAACGCGATATATAGACGAATTAAAGGCTATGCAAATCTTAATTTTTCTGAATTTATTTTAATAATATCGGACTAGTAGTTTTTGAGTTATCATTAATTATTTGAAGAAACGTCTCAAAAAAATTGCAATTTTAAAAAAAAATTTTTTAAAAAAAATCTATCCATAGAATTTAAAAATTTTACCATTTTTGTACTAAGGTAGCCATGATACATCAAATGTATATAGTAGTTACTCGAGCATATTTTTGCTGTTGCCCTGTGTTATGATTTATAAATGATAAAAGTGGTTTACAGACACAGACAACCTACACAGCAAATGAGCATAAGGTTAAATGTAGATAACGACAGAACTTATTTGCTATTGAAACAAATTAACACATTTTTATGGGGAATTTGCTATTGCGAATATAAAAATAAATATAAAAATGATAAAAGAAATTTTTAAGAAGTCACCTTAGGACATCAAAATGTTAAAAAAGTTAGTTATTTCTGATAAAAATAACCCAAGTATCAATTAATACTGGCTGCAATGTATGTAGTTAAAGTACATTAAAATTTAGCCGGTAGCGGGTACTGTGCTAATCTATCAGGCTGGGTGTTGTGGGTTCGATTCCCACTAAAGACCTTGAATGTTTTACTATAACTAGAAAAAGTCTACGCTACAATCCTCGTTTAATTAAGTTAGAATATAATTTGTAATTTTATTGTTACATTTAATAAATAAATAAAAATAAATTTGTTTGATTTTCCACCCGAAAAATTACTGCTTTTCGTTAAAAAAAATGTTAAAAAATTTTTATAATGTTTTGCCTTTGTTTACAGTGAGATCCGCTGGATTTGAATAATTTTCTATAAATTCTCAAATCTTGAATTGAAAACAGTAAAAAGTTTCATAAACTTTAGGAGGTTTAAGTTATTTATACTAATTTCTTACCAGCCAAGTTGCAAATCTATACTTTAGGCAGCATTTTAAAAGTTAATCCAATTTGGGATTTTTGTTTAGCACTGAGCAATTTTTTTGTTCAAGATATTGGACCCATAAGAATAAGAAGTATACTATGAAGTTTGCTGCATAATAACAAAATCATGTAATACTTAAATATGGATTTGCTGAGACTTTCTGCTTATCAAAACACAAAGTAGCCTAAAGCGAGCGAAGGTCCTACAATGGCTGAACTCACTAAACCTGAAAAGGTGGCGGGAGGCCACTACATGTCGACAGGTTCCAATAGTGCTAAAACAGCCCCTAGAACGAAGGCCAGTAAGGCGCTCATATATAATAGAAATAGAATAGAAGACGATACTTGCAGACTGGGCCTAGAAGAGGACGAGACAATAGCGCACATTGTGTGTGAATGTCCAGCAATGGCTAGCATAAGGCCTATGACCACGGGCAGAAACTTGTTAAATGTGGATGCCATGGGGGAACTTAGCCTTGGACAAATGGTAGCAATTACTAGAGACTCCGTGAAGAGAAAGAAGGCCCACAAGAGTATTAATCAAGAGTGTTAGCTGGTGTAGCATGAAACACATAGACGACAGCAGGATACCGACTACAACCTGTCTAAATTAAAATGCACACGTTTATATGAAGACGATTATTTTGACGACATCATAGCTACATGGCTACACGACCACCGTTGTGGCTGTAGTCAACTTAGCCTAATTTCTATTTTTGTGTGCGACAATTTTATTCTATTCTACAGACGAAAATGGCACAAAATAAGAAATACAAAATTATTTACGTTCAAAAGATTTTGAGCAAATATATTTATTTGTTTTGATATGATAAAAGTATTTTTTGAAAAAGTAATATTTAAAATAATAAAATACGTATTTCTACAATATTTTCATAGTTTTGAAGTATCGTTTTGAAGCTGTCGTCTTACACATAATTCAGTAGCTAACTACACGACGATTGTAGCCAACAGCATTTGTAGTCGTGCAGCGGTGTAGGCGCTGTTGTCTATGTGTTTAAAACTTGACTTTATGAAAATAAGGTTGCCGTAAGTTACAAGTCGGATGCCTATAATCAATTAGGGTCCATTAAGGAAGTGGTCTGCTTCGATACATCCCCTAAATTAACTTTAAAATTAATGTAAAACAACATTTTTTCTCTTGATTATATTTCAGATTCAAAACTTATAAAAAAAAATGCTTTTTAAAAAATACTTTTATCATATCAAAACAAACAAATAAATATATTTGATCAAAACCTTCTGATTGTAAATGAATTTGTATTTTTAATTTTGTGATATTTTTTCTGTTTAATAAAATAAAATTGTTGCAAACAGAAATGGAAATTAGCCTAAGTTGGCTAAAGCCACCACGGTGGTCGTAGCCATGTATCTATGATGTCGCCAAAATAATCGTCATCATATAAACGTGTGTATTTTTAACCGACTTCAAAAAAGAAGGAGGTTATCAATTCGTCTGAATGTTGCTTTTTCTTTATGTATGTAACCGCAGAACTCAGCCATTTCTGAACGCATTTTAAAATTTTTTTCTTTATTTGAAAGGTTATGCTTTCAGATTGGTCCCATTTTAAAAACAGTTCATTATATTAAAAATTAAAGGGTGTCCCCATACAACATACATGTTTTTTACGTGTATTAAGAACCGTAAAGGGCACCAAATTAAAATTTTAAAAAATTGCGTGTCGCTATAGCTCCCAACAGCAGAAATTAATAAAAAAAAAAAAAAAATAATTTAAAATTTAAAGGGTGTCCCCATAGGTGACATAATATGACCTATTTGGGTCTATCTTTTGAATCGTTATGGACTAAACCTAGAAAATTTTACAAAATGTCGATTACTATGACCGTTATAATAAAATGTATAAATATTCAAAATTTTAAATAAAAGGGTGCTCCAATAGTTCATTTAATTTTATGTATATGGCCATACTTTTGAATAGTTGTACACAGACCGCTGAAATTTACAAAGAACCTGTATTGCTAAGTCCGCTATAACAAAAAGTATAAAATTTGAATTTGGAACTAAAAGGGTGTCCCAATAGTTAATGTAATTCTATGTATGTGGCCAAACTTTTGAACTGTTAGAGACAGACAGCTGAAATCTGTATTGCAATGTTCACTATAGCAAGTATACAATTTGAATCTAGAAATTAAAGGGTGAGCCCATAAATTACGTAATTTGATCTATATGGCCCTATCTTTTAACCGTTAAACACAAACACTTGAAAATTACGCAGAATGTCCACTATTTTCTCTGGTATGATAACAAGTATAAAAATTTGGAATTATAATGTAAAGGGTGTCCCAATAGTTTATGTAATTCGATATATACATTTTAACCGTTATAGACAGATACTTGAAATTTACAAAGAATCTTTGTGGCCTCTATAACAACAGGTCTTTAATAACAACAGGTCTTTAATTTAACATTGTAAATTAAAGGGTGTCCGATTAGGTGATGTTATTTGATCTGTGTGCCCCTATCTGTGAAACCGTAGACAGAGGCTTGAATGGTGCCCCTATAAAAGACGGATGCTGATGAAAAGAGTAGAGGCTTGACATTCAAATAGTCTTAATTTTTTCCCTATAAGTTTGGCGCATCTTTTATTTGATTCAAATCTAATTCTTACAGATTACTTCTTACATTTTTAGTTTAGAATTGGTGCCCTTCTATCTGTTTTGAAGTCGGTTTTTTTTTGCAAGAATTATAATTTTGACAGGTTGTAGTCGGTATCCTGCTGCCGTCTAAAACTTAAATTAAATTACAAAGTTGTTAAGTAGTCACGTAGCATATGTGAGTTTTTGTCGAAAAATTACCTGGTATTTAGTCTTTTTTTAATTTTTTTTCAAACATATTTTTGTTGTCTAAATTGTTGAATGAGTTGACATTTCTAATGCTTTTGTTATTTATTTTTTTGCAGAAATTACGATATTTTCTACTCGAACTGAAGTAAGTGCATGACTTTATTTCTCTCTGCCCTCCTCTATGACAAACAGTTTGAAGTCAAAGAGTTTAAAACATCGTTCGCCAAGCAGAGAGTAAATATATTTTGATGTTAATGTATTTGAGTTTTGGAGTGTTTGTATTGTGTGTGTGGCCAAGTCGTGCATGAAAAAACTTTGTTACTAAACTAAAAGCTTTAGAGTTCTACATTTTGAGTTGTGTTGAAAACATACCTACAACCAACACATTCAGTATCTTTTGCAAATGTTTGTATTTAATATTCAAAAGGAATACCTATGTATGTAGTGTTTAATGTAACCTTATTCAAAATAAGGGTGTTTCACAAGAAAAAAAAAAAGAATTTACTGTTTAATTTTTCAAAATCTTGAAACTACTTTTACACTTTATCTAGATAAAAGTGAAAAGAATTAAAAAAGTCAAGGCCCCTTGATCAACTTCTTCC
The DNA here is from genome assembly GCA_949628195.1 of Phasia obesa. NCBI lineage: Eukaryota > Metazoa > Arthropoda > Insecta > Diptera > Tachinidae > Phasia > Phasia obesa. The sequence continues at coordinate 11,281,227 of OX451217.1, read as the reverse complement.
TTCTTTTTTAAAATGAGCATTGGAGTTGGCGGTAGTATATTCTTAACAAATGCTATGACTCATATTAAAAAAAAGAATTAGCTTGAGTTAGTTATTGTTGTTGTAACAGCTCTGCTGTTGTCGGAAGTTTTTTCCTGAGGAAAAACTTTCGGTTGGTACAGCTGTTCCTGAGTTGACAATCTTTGGCCGAGTGGTACTCGGGTCGTTCCGGAGCGAAGATCCAATTGTCGTGGGAACGAGCTTGAGTTAGTAGTTACATAAGCTTTCCTAGGAAAATCGGATCATTGACAGTAACTATATTCCTGATAATCTAACAACTACAAGACCGAATAAATTCAGCTCCGTATATTTATGGCTATAGGGCCATATTACCATTCACATTATATTTATATATGTTGGCTCCATATCTTCAATGCTGATTTTTAATTATTTTTGTAAAATTCCGTGTTCTAGGCGGGGCGTCTTTTTAACAATTTTCAAGTAACCTGTGCCAATTACTTTGCGGAAAACTATCAGCCAACTGCTGATGATAAACTGTGTTCGATCTTAGGTAAAATATAGATCAAACCGCTTAATGAAACAAGAAAAACGGTCTGTTATTAAATATGACCTGTAACAACTTATGGCAGAGTATGGTAATAGTGTAAGAGATAAAATTAAATACAAAGAAAAAAAAATCAGTGCAAGAGCAACTGCAAAAAAGGAAACCATTGTTACCTTTTTGGGCATATCCCTAACTTCTTTAATATTCGATTAAGCTAAACAAAGTACATTGTACCGTATGTAGTAAATTTATTAAGAGGTTTTAAACACATTGTATTTGATAACTATGTATATATAAAAAATTGCTATTTGGTGTTTGTACAAATCCTTTATTAGCATATCGGTATTTATTTATCTTGTGACATAATAGAATGTTTAAATAAATTTGAGCTCCCCTATTTATCCATGCAATTAACTTATCTACATATACTACATATACGTGTGCAAATTTGAATAAATTCTGCAAGTTTGTATACAAAACCTGAACAAATGCTAAAATGCAAAGATAGACTGTTACAGAAATTCATATGCAAACTATAGATTGCAAGCAAAATTTAGGAACTAACACCAGTAAAAAACGTTTGCTACAATGCATACATACCATGATACACTTTTCCATACACAATAGTATATAGCTGTGTATACAACTTATATTTCTACCCATCCATATACTCGTACTGGTTCAATTTATTTGCATGCAACCCATATGCCACTCGTCGACGCATCACATCGACAAAAGCATCCTCCGTTTACACACGTTTTCAAATATATATATCTACTCAATACTTGTTTGTAAGACTATAAACAAACAATTGCTAAAGGTTTCTGCATCAACATTCATGGTTGCCAAAAGAAACAGAAGTACATAAAATAGAAGTACAGAAGTACATAAAATAAAATAGAAAACAATTGCAGAAGTATGAAAAAATGGCAAAACAAAGAAAACTTTAATCTTGCTTAGTGTCTAGAGAGTGACAAAGAAATGATCATGTCGAGTTGTTATGTTGCACAAATACTTTATGATTTCTAGAGGTTCAATAATTTTTCACATGTGTTGCATCAATTTAGGTACTTGGATAATTGGAATAATTCGAAGTTATTAATTTATTTTCAAGCAAAGTTCAAATTTTCGATTAGGTTGCTTCTAGTTGTTCTAAGAAGACTGGTAAATTTTTTTTTATATTAAGCATATTGCATGGTATGAAACTAAAATAAATACACCTAATTCTGTTTTGATTTAGCACGGTTTGAAAATAAATAAATATTTTTTTTTACACGATTTTATTCAATTTAGCACGACTCAAATTACACACTGTGTAATTTTTTAAGTCATGGCAAAATAACCATATACGGACACCACTACGTCATAAAAGACCAAAAAAAAGACCCCTGTCTCCCAGTTTTGCCCAAATTTTTGTTCTTTATGACAAGAGCTACAACTTTGCCTCAGAGAGTATATCAAAATTTCAAACGGTTTGCAAAATATGAGCTTGAGGAAATGATCATTTTTTTGCAAAAATGACATCGAGGCCCCACATCTTTGAGGGCCCATAAAAAAAAACCTGGAGGACTTTGGGCAAAACTGGGAGACAGGGGTCTTTTTTTTTGGTCTTTTATCACGTAGTGGTTCCCGTATATGGTTATTTTTTTCCGTGTTGCACTGTGTTATTTCGACTTATATTTTATTTGTCAAATTATAGTTTTGCGAAATATTTTTATATCAAAAATTTAGAGGAATTTCCTTTTTGTGCATTTTGACTTGTTAGAGCAATTGAAATGTGTTAGTATTTAATAAATTTAATTAATAATAATTTATCAATGCATCTCTACAAGAAGACGTCGAAAATTACAAATAAAAAACTACAAGGTAAAGCCCCATTTGTTAAGAAACCAAAATTAAAATTTTAAATCGCCTTCGAAATGGTGAAGGCTCAATATTTCTTAGCAACATGTTCGGTTTAAACGAAGTCATAGTAAGAACTATAAAAAAAAATTAAAATTCAATTAGGCAATCGTCGATTTCTGGAACGAAACTATCTATTAAGTCTTCATCATACACTGAAAACTTAATAACTTCTGTAATACGGATTTCAAAACAATTTTTTGCAAAACATGACTGTGAAATTTGAAAAAAAAAACCATTATATGTTGCATGCGAATGTCATTTTTATGGCGCTTACGAGGTTTTGAAAATTGATTTATATATTGTTCATACAAACTGTCATTTTCTACCATAAAAACCTAAAAAGCCAATTTCGTAAAAATGACGCTTACGTGGTTTAAGAAGAAACGCGACGATATATGATTTAGTAAAATAAACATGATTTCTTGTTCTTAAAAAATGCTCGTTTTTCACTAATTTTAATAGGTTTCAATGTCTTTTTTTACACGGATTTTTCTGGAACCAATCTACCGTGTAAAAGCAGTATTAGGTGTATATACTTATATAAATACTTAATGCGTGTGAACCTGCATACTTCTTGTCAGCACTATGAGTTGTTCCCAGCAAACACTGAGATTTTATTATAATTATTTTTTGCAAAAAACGAAAATTGAGAAAACTGTTTATTTAAATTATATTTGTTCAATTCACAAGCCCCTGTTATCATGCTATGGGGTTTATCGTCAACTTATTTTGCAATAGTTTATGTTTGTTGTTGGTAATTTGCTTTGAAAAAATTGTTATAAAAATATAATTTCATTTCATATGTTTTGAAAATATTGTATCGAGACCATACCTGGGACTATGTTTTTTATTTGAATAAAATATGGAAATATTTGTAATATGTAATCATCGGTGGCTTTATTTTATTTTATATTTAATGTTATATATTTATGGTGATTTTACCCCGCAAATTTATTCAATCTATATTAAAATTACAAATTGTGTAAAAATTGTTTTTTACTATATTTGTAACTACTACTTCTCATGCATAATTCAATTTCATTTTATTATGCTGAACAACGTTGCCATTGCTAAAAGTTTTTATTTTAACATCTTTTTAATCTACTTTACAACAAATTCGTAAGCTATCTGAGTGCATATCTGAATGCAAATACATGCAATTAGTGAAAGTATGATTTTGTTGTAAAAAATGGGAAGCAAAATTGTAAGGTAAAAAAAATATTTAAACTAGGAACAATACAGTCAAACCTTCTGTAGAATATACTATAGAAGACGTAATTATTTGTCATCATCACCCATAAAATCGAGTTTAGAGTAATTTTGGTTAGTTACTAAATTGTGTTTTTTAGAGAGGTACAGAACTTTAAGTTGCAATAAAACAACGATGGATTATTCGATTGACATGAATTTTATTTATCCGAAAGATAATCTTGTGTCATTACATTTTAAATATGATTTCTGGCATATGACTGCCACGGCTGGCACGGATGTAGTCCAATCTGGACGTCCAATTTTTATGACTTTTTCCAACATTTGTGGCCGTATATCGGCAAAAACACGGCGAATGTTGTCTTCAAAGTGGTCAAGCGTTTGCGGCTTATCCGAATAGACCAATGACTTTACATAGCCCCACAGAAAGTAGTCTAGCAGTGTTAAATCACAAGATCTTGGAGGCCAATTTACAGGTCCAAAATGTGAAATTAGGCGGTCATCAAACGTGTCTTTCAATAAATCTAACTAAAATTGCACTATTTGCAAGCGTTGTTCAGGCGTGAGTCTATTCATGATGAATTGCCAAACCAAACTGAGAATAAAGCACTTGATAGCTGTTAAATCGTTCGCCATCTTGAAAAGTAATGCCAACTTAAAGTTCTATACCTCTATAAAAAGCACCCTTTACAATACAAATTTTAATATTTTTTATTTCATTCAAAAATTTCTTCGAATTAAAATTTTTTATCAATGCATATTTCCGATTTTAAGCCAAAATACATCTATGTGGCAATTTTTAATTGTCCAATCAATTTCAGTATTGTTACTGATGACCAAATTATTTTTTATAAAATTACTCAAATTGGTTAAAATATAGAATTCTTTTTTGAATATAAATATTGTTAACATTAACTTTCTGACTGGAATTCTTTGGTGAGATTATTTGTCTGACTTATAACTAACTTAAGAAATATATGTACTTATATCTCCTTCGGTGAACTCGAAGATTCTAATCAGTTAAGTTTTGGTTTTTGTGCGCTATTCTATTATCTTTATGTTGTATAAATATTAATTTTTACAATAAAAACTATTTCAAAAGTTATATATTTTCTCAATCTTATCAAAATTAGCTAAAGACTACTATTCCAAAAATCCCAAAAAGATCTACCAAATTTGAGAGGAAAAATCCAAAATTGGTAAAGTTGGTTCTGAAAATATTTATTATATTTTGAGTAAAAAACGATACAATTCTACAATTTCAAAGCCTGTTCACAAGCTGTTTGAGTTAAAGTGTATTTATATAAATTTTAAACGATACAAGGGAGCTTATGAAATGACCAATTTAATGGAGAAAAAATTTAATGGAGAAAAAATATGTAAAAATAATTTTAATAATTAAAACTATCACTACAGGTGTAATCAGTCTACTTAAAGTCATTATAATAGGTAGAGATACTTTTTTCAACAGCCTCTTTTGACAGATCACGTGTGGGTCGTGTCATACTGTCATGTTATTATTGTATAGTATTGTTTGGCATTTCATAATGAAAAGACTTACGCCTGAATCGCTTCGCTCCATGGGTTCTTGAAAAGTTTTAGAAGTAAGTTTTTCGAGGCAAATTTTGTTTAGCGATGAGGCCCATTTCTAGCTCAATGGGTATGTAATCAAACAAAATTGCCGCATTTGAGACGAAGAGCAACCTGAAGAGATTCAAGAGCTGCCACTTCATCCAGAAAAAAAACGGTTTGGTGTGGTTTTTGGGCCGGTAGAATGATCGGTGCATATTTCTTTAAAAATAATGCCGGTGCGAACGTAAGCGGTAATGGCGACCATGATAACCGACTATTTGATACAAGGAATTGAAGCTCGTGATCTCAGCGACATGTGGTTTCAGGAAGATGGCGCCACTTCCCACACATCGCACCAATCAATGGATTTATTGAGAAAACATTTCGGTGAGCACATAATTTCACGTTTTGGGCCGGTCGATTAGCCACCAAGATCACACCGTTACACTTTTTCCAGTGGGGATATGTAAAGTCTAAAGTTTATGCAGACATATTGATTCAGGCCTTGGAGGAAAACATCACGCGTGTCATTCGCCAGTTACCAGTCGAAATGCTCGAACGAGTCATCGCAAATTGGACTCAACGGATGGACCATCTGCGACGTAGCAACGGTCAATATTTAATAGACATAATCTTCAAAAAATAAATGCCAAAGAATATTCTTTCAAATGATAATAAACATTCTCCATTAAATTAGAATTTTCTGTGTTTTTTCTTTTCTTTAAAGAAGTAAGGAATCTCGAAATGGATTATCCCTTATTTACTTTGAATTTCTGTACTCTAGCTTTGAAACATATTATTTATCTTGTTAATAATGCCTATTTATGGGATTTATATAACTCAAAATCGACTTAGCGGTGTCAATATTATCAACATTTACCTATACGTATACATCTCTTAAATGCTGACAACAACAGCTTCCAGGAGTTACTAACGCGTCTGACAACATTTTTTTGGTTTTATTTCTAATAGACTTAAAATATTATCCAAATGGTTGCACCTGCTCTTCAAAGATTCTAACGATGATGGAAGTTTGACAAGCGTACAACGCCCAAGAATGACAGACACATTTTATTATTAACAAATTATTAATTTGTAATTTTTCAAGAGCTGTGCCCAGTTCAACGTTGCTTTAACAATATAATTTTTGCAAATTTTTAATTATTTAAAATCGTCAAAATTAGGGTATATATCGTCCCATCGTCACCATGTAATTTTTAGGACCCAAAATCTTCAAAATGACGATAAATCGTCAAATTTGGCAGCTATGGTTGTTAGTCCAATCGACTAACAAAGCACTTCTAGATTTACAATTTTAAATCTTTGAAAAAACAAATAACAATAAGAGCACAAATTTTAAGCTTTATTTTCTTTAAGATTTGTATCCGTTTGTCTTTAATGTGGTTATAAAACTCTAGTAAATATGTTAACTGGGTTACAATAACATGCAAATATGCAAAATGTCTCAGAGTATTTCAAAATAAAATTGAACTTAAAACATGCAATAGATTGTTGATTTTGTTATTCATTTTTAACATTCGTAACATTTGAGAACAACCAGAGACGTGCACATTTAGTAATTTTTCCATTTATTTAAATATTGAAAAATATAAGTTGAAGTGTGCAACTATTCAACATACAATTTTCAATATTTAAATAAATGGAAAAATTAGTAAATTTGCACGTCTCTTTTAAATAAATGGAGAAATTACTAAATGCTGCCAAGTTTGCGGTACCCTTAAATCGGTAAAATTGCGTCCTTTTTTAACTTTTTCTCTATCTTCTCTTGTAAATGAGATATTTTTGCAGAAAATAGTTTTCTACATTTGAGTATAGATATTAAGGTACCACCTCATAACACACAGACAGATATACAGACAAAAATTGCTCTTTTGTATTCCATTTTTTCCAAAAATTCTACACATATAATAAAGTGTAACAGGACCATTTCTGTACATATACAGTCCTGTTACAGTTTTATATGTGGAGATGAGTTGACTGACTTTAAAATTCCTAATAAAAATTCAAGCAGGGATAGTTGAAGTATCGGGTGGTTAAATTTTAAGGGCCGATGTTGAATGTGAACCACACCTAAACGTCAAGTTTTTTTCTGCATTTAATTTGACATTTTTCAATTTCAGACTATCTCAAATTGAACCATGGTAAGACAGATAATCGAACAACGCGTTAAAGTTATGCAGGTTTATTATGAAAATGGGCGTTCAAATCAAAATTCATATCGTATACTTCGTGATTTTTTATTCCAAATGCATACAATCGGAAAAATCGTGCAAAAATTTAAGCAAACCGGGTCTGTAGGAGATGTGAATATATTGTTGCTGTTCGCGACAATGTGGCTGAAGAGCCGTCCACCTCAACTCGTTGTCGTGCCAAACAATTGCACCTCTCACGGTCGTCGTTGATGAATATTATACATGAAGGTTTGCATTTATACGCTTACAAGGTGCAATTGACTGAAGAACTAAAGCCTCTTGTTAATTTTAAACGTCGTTAATGGTCAGAATGGTGGCAAGAAATGGCAACGTTGGATGATCAATTTTCGAAGAAAATCATTTTCAGTGATGAGGCACATTTTCACCTCAGTAGATTCGTCAATAAGCTGAATTGCCGATTAATAATCCAAGAGTTATTTTCGAACAACCAATGCACCCACAAAGAGTGACTGTTTGGTGCAGTTTATGGGCTGGTGGCATCATCTCGCCATACTATTTCCAAAATGAGGCCGGTCAGGCAGTTACTGTATTCGCTATCGTAAGATGATAATGAACTTTTTATGGCCCGAATTGGAAGATATGGATGTGGACGAAATGTTGCTTCAACAGGACGGTGCCACTTGTCACACAGCTAACGAAACAATGGCTTTTTTGCGCGACAAATTCAAAGGCCGTGTTATCTCACGTGGTGACGATGTCAATTGGCCGCCAAGATCATGTGATTTGACACCGTCGGACTTCTTTCTTTAGGGTTATTTGAAAGAAAAGGTGTACGTCGATAAGGCAGCAACAATTCAAAAGCTAAAGGAAGAGATAATTCGGCACATTAACGGCATAGATCCTCAATTATGCCTCAGCGTCATCCAAAATTTGAAGCATGGGATGGAGGTATGCGGCGGAAATTTGGCCGATAGTTTGTTCCCTACATAGTTGAACCACCATACCAAAGTTATCAAATTAAAAAGAAATGACAATAATTTCCTAAATAATTTGTGTTTTATTCAAAATTTAACAACCCTTTATTTTAGATGTAACAAATTTAAATATTCAAGCGACATCGCGGGACAGGCAGTAACTGATCTTCTAATTTTTAGTTTAAGTTTTTTTTTAAAGGGTGAGTTTTTGCCAGGAATGAAATTCTCATACGTTTGTTTGATTCAGCAATTCTATTATCAGTCCAGTATTCCATGTTTATTTAGTTTTTCCTATGAATAGACTAACTCTCACAACTTGTGCATATTTAGGTTCATGAAGTCAATTTTTATCCCAATGGACATTAGACAGCGCTGCACAGTGGTTTGTATCAATATCAGAAATCATAATTTAACTGCTTATAACGTGGTTAGTTGCCATGAAGTTTGACATATTTGTACGTAATACTTGCAAAGTATTTGAAAACGAAAATTGTTCACAAATTATTTTTAAAGATATTTTAATTATTTTTTGGTTTTTAATTATTAGGTGTATTAGGAATAAAGCTAGAAGTGGTTTTTGAAAAAAATCAATATAACAGTCGTAATTGTAATTAAAACTGTTTTTTATGGAAATTTAAAAAATATAAAAATTTCAATGGAAGATAAAAAAAATGTTAATTGATTTCAGTAAATTTTGCGGTTTATAAAAACACATATACCTGGTTAATAGGAACAAAAAAGCAAATAACCATTGTGAAATTAAAATCTCTAGCCACCCATGTGTAACTCCAGTGATTTTATAACTCGGAATCTACTAAAACATCCAATTGTAAATAACTAACCACAAGTATCAAGCGCCGTGTTGTGGAGTGTATTTCTCTGCTGTGATTTTTTCTAACCAACCAATGAGATTTATGCTTATTATTCTCGCATAATATTTCACTTTGTTTGTGTTAGGACGTGCTTAACATATTCATTGTTGTCGTGTGGTAATTATTTTGTTTTCTTTTCCTCGTTTTTGCTTTTTAGTCCTGCTTGCATGTTTTATACTTTTTGTAAAATTTAGCGTCCGAATGTCTTCCTAACTTGTAAGAATGGTGGAGAAACGGCTACATTATTTCGCATATTACAGCAAGAGCAACTACCACATATTGTAACTTGTTTTAGATGCCCATATGAAAAATGAAATAATGAAGAAATTATATGAGTACTTTGACAAAAACTTGCATGTGCACAAATAATCCCTCTTAATTAAAAAGTAAGTGTTAAAACTCTATGGGTATTTCACTTGTATCTTTTCTATTTGATAAAAAAAACATTTTTATTTAAATTATTTTTTCATATTTTTCAATGGTTTATAATTAATTTTTTACTTCCTTTTTCATCACATAAAAATGATAATAATGCTAAAAATGAGGGAAAGTAATTATCAGGCATGTTCTGTTATCCGAAACCGAGTGAAATTGAACCCGAATGAAATTTTAAATTGTCATAACTTTTAAATCTTACAAAATTTTGTTATTTTTTTTTATACATTTCATTAAAGACCATTCACTAACTTCCTTGATTGCTAATGTTTTAAAATAATAGGCGCAACTAAGTTATATTTTTCTTTAAAAATTTATTCGATTTTAATTTCACTCGGTTTCGGATTACAGAACATGCCCGATAATTAATTTCCCTTGTACTTGTTTTCAATGTTAGCGTTAAGGTAGGTCATTCATTTGTAACGGTTATTTAGCAGAGTAGATAAACTCAACGAAAGGATTCAACAATGAACAGAATAAAATAACAAGAGAAAAGGTTTACTTGGAAAATATTTTATACTGGTATACAGCAAGATAATTTTATTTATCAGCAGCAAAAAAAAACTATAGTTTGAAAGATATAAATTCAACGGATTATATTTATCTATCTTCTATCTTCTATATATATAAAGCACAAAATGTGTTTGTTTGTATGTTTGTTTGTTTGTTTGTCGGAAAGCTATAGCTGCCTACACCAATTAACCGATCTTTCTGAAATTTTCACAGTTTGTTATTAGATACACGGATGGTAAAATAGGGTATTTATTTTTTTGATATTCGACGTGGGCGTGGCATCTACCATACAAAGTAAATATTTACCATCTTGTTTTTGGTTAACAGTAATAGGTAGCACCTTGAAATTTTGCACCAGTAACCTCTACATTAACGTACATAGTTTAGAGAAAGATGGAGTGGATTGGAATAGCGGGAGTGGTACCTCCCATACAAAGTAAATAATTATCCTCTATCTAGAAAACAGCACTAGCTAGCGCCTTGGAATTTTTCACCAATAACCGCCATATTAACGTACATAGTTTAGCTAAACACAGACTTGGTTGGAATAGCGGGAGTGGTACCTCCCATACAAAGTGAAAAATTATTATCCTGTATCTAGAGAACTGCACTAGGTAGTACCTTGGAATTTTTTTACCAATAACCACCATATTAACGTACATAGTTTAGTTAAACACAGACTGAATTGAAATAGTGGGCGTGGCACCTCGCACACAAAGTGAAAATTTATTATCGTGTTCCTCGCGAACTACAATAGATTCGCTTTGAAGCTTTGTATGCCAAAATACAGAATGAATTGTGACAGTGGGCGTGGTACCTCCCATACAAAGTGAAAAATTATTATTATGTACATAGAGAACTATAATAGGTATGGTCTTCAAAGTGGGTACAAGTAAACCCTATACCCACGCCTATACTCTAAAAAAACATAGGCTGAATTGGGACAGTGAGCGTGGTACCCCCCATACAAAGTCTAAAATTATTATCCTCTATCTAGAGAACTGCAATAGGTAGCGCTTTGGAATTTTGCATCAGTAACCCCCTTAATAAGATACATTGTGTAGAAAAAAGACAGACTGCATTTGAATGGAGGGCGTGATACCTCCTATGCAAAGTGAAAAATTGTTATCGTGTTAATACGTATAGTCTAGCAAAAAAGAGGGAAAAAAACGTTCAAAGTCTTAAAACCTTTGTGAAGCATTTTAACGTCAGCCAACAGCGTAAAAAATGTATGTCACCTTTCTAGATTTCTTTATTCTTGACCAAGTTCTAGTTTTTATTGTTAACGAAAATTATTTAAAGTAAAATAATAAAGTATCATACCTCATGCATGTAAAATAATATCTTGCATGACAATTTGGCCAACTGGATTGGGTTCCACAAAGATGTGAAACAAAATAAAGGACTTTAAGCGAGTAACTTTGAATACAAGGCAATACAAAACATGTAATTACAAGTAAGACATTTCAACAGTGTGCCAAATTATAGGTTTCATTCTAACAATTTTTTGTCTATAAAAATTCAACAACAATCATATGGACCTTGTACAGATAATGATTGCTTATTTGCCTTAATTTGTAATTTGAAGATTATATTTGGTCGTAGTGTTTTAGTATAAGACTCAACAACAACAATAATGATGTGTTTTATATGCAACTTAAATGAAAAAGTTGATTAGAAAAGAAAAAAAACAAATAAGATTACAAATAATAACAAACTTCGTATGAGCAGCTCATTAAACGTGTACCAAGTTACGTAGCGGCTGACAACAATATGTGACCATCAAATATTTTACAATAAAAGCGGCATCATTAACATTAACAAGGAAAATAAATTCATATATTTATGTTTTTCCAAACCAAAAATCGACAATTTTTGTTTCATTATTGAGCAAAAAATACTCTTTATTTTATTTGATATTTTCCTAACTGATAAAGCAAAATGTCAATTGCTGGCAAAAAGCCACAACAAATTACAGCAGCAATAGCAACAACAACTGAATATTGTGCACTGCACCTCTTATCCATTACAGGTTCAGTCAGTGAAAGGAAATGAAAATCAAATAAGTACGACATTAAAAAATTAATATAAAACAAAGGTTTAAGGAAAATGTGACTATAAATTGTAAAGGACGAACTGTTGCTTTAACCCTGCAGTTCTTTTTTTTTTGGTAAATAAATATTAACCCTTCACCCGTAGATCGGTTTTTGTTTGTTTTCAGGTTGCTACGTTTTTTCTAAAAACTGAAGAGTAGTAGTAGAGAAGTAGCTGTGTGTTTATGTTTTAATATCTGTAAGCAAACATAATCCAAAGTACACAGAAAACAAGAGTACTTAAGTGAAGCAATTTGTAAAATGAGCGACGAATTGCCACTTAGCGTCATGCCTTTAATCTGTTTATAACGACAAAAAATCTTTCTCTTTTTAACCTCTTGCACGAGTGTGTATACTTTTATTTTGCTCGTAAAAATGGATTTTGCTGTCATTCTTTTTGTTACAGACTAAATTTTAAGGTTTTGTTAAAACTTTTAAGCATTTTATATTTTATTTCATAATCTCGAACGATTATCACCAAAATTATGATAATCATTTCATTAAAGAAATGGCATAATGAAAAACATTTATTTTGATTTAAGTAATTTTTTTTTGTGGAAGCTTTAAGTTGCACCTTTATGACAAGCATGTGTTTAGATTATATTATTAAATTGTATTAAATATTAATTCTATAGAAAATTGTTTGTAAACATTTTCCTTATAAATATTATCGAAAAATTTTTGTAAAAACTTTATCGTATATTTTTTTTTATTTATCGAAAATTCTTCTAAAATTTTAAAGAAAATATTTTGTAAAAATTTTAACGAAAATGTTTGTAAAAATTTATTCGAAAATTTTTAAAAATTAAAAATTAAAAAAAAAACCTTAATAAATTAGTCAAGTGCGAGTTACACTCACACACGTAGGGTTCCGTACTATGTTCAGTATAATTTAAAAATTTCAGTTGTTTATTTCTTTATGTCTTATGGGACACCCTTAAATTTTAAAATTAAAGTAATATTCGCGAAAATTGCATCATGATTAGAACACCCTTTAAATTTTAATATGTAATTGATTTTATAGCAGCCATGGTAATACACTTTCTATTAAAATATCAGGAGCCTACCTATTGCGGTTAAAAAATAAGGTAATATTCGTGAAAAACACGTTACTAATGGACACACTTCAATTTTAAATATTTGTTATAGCGGCCGAAGTAACACATCTACTGTAAACATTTCAAGAGGGTATCTAATATGGTTTGTAAAATCTTAAATATCAAGAGTCTACCTGTTACGGTTCAAGAAATAAGGCTTTATACATGCAAATCACGTCACTGGCGGAAAACCCTTTAATTTTTATTATTTGTTATAGTGGACATAGTTATACACCTCCTGTAAAAGTTTCAAGATTCCACCTATTCATTCAAAACTTAGGATATATACATGCAAATCACGTCACTATTGGAACACCCTTTAATATTTAAGTTAAATTTTGTATACTTGTTTATAAAACAAACATAGTTTTAATTACAGTCTGCAAATTGTAAGTGGTTTCCTCTTACAGCTCAAAAAAAAAGGCATAAACGTAAATAACACGTCACTTTTGGAACACCCTACGTTTTAGTACTTTTTGCAATATTGGCCGCAGTAATACACTTTTGGTAAAATTTTCAAAAGTCTACCTATTATGGTTCCAAACTTAGGCCTTACACATACAAAGCACACCACTATCGGAACACCCTTTAAGGTTTATTTTTTAGACTTGTTTATAAAGCAAACTAAGTTTTAATTACTGTTTTTAAGAAATAAACACATATTCGTAAATAACACCTCTCTATCGGAACACCCTATAAGTTTTAATATTTTTTGCTATAGCGGCCATAGTTATACACCTTTGGTAAAATTTTCAAGAGTCTACCTATTAAGGTTCAAAACTTAGGCCTTATACATGCAAATCACTCCACTATCGGAACACCCTTTAATTTTTAGGTTTATTTTTTTCAGACTTGTTTATATAGCGAACTAATTTTAATTTAGTGCTTGCATATTTTTAGTGAATTCCTCCTACAGTTCAAGAAATAACACACATTTTCGTAAATAACACCTCTCTATTGGAACACCCTATAAGTTTTAGTATTTGTTGCTATAGCGGCAACAACTATACATCATCTGTGAAAATTTCAAGTGTCTACCTATTACGGTTCCAGAGATAAAAGGCGTTGACAGACGGACAGACGGACAGACGAAAACAATAGGGTTTCGTTTTTCCATTTTGTGTACGGAACCCTAAAAGTACCTTGAAAAAAATTACAAAAATATTAAAGATTTTCGAAAAAGAACTTTATAAAATAACCTTAAAAACATTTAATAATATTTATTAATTGTAATAAACTAGCTTTTCAAAGAGTACTTTTTTAAAACAGTACAATGTAAATGTACTTTTTGGTACCTTTTAGAAATATTTGAAAGGAACAAAATTTGTTGTAATAAAAATTTATGTCATAGATTTCCTGCAATAAACTACATTTGCATTACATTATTGTTAAGTAACTTAAGTAACATTATCCCTTGTCCCTAGCGTCGCATTATTTAAAAAAGTTACTCGTCCATTTGCTTTTCATATTGGATTAGTATTAGTTTCTTCTCTTTTACTTTTTGTTTTTATTTCCATTTTATTATTTTTTGTTCATTATTTATTCCTCTATTAATAAATATACGGAAGGTTTTGCCATTTACAAAGACCATACCAACCAAAAACAAGAATTACTTACCAAATGCTGCACAGTGGCGTGTAAAAAAAAAAATTTAATAAATATGAAATTTCTAACTTTTTAACTAAATTGATGTGTTGGTGCTATAGGGTATCAAATTTGACAAACTAATATGTATGAAACCTTTCAGCACAAGTCACTTTTGTCAATGTAACCCGATTTAAACTAGTATTTTTAGCTGGTAATTCATATTTGATACCCGTATTTCAAATTTCATTTGACTCCAAATATTCATATTTTTGTTTTGTATTTTTCCGGTTTCTGATCCATTTTTTTTTACAAAGAATACAATCTTCGAAACTGCTTAGTTCGTTTCAATTTTTTAATAAAACATTATTCTTTAGTAAAAAGAAATTAATATTTAGAGTCCTCTATCCTGACAAATGTTATTTTATTGTTCATTCCGAAAACTAAACAAAATATGGGTGGAATAGATATACAGTGCGTACTAGTTCTACTAAAAAGACAAGTACTTTTGAGCAATCTTTAGGGAATTTGTTGGTTATTATTAATGGATCGGAACCATTTCTCGCACATGAACTTGTCAGCCGGGTGTCTTGAAATACAATTATCAAAAATCCTAGGTCTTTATGGTGATTCCCTATATATTACGAAATTTTCTTTTATTTCATAACACTGTGTTCCATAGTGCTTTCTGCTTGTTTTCTTAGTGTAAGTATCTTCGTTTGTATTTGGTTCTTTCTTCATAATATTACTTCATAAATATTTAAGAATGCGCTAATACGAATATTAAATAAATGTATAAAACATATTGCAAACATAAACACAATAATAGCAGAAAAAAGAGAATAAATAAATCCAAAATATAATAAAATTCAACCAAAGAGATTACATTAGAATTAAACAAAACCGGGAGAGCAATAGATATTAACATATAACAATAACAAATTGCCGTTATACATTAAAAAATCATCTGGTAGAACAAAAATTGATATTTATTTATTACTTATTAGCTGCACCCACACACGTTGTGTGCGTCCTGACAATATTTTGTTCGTTTTTGCTTTGTAAGTAATCCACACCAAATTTTACGACTCTTGCGTATTAACTTTATATAAAGGTACGGGTACCCTGAATAAAATTTATGTAAAATTTATATTCAATTCTAAAATTCTTAAAGTTATTGTAAAGCTCTGTTAAAGGCGTTTACAATATTTTAATAACAATGTAATTCCATTTAATAACAATGTAATGTTATTTTAATAACAATGTAATTCCCAAATGAAATAAATCCCAAAAAAAAATTGAAATAACTCCCAACAAAAAATTCAAAAATCCCATACAAATTAGAAGTTATTTCATAATAAAATAACTCCCAATTTTTTGGAGGTTATTTCATAATTTTTCATTGGGAATTATTCGCAATGAAATAACTCCCAAATGAAATAACTCCTAACTTAATTCTGTTGAGAGTCATTTCATTTATTTTGATTGGGAGTTATTTCATTTGACTAAAATTGCATTATTCTGGATACAGAGAAAACTTTTAGTCAGCGAAGCCGGTGTTGGTTATACCATAGAGGAGAAAAACCTTGCGCCCGGCCGAAGGCCGGCTATGTAGGAATACTTTAGTAAGCGAAGCCGGTGTTGGTTATACCATAGAGGAGAAAAACCTTGCGCCCGGCCGAAGGCCGGCTATGTAGGAATACTTTAGTAAGCGAAGCCGGTATTGGTTATACTATAGAGGTTAAACCCTTCCATACGGCCGAAGGCCGGCTACACAGGCCGGGATGGCTCAATGATCTCTCAATGGTATATGGAACAGTGGCTTCGCTAACAAAATATTGTCTGTATAGCCGGCCTCATATATCTATGATATATGGCATGATATCAAAGTTATGGACCTCCTTCATCGGCTCGTACCTGTTATACCATAGAGGTTAAAACAGTTAAACAGTGCCCGGGTGCAAATATAATTTGTATTGGGAGTTATTTCGATTTTGTTGGGACTTATTTCATTTGGGAGTTATTTAATTTTTTTTTTTTAAATATAATTGTTTTGAATTAACGGTTAAGTTTTTGGATCTTATTTCATTTTGGCGTTGGGAGTTATTTCGTTTTTTTTTTTTAATTTGAAAGTTATTTCATTTTCGTTGGGATTTATTTCATTCGGAGTTATTGCATTGGTAGTTATTTCAGTTGGGAGTTATTTCACGGTATCAAGTAAAAATGCAAATCAAATACAAATTTTATTCAATTGGCTATTTTGTGCTTATTTTAAAATAGCGCCATCTGTTGCGCAACCGTGTTTAAAATATCCCGATTTCAAAAATAAAAGATGCCTCCACTTTCTCTTGGAAATAAGACAAATTTGCGGAAAAAGAGTATTTTATGTTGGAATCAGTATACTAAGGTACCTCCTCACAAAATTTTGTTAAAATCCATCCAGTAGTTTTTACGTGTTACGAGCATAGACAGAAAGACAGTCTGAAATGAGTTACTGTTTTGTTATATGTATAGATTCATGTTAAAAAAAATTTTATCTTAATGTAATATTTCAAGGACTTTTTGTTAAATTTAAGATGCAATTTATTTTAAAGAAATTCATGTTCTTTCACTTGAGTAGTAATAAAATAAGCATCGAGAACGAAGCTAATATGTGTTTGAGTTCTTATTAAAGTCAAAAATAATAAAGCACTCCAATGATGTTTATTCGTATTCACAACAGCTCTTTTGGAGTTCTTTCATATCCAGTGCTAAGTTACCCTAAAGAAGACCAAACGATTAAATTTATTTGATTAATATCACATTCCGGCAAAACCTGCATATCTTGCAGTACCATAGTGCTCAGGATAATTGTTCTATTTGCTTTCATTACATTATAGCTCGTAAAGCTAGAAGTCATCTTATACCAATTAAATTTTCAAGTTTTTAAAATTTTAACAAGAACAAAATTAAATTTTAGATAATCAAATTTAAACTTATTAAGGAATTCAATGTAAAAAATGTGAAAAAGCATTGTTCTTTTAATAACATTACACCTAAGTTCATGACTTCTGCGAAATTTTTCATGATAAACAGGACAAAGGAATAGTATAGCAACTCCTCTTCTATTTTGCAGCTCACGTTACCGGTAAAGAAGATTCTTCCAAATAAAAGCCTGCAAGAGCTTACAGACATATGGCGCAGTAAAATTTATTTATTGATATAGTTTAAGACTAGCACTAGTGGAATGCTCTTTACTGTCGCCTCCAGATAGAAAATTACGACTAAGGGGCTGTTATTTCTGGGTTTTATTTCCAGAGAGAAACAGAACCCTATTAGAAGATGGATATTTACGCAAATTCCGTATGTTTTAGAAAATGTCTAAGAGGAAAGACAAAGGGTACGAAAATCCTATAATGCCAGTCATCGTTCAGGGCCCTCTTATTATATGAAGTTAAGCCGGTGTAGATACGTACTGTGTGATATCTTTAAAAAACTTTTTGCCCAAGCAAAACAGTTCATAATGCTGCCTCGATGAAAATTACAAAAGTTTCTGATGATTGACAAAAGAGATGTGGTGATGATTATTTTATAAAGAACTTTAGTTTTATTTCTATAAATATAACTCTGATCAATTTATTTATTTTTTAACCGACTTCAAAAAAAGAAGGAGGTTATCTATTCGTTTGAATGTTGCTTTTTTTTATGTTTGCGCCTGCAAAACTCAGTCATTTCTTAACCGATTTTAAAATTTTTTTCTTTATTAGAAAGGAAATGCTTACAGATTGGTCCCATTTTAAAAGAAGTTCAGAATTTTGAAAATTAAAGGGTGTCTCCATACAACATACGTGTTTTTTACGTGTATTATGAACCGTAAAGAGTACCCTTTTAAAATTTTAAAAAACTGCATATCACTATAGCTGCCAATAACAGAAATTAATAAAAAAAATAAACTTAAAAATTAAAGGGTGTCCCCATATGTAACGACAATTTAAATATATGAACCATTGTAGACAATCACTTGAAAATTGGACAGAATGTCCAATATTTATAATCAGAAATTAAATATTTATAATTAGAAATTAAAGGGTGTCCCAATAGTTGATGTAATTTGATGTATATTGCAAAACTTTTGAACCGTAACAGAGAGACGGTTGAAATTTACAAAGAACCTGTATATCTAAGCCCTTTATAACATCAAGTATATAATTTAAATTTGGAAACTAAAGGGTGTCCCCATAATTGATAAAATTTAACCTATCTAGCCCTATCTTTTGAACCGTTATAGAGAAACACTTGAAAATTAGACAGAATCTCCACTACTATGTCCCGTATAATAACATTTATAAATATTTAAAATTTTAAAGCGTGTCTCAATAGTTGATGTAAATTGATGCATATGGCCAAACTTTTAAACCGTTTAGACAGACATTTGAAATTTAAAAAGAATCTCTCCTTTTAAATAAGTGTTTAATTTAAAATTGTACATTAAAGAGTGTCCCCTAGGTGATATTGTTTAACCTATATGGCCATATCTTTAGAACCGTTACCGTCAGTAATACTAAGTGTAAAAAATAAAGGGTGTCCTCATATCTGAGGTAATTTGTCGTATATGGCTTTATCTGCTGAACCGTTATGGATAGACATTTGAATGTACAGAACGTATATTTACTATGTCTGTTAGAGCAACAAGTATAAAAGTATTTGATTTGAGTACTATTTCTTACAGATTACTTCCTTTTAAATTTTTAGTTAAGAATTGATGCACATATATTTGTTTTGTAGTCGGTTTTTTTTTGCAAGAATTATATAATTATACTTTTTCGTATTGATTATTGAGTTCATTAAACATTGATTTCAAATAAAAGACAATACAACTTTAAACAAATATTTTTAAATAATAGCCAAACTATACTGGTAGTAATGTGAATTTAGATTCAATTAGATCATTTTAGATGAATTCGATGATCTCTGAACATGTCAATGCGACTGTCCACTTTGCTGTCTCGTAGGTCGAAGTTTTAAGTCGGATTTAGTGAATCATAAAGATGCTAATATATTCTCATTGAATTTATTAATATTTCTACTTCTCAAGCTGTTGCAGTGCTTACAAGACTAAGTATAGTTCAACCATGGAAGAAAAAAAAATCCTAGTATGGAAAAGCGAAGCAGCAGATTGCTCCCATAACTTTTCGTGAGATTAAACCATGGATAATGATAGAAGCTTTGGCTGTGACATGAACAAACTTAAACTCAAAATCGCAAAAAACTTTAAAAAATTAAATTTTTTACCTTTTTTCCCCTGTTCAAGTCCATAGGTAGCAAACCGTTCAAAATTCAAGGAAACAATCAACAACAGAAATGAACCTAAGATCTCAATAAACTATTTTCTAGAACATATGAACTTCCTAGGAATGATTCTTAAAACCGTTTAGGTAGCGCTTAGGTAGCCGCAAAAGTGAAAAATTTCCTAAGCGCCTATGGACCTGAACAGGGGGAAAAAGGTAAAAAAATTGATTTTTTAAAAGTTTTTTGCGATTTCGATCTTGAAGATGAAGTTTTTTTTTGATTTTATATGTTCACAATTTTTGTTCTTTATGACAAGAGCAACAACTTTGCCTAATAGAGTATATCAAAATTCCAAACGGTTTGCAAAATATGAGCTTGAGTAAATGATAATTTTTTTGCAAAAATGACATCGAAGTCCCACATCTTTGAGGGTCCATAAAAAAAAACCTGGAGTACTTTGGACAAAACTGGGAGACAGGGGTCTTTTTTTTTGTCTTTTATCACGTAGTGGTGTCCGTATTTGGTTATTTTTTTCCGTGTTGCACTGTGTTATCAAACTTACACTGTAATGATAATTCAAAAATACCACCCAATTGTAAGGACAAGTTATATAAGATAAGACCTGTGGTGGACAAGCTAAACCGCAAATTTGATGAGTGTTATCATGGAACCAGAGAATTGAGTGTAGATGAATCTATGATAAAATTCAACTCAAACAGTATCTGCCCATGAAACCCATAAAAACGAACATCCAAAGACAATGTTTCAAGTCCTTGTTCAAACAAAACGCGCAGGATTGAGTTCTCCACATTGAAAGATGTAAGGCTTGATAATAGAGGTATTCATTGGCCAGTGTTTGTGGAAAGAAGAGGGAGGTGTGAAGTATGTAGCATGAAGAAGGTACAATCTAAGCCTCATGCCAAGTGCTCTCACTGTGATGTTTTTTATGCTTGAACGAAAAGAAAAACTGTTTTGCGGAATATCATGAGGCAAACAATTAACGTTTTTTCAATAATACCTATATTTTATTTTTTTCATCTGACACTAATAGACTGACGGTACTTATAAGTCTAGGTCCTAAAAGTAATACTTAGAGCAAAATAAAATTTTGAAAAATACAAAAATTAGTTTCATTAATAATGTCTTTACATAATAATAAAGATAAATTAATATTTTTTTACTTTTTGTCATAGCCGGTAGGAAAGGGTTAAAGGGAACCCTAAATGTCGTAGTTTGCTTTATGATACCACTATACAAAGATTCATGACTACAGTTTATTGAAATGTTTATTCTAGCTGCACATGTGTGCATTTGAATTTAACACAGAAGATTTAAATGTATTTAACGTCTAGCTTTACATGCAAATTACTGTCAAAAACATTGGTTATCTATTCATAGGAGTAAGTTGATATTTTCTTAGTGATGATTATAATGAGGATATTCTTGTTATTTATGTCTTTCACGTCTTATGTCGTTGCCATAATTTCAAGTGCATAATCACCAAACTTAAAATCAACAGACTGACTACATAACTAAAGATAAGAACCTACAATGCTGATGTCAATGTTTGCCATGTCAACCTAAAGTATACAAATACAAAATGAATAAATAAAAGTTTTTATTGTCATTAATATGAATGAAGTTGTGAAGAGGGGCTTATTGCACTCTAAGTAATGCAAACGTTATTGAAAAGCAGAGGAGCTATGTTAGTGGCAGTTCAATACAAATTATTCAAAAAGCATGCGAATATTATGGCAAAAGCACATTAATTTAATAATTGTGTGCATACTAAATTCTTATCTATCCCCCTTTCAAATCATCGATACACAGTTGCTTAATACATAGTGGTTTGGTTGAGTAACAAACCTTACGGTGATAACCTGTAACAGAAACCTCATTAAGACGAAATGAACTGGAATAAGAGATATTTTAATTTAGTAAAGTACGACACAAAAATAAGTTGGATACCCAACTAACTTTTGGAACAATGCTGACCAATGCTACTGCTAAGGGGAAAAAGCTAAATAACCCTAATATTTCATTTTTACTAAAGGTATCAACAATGATTTTGTATACAGTGGCCCCATCGCAATGCAAACCAAATCTGGAAATTTAAGTTTAGATTATTTAAATTGATCCTGAGCATCAGTATTTTTAAATAAAAACCTTTGTTTTCATAACTTATTATAATTTAACTTAAGTAAATTTACACAGGGTATCAAGTACTATACTCGCTATAATAACAGGTCTAGTGATATTACACAGTTTTTCTAAGAGCCATCCAGCAAATGAGTTGTTAAACCCATCACTACAGGTGGAAAGGATATATAAGTTTGTCATTCCTTGTGTAATTTCTCCAGTATTCATTTCCGACCCACCCCATAAAGTATACATAGAAAAGTTAATTCCGTTTGTCTGTATTGACGTTAAAATGTCCTTAGCAACGGCGTCGGATGAGGTACAGAAAATTAAATCCCACCAATTTGCCAGGTATAGTTTCTAAAATGTTTTAACTGCAATTCAGCAACATCAAACCATCCCATTAGAGGCTTCCGGCAAAAAACCACGCCCACCTATATTTTTCACGTTTTAATTTTTATTTTTTGGTTTTAAAGATATTATTTTGCTTTTTTTTTTGTTAAATAAATATTACAGCGCGACAGTTAGATCACAAGAAGTGCATACAGATCTCGGGGGATCAAAAACCCCCTGCGAGGGCGGATTTTGTGTTTATTTTTAGGTTGGTAAGGTTTTTCTGATTTGATTTATATTAAACGTCTTTATAGAAAGCAATACATTTAGAGGTGGCCAATAGACCCACAGGGTACCTACTGTTAATCAGGAGCAATCAATATGAGGAAATTTTTGTTTAAGGAATTTTTTGTTTTCCTCTCATCATTCTAATGCAATATAGATTGCAGGAAGATCCTAATTTTTACAAAAAAAAAATTGAAACAACATTTTTTAAAAAGTTTTCAAACTAATTTCAAAAAAATTTTTTAAAAAATGTTTACAAATTACAATAAAATTTTTACAAAAAATTTTCAATAAAATGTTTTATAAAAGTTTTTATTATATATTTACAAAAAATTATTCTATTTAATTTTTACAAAAAAAAAATTGTATGAAATTTTTACAAGAAAATTTTCTATAAAACTTATAAAAAAATGTTCTAAAAAAAATTAAAAAAAAATTCAATAAAATTTTTACAATAAAAATTTCCTATAAAATTTTTACAAAAAAAATTTCTATTTATTAAAAAAAAAAATTCTAAAACATTTTTACAAGATAATTTTCTATAAAACTTTTAAAAAAATGTTCTATAAAATATTTACAAAAAAAAAATTTCAATAAAGTTTTTACAAAAACATTTTTCTATAAAATTTTTACAAAAAAATTTTCTATTTAATTTAAAAAAAAGTCTATGAAATTTTTACAAAAAAAAAATTCTATAAAATTTATAACAAAATGTTCTATAAAACATTTACAAAAAAAATTCAATAAAGTTTTTACAAAAACAATTTTCTAAAAAATTTTTACAAAAAAAAAAAAAAACATTCTATGAAATTTTTACAAGAAAAATTTCTATAAAACTTATAAAAAAATGTTCTATAAAATATTTAAAAAATAAATTCAATAAAATTTTTACAATAACAATTTTCTATAAAGTTTTTACAAAAAAAAATTCTAAAACATTTTTACAAGATAATTTTCTATAAAACTTTTAAAAAAATGTTCTATAAAATATTTACAAAAAAAAAATTTCAATAAAGTTTTTACAAAAACATTTTTCTATAAAATTTTTACAAAAAAATTTTCTATTTAATTTAAAAAAAAGTCTATGAAATTTTTACAAAAAAAAATTCTATAAAATTTATAACAAAATGTTCTATAAAACATTTACAAAAAAAATTCAATAAAGTTTTTACAAAAACAATTTTCTATAAAATTTTTACAAAAAAAAAAAAAAATTCTATGAAATTTTTACAAGAAAAATTTCTATAAAACTTATAAAATAATGTTCTATAAAATATTTAAAAAATAAATTCAATAAAATTTTTACAATAACAATTTTCTATAAAGTTTTTACAAAAAAAATTCTAAAACATTTTTACAAGATAATTTTCTATAAAACTTTTAAAAAAATGTTCTATAAAATTTTTACAAAAAAAATTTCTATATGCCACTATTTTTGTGGAGTTTGTACAGTTTATGCCGTTTGATATATCAAAATGAAATTTAATATGTGCCTTTGGTATATGGAGATGAAATGCTGTATAGTTTTTGGGCATAATCGGGAGGGGGCAAGGGGTAGTTTACTTAACACCCCAAGTCGAAAATAATTATTTCTTCAATTCGTATATATTTTAAACTTATGTATATTCTTTATGTAATATATCCATAAAAGTAAATGTTTCCATTGGCTATGGTAAAGTTGAGTGTAGGTCACTCTAGATTTTTTTTAATTGACTTTGTCTCTTAAGTTATACCAATTTTGTACCTAATTCTTTGTAAATAAAATCACCACAGTGAAGGGTATAGAAGATTCGGCATGGCCGAATATAGCACTCTTACTTGTTGAATATTGATAACATTATATCTTAATAACACTATATAGTAAACAAATACGTTAAAGTAATTTATATTTAAATATTAATAGGTAATTGCTTAAAAATTAAAATTGTATTATTATTAAATGAATTGGTTTACGGAGCGGTTCTAATTCCAATTATTAAATAAATTTATTATATAAATCCTTAGATTCCAGCCCATCTTAGCTATTTATTCTTCTTCACCTACCTAAACTCTTATATAGAATTTATTGAGTACAAAATAAACATTAATTCCTTATTCATTTTACTTTATCGATGAATATTTAACCAAGGACATGGTTATTACTTTTAATTAAAAACTTAATATCAATACAATAAATTCGTACGTATTTAATTTTGGCAGTTGGAACATTGGTATTAAAACTGTATTTAAGAAACTATGTGTGTATGTAATTGTGTACAATAGCATACACTTAGAATATTATGAGAGTGTGTAAAAAGTTTTCAATTATCATATTGAAAATGTTATTAAAAATTTTTGAATTTTGTTATGCAAAATTCAATTAAGTTAAGTAAATATCGGCGAAGATGAATGTTTAATTTATAATCGAAATACAACATAGTATATGCACAGAATTTAATACATATACTTGCGTTTCGATGTAGATGAATACTTGAATGCACTGTATAGTATATGTACGATTTCAGTTGCATAAATTTGCAAACGTTAACACGCCGTAAAGTATATTGATAGTAACAACATTGAATTTACATATATATAATATATAATTATTGCTTCCACTATTGCAAATATTCAAGCATACTTCTGCAAATACATTAACAAACATTTATTTATCTTGCGCGCTAAGGCGGAATGACTGTGTAGGTGCCTGTACACACAGATTGATAGCGGAACTGCAACATGTAACGATACAATCACGGATTTAATTAACAAAATTTATATGTCTAAATTTACTTCATACTAGCGGTGCACGCCACGTTGTGGGCTTCCTGATAATATTTTGCTCGGTTTGGCTTTGACAATATTCCACACCAATTGTAAGACTCTTACTTTTACAGTGCTTCAGTTATAGTTTATATATTTACTTTATATATATATATATATATATATATATATATATATTAGTTCCTCTTGTTACTATAAGGAGCATAGGGCCTCAATAAATTTCTTCCAATCAATTCCATTTGATGCAAGGGACTTAATTTCATTCCAGCTTTTTCTTGCTCTCGACACTTCTTTATCTAAATGCCTCTCCTCAAGTAACAAAACTGATGGACTTCTTGAAGTTGGATATTTTGAATAGAAAATGGTCTGTTGCATGTTGCGTTCACTCTCATAACCTTCCTTTTATTTATATTTATTCTGAGACCAGCCTTTGCAGCTTCTGTCTCTACCATTTTGAGGTTTTCCTCCATGTCGGACTGACTATGTGTTAAAAGGCATATGTCATCTGCAAAGTCAAGGTCAGCCAGACGGCCACCCGGCGATAAGATGCAACCTTGTCGGACTCCAGTTTTAATGTTTACCTTGTCGCTAATAGAATTCTGCTGAAGTATACGACAATTTGTGTTCTTGTATAACTCTTGTATAATCATAATAATTTCCATCGGCACACCTTTATAGGTGAGTGCTTGCCAAATGGAATCATGGACAAGCGTGTCAAGAGCTTTTTTAAAATCTATAAAGATCAGGTATTGGGGGGATCTACATTCCACTGATTGCTCAGTTATAATACGAAAGCTATTTGTGTGGTCTGTGCAGTATTTTTGGCCTCTAAAATCTGCCTGTTCGCATCGAAATTCTTTGTCGAGGGGGGCAGCAAGTCTTCTGTTGATGATGATTGCAATAACCTTGTTTATCATACTTCGGAGTGTGATACCCCTCTAGCTTTTACACTCTGTGAGATCACCTTTCTTCGGTAAATTGACGATCAGGCCTTCTTTAAGATCGTCAGATCCCTGGATAAAATTCTAAAATTTTAAAAATTATTGTAAAGCTCTGAAAACGATTTTAATATTTTAATAACATTGTAAATCCACAAATTGAAATACAAATCAAATACAAATTTTATTCAATTGGCTATTTGGCAGTAAGAAATTAATAGTTTGTCATTATTTTAAAACACGCCAAACGTATTTAAAAATATTCCGCTTTCAAAAATAAAAGATGCCTTAAAGTGCGCAGTACCTTTAAATCGGTAAAAAAAGTCGGCGTATTTTTATTGTTTTTTCTCATTATTATCTCTTGGAAATAAGGTATTTTTTCGAAAAAAAAGTATCCTATATTGGAATTAGGACGCTAGATACCTTCTGACAAAATTTTGTTAAAATCCATCCAGGTACCCAGTCTTGGTTAAAATTCTAAAATTTATATAAAATTCAAAAAATTGTTGTAAACCTCTGTAAGGGATGTTTAATATGTTTTAATAACATTGTAATTCTACAAAGTAAAAAGACAAATCAAATACAAATTT
The DNA here is from genome assembly GCA_949628195.1 of Phasia obesa. Taxonomy (NCBI): domain Eukaryota; kingdom Metazoa; phylum Arthropoda; class Insecta; order Diptera; family Tachinidae; genus Phasia; species Phasia obesa. The sequence continues at coordinate 11,253,939 of OX451217.1, read as the reverse complement.
TGTTCAATTAGCGCCATTTGTTATTTAAAATATCCCACTTTTAAAAATAAAAGGTGTGCAACTGTGTTTAAAATATCCCAGTTTCAAACCGAAAATTTCAGTACCTTTAAACCGGAAATTACGTACTTTCACTGATTTTTCTCCACTTTGTCTTGAAAATGAGATATTTGTGCGGAAAAAAATATCATATATTAGAACCAGGATGTTAAGGTACCTTCTCACAAAATTTTGTTAAAATCCATCCAGTAGTTTTTACGTGATGCAAACACAAAAGCAGACAGACGGAAATGAGTTATTATTTTATTATATTTATATATAGGGTGTTTTTTATAGAGGTATAGAACTTTAAGTTGCAATAAAACAACGATGGATTATTTGATTAACATGAATTTTATTTATCCGAAAGATAATCTTGTGGCATTACATTTTAATGCCACGGCTGATTTCTGGCATATGACCGCCACGGCTGGCTCGGAGTCCAATCTGGACGTCCAATTTTCGATGACTTTTTCCAACATTTGTGGCCATATATCGGCAATAACACGGTGAATGTTTTCTTCCAAATGGTCAAGCGTTTGTGGCTTATCGGCATAGACCAATGACTTTACATAGCCCCACAGAAAGTAGTCTAGCAGTGTTAAATCACAAGATCTTGGAGGCCAATTCACAGGTCCAAAACGTGAAATTGCACTATTTGCAAGCGTTGTTCAGGCGTAAGTCTATTCATGAGGAATTTCCAAACCAAACTGAAAGGAAATCATTTGATAGCTGTTAATACCTCTATAAAAAACACCCTTTACAATAAAAGGAATTCTTTTCAAATACTTTAAAATATTCCAAAAACTGTCGACTGTAAATTTCCTAATGATCAAATTAAAGTTAATGTATTTTAATGCTTATTTTTATAGAAAAAACATCTATTACATAATTACATTCAGAAGTACACCCAATTCGGTTTTTACACGGTTTTGAATTAAAACGGTTTGAAAATAAAAAAAAAAAATTTTTACACGATTTTATTCCATTTGAATCGTGCTCAAAATATTTTTAGCTTAGATTTTATTTGTAAAATTAAAGTTTTGCGAATAATTTTTATATCAAAAATTTAGAGGAATTCCGTTTTTGTGCATACAAGCATTTTTACTTGTTAGAGCAATTGAAATGTGTTAATATTTTACGAACTATCAATGCATCTCTAAAAGAGGACGTTGAAAACTATAAATAAAAAACTACAACGTAAAGCCATTTCTTTAGAAAAAAAATTGAAATTTTAGATCGCCTTCGAAATGGAGAAGGCTCAAAATTTCAAATATTCGCTTTAAACGCAGTCACAGTAAAAACTATAAAAAATTAAAATTCAATTAGGCAATCGTTGATTTCCGGAACAAAACTATCTGTTAAGTCTTCATCATACACTAAAGATGCAAATACACCCAGAGAAAAAATGACACCATCCGTGTACGAAATGACTACATGCGGTGTAGAAAGTGTATCTACCACGTTTGTGCTCAAACTGTAAACGACAACGAAATATTGACAACGAAGAGTTGTTGAAATGACAACGAACGTATACACTTTGACTCCGTATTGTTGCCGAAGTGACACCATACCGGTGTCGAATTGACACCATACCATTGTCGATTTGTAAATGCTTATTCTCTTCCAAATTTACTATAATAATAAAACAGATTGTAATAGATTATACATTTTTAAAAACTATTTTATTTACAAAACGTGTTTTTATTACAAGTAAAAAATTTTAAATGTGTTTATTCATCCGCATTTTTAAGCGCTGTTTTTCCTTTGATTTTTCGTTTAACAGTGTCTTCAAATCCTAAATTATATCACAAAAAAATTGTTTAAGATGTTGTATATAAAATATATAGGAATTTCTCTTACCTTGGATAATACTTTCTCGTTTTTGGAGTAATATGCCGCAGTTTCATTAAGTTTTCAAAATTGCCCCACCTTGGATTGCACAGACATTGTGTCACTACTGGTACTAGTGGTACTAGTACTGGAGTACCAGTTTAAACGCGGCTTGAAAATGATGTCTTTACATCGAAAGCGCTCGCCAAACGTACCAAAACAACACCCAGTGACGACGGTCTTCACCGAAAGGTATGACAACAGTATAATAAAAAGTAGTTAACAGTGATCATTACAATCACAACACCATATTACCTCTGTTTTTTTTTTCAGAAAAAGATCTGTCTAAACTCCACTGTTAAACGTTATTTGTGCTGCTAGAAAAACAAAAGTAAATATTAAACTTCCTTCTTTCAAACAGGTTAACTTACATTTTATCTGGTCAAAGTTGATGGTTTCTAATTTTTTTTTTCTTATTTTTCATCGTCAATTTCATCATTGGCTATAAAGTAAAAACTCTTGCCATCAAAACGTCTCCAGTGGTTTGGAGCCAATCGCCAATTTGTAGATCGCTCCATTTTCTTATTTTGAAAAAAATGCGTCTGCATAAAATAAATTAATTTATGATAATGAAAAATATTCAATAGAACTTGTGGAGTTTGAAAACATTGAGTTTTTGAGCACGTTCGTTGACAAATTGTCAACGTGCGTTGCTAATTTGAGCACTTTCGTTGATATTCGAGCACGTTGAAGGCAGTCGTTGTGAAATCACGTTCGTTAACAGTTGACAACGCCCGTTGTCAAACAAAACTGAAAACATAAAGGTTTCAAAGTGACCACAATCGTTGTCGATTTTGCAACGTCGTTTTTCCCTCAGTGTAAACGTTTAAAATACACATTATATGTACATGCATATACACTGAGGGAAAAATCATGTTGCAAAATTAACAACAAATGTAGTCAGTTTGAGCCACTTACGTTGTCGCTTTTATTGACAACTTTGGTTTACAATTTAAAAACGAATGTGGTTGTGAAGTTATAAGAATTTGAGGAAATTTAAAAGTTTTGACAACGCTCGTTTACAGTTTGTATAGGAGCGTATTTAAATTGACAACGGCTGGTTGTCGAATTATACGAAGAAGATGACGAAATTTAAAAATTTTGATAACTTTAGTAATCAGTGTGTTTATAAGCAAACTTAAAAAATAAAAACAAAAGCTTTTAACAAAAAAAAAAAAAAAAATAATAAAATACTTGAGAACAAAATGTTATTGGTGATACCATAAATTTGGATGATGGTATTTGGCAAGTCATGCTTTTCTACCAAAGAAAATTTGGAACATAAAGAAGTCGATAAGAAGCTGAAGGATTTTTTGGAATTAATTTATGATTATTTAAAATGTAAGTATCTCAAAATGTAAACCAGGAACGTGTTACATGTGCTTTTTTTTAATTTACATAACATTCAGCAGCTTGCGTTATTTAAATAAGGACGATTTAAAGGAAGTTGTGCCACCACTTGGACTGTGTGTAGAGATCCGAGAAAAGCTGGTTGTTTGAAAAAAAAAAAACGGAGGTAATAAAATGTACATGTGATCTTTTTTAAGTTTTAATAAATTTTAAAGCTCGAAATCGATGATGGCACAATATCAGTGTCATCCATAGTCGAGGAGTGGTGGAGGCGCAGCGGGAATCCTACAGGCACTCAGCCAAGTTGCTCTGAAAATGGAGGAGTTTTAACAAAAGTGAGATTAAATGAAATAAATATCATAAATTTATATAACATCTCATATTCTAACTATATAATTAGGATTAGGATAGTCAATGCTTGAATATGCCGATCAGAATATTGAAATATTCATAATTAAAGTCATTATTGAAGATGTGTTAAGCAAAGATATAGGACTTTGCACGGAAGATTATATAAAAAAATTCTCGTTTTTCAGATATCATATGTATATGATCAATGTCTTTGTTTACACGGTTTTTTTACACGGATTTTTCTGGAACAAATCTACCGTGTAAAAAAAGAATTAGGTGTATAATGTGTAAATACAGTAAATATTACCAACATGTTTGTATGATGTTTCAGATGAACAATATGGAAATATATGTACATATATCCTTACGTGACTACCTTCTATTGTGTAAGTATAATAAGTATTTTATACAGGATACATATATTAGCATATTGTTATTGTTAGCCGTTATGTTGCCACAAGATGTGTCAGAATTATGAAATACGAAAAATCCTTCGTCATTTCTTCATAAATCCAACATTCAGAATTACTAACCGAAACACACACACACACGCACACGTTGTCTTGTGAATTGTATTTAAGTATAAGAAAGAATAATGTATCCTGTGTTTGGGGGAAAAAATTAAGGGAATAAAAATAAAATAAAAAAGAATTTCCCATTTGCATATTTAAATTAGAGATGTTGTTATAGTAAAAATGTGTCTGTTAACATATTTAATGTTTTTACATATTTTTGTTTGTTTTTGTATGTATAATAATAAAGGTCATTTGTTTTTCTTGTCAAAGACATGTTTGCTGCTAATGTTGTCATTGTTGTTGTTTCTTTTTTATGTTATACCCACATCAGACAAGCCGCAAATGTGTTTTTACTACTACTGCTAATAATACAACCTGCATACAACAAAAGGATTATTGCATCAAAATGTATTAAATGCAAAGTAGAAGGTTTAAGAAGATTTAGCACCCAAAAAAAATTTTACGAAAAAATTATAACCCCTTACAAAACATTTTATAGAAAAAAAAACTACATGATGGGAGTTGAAATGTTAACGAATTATTCATAGAAGCTTTACTAAGATCTCTGGCGAACAATACAGGCAATATATGAATGTCTGTGAAATTTTTTGATTACCATTAAGTCCTTGAACACTATTACAGTCTATAACAAGTACGAAAGATCTTAACTTTAGAGTAATTTAAGTTAAGGATGTGTTGTAAAAGGATTTCGGAATCAGTGGAACAACTAGATAACCATTGAGTTTTCAAACCGGATAGCATATATAATATTTTTATAAAGCCCATGGAAAATATTATACATTTTAAATTCTTCTAGTGACTATTGATATTAAAATATTTTTGTAAATGTCTTGCAGCCAGTGGCAAGTATTTTGGTCATACCTTTTTTAAGTTATCAGATGTGTAAAAGTATTGCTTCTTCAAAAGCAATTTAAAAAGGCAAGTGCCATAAAATATATAGACAAGTACGTCCTTGAAGACTTATAAGTCTTCCAAGATTAAAATGTTTTTTTATAAAGTCAGCAATATTATATTGTTTACGAAAATTATGGCAAATTTAAAATGTTAAAATTGTCGTGTCATGCGCGATGTAGACAAACAATTTAGCAATGTTTTAAATGTTGTACATCGTATATGGCTTGCGCAGGGGCAAAACCATTTTTTATTTTTTTTTTATTTATTTATTATTATCTAATTTTATGAAAATTTGTGAAAATTGTGTAGACATGGCCATCTGCTTGCCAAGCTTTTATATCGTTTTGTCATATATTCCCTTTTACGCAGCACATTTTTTGCAAATCTAATTACATAAGGGGCAATGTAAAACAGCCTTAAGAAAAGAAATTATTATTCAAAAAGATTATAATAAATTATATTATTATAATAATTAACTTTTTGTGTTCGTCTTTTTTATTCGTCTGTCTGTGTTAGCATCTCGTAAAAATTACTGGATGGATTTTAATACATTTTTTTGGCGAGGTACTTAAGTATCTCAGTTCAAATATAGGATAAAAATTTTTTAATTCCAACAGAAAAGAAGAATAGAAAAAAAAATAATGAAAGTAAGCAAACTTAGTAAAAGGTGCTGCAAACTTAGCAGTACCTTTATTTTGAAAGCCTTTGTCCCTTATAAATTACCAAGGGATGGTTACCTATAGTTACGGTAAATACAAAAACCATAACTAAAGGACTATAAAAGTAAAAGTCTTACTTTTAACTTCAAAGCAAAATCGAGATAGTTAAAAATTTGCCCTATGATTTTCCTAACGATGTCACTGTGATTTTTTCAACAATTAAATGCAAACTGTACCAAAGAGTAAAATTGTGGAACAAGATTAACGTGAGTACCTGCCTATTCGGCCTAACCTCACGGTGGTCTTACCACCGAGTGAAACTTAGGCGTAGACTAGCGCCCCCATTGTGTAGTATAACAACACTTTACGATTGTCACCAATCGCTTTTTGTGTGTGATACAGTCACAATGAGTAGCAATTTATATAATATGGCAAGCCTTTCCAAGGCAAGCCTAGATCCATATTATAACCTCTTGCGTAGGGGTTTGGAGACTATCTAAACTCCGTCTGTTGAGAGTGCAACAGCACACTTGACCGACCTTGCACCTTACCTACATAAATCGATCTTAAACCACAACCATCACGTGTACCCCCGAAGGGGACCTCACCAATAACCGGTCACAGAGAGGATAGGCTCTCTGTGGGGCCACCGATTCCCGTGGTAGCAGTCCTTTGGGCACTGGTCGGGCCTCGTAGAGGATCCCTGTAATAAAACAACAGACCTTTTCTTCCAGATTAAGGCTCTAGGAACCCTAGCGTCTGGTGCCCCTATTTTCCTCGAGTGAACCACGTCAAAGCAATTGCCATTCCTGCAGTGACAATAGGAACCCCCGGGGGGACCAAAGAGTAAAAGTCAAATAATTAAAACACAATTTATTAGATCGTTGTTCTTTGGCCATCAAGAATAAGGAAATGATTTTTCCCAGTTCCTAAACCCGCTGTAAATTATTTTTTTTATACCTTTCTACGTGATTTCTTTTTTTCTTTCATTTTTGGGTTTTGAAGATTTTGTTAATTTTTTTTGTTATCTCTGCTACGCGAGTATAAAAAAATTGTACATAAATTAAAAGAATCAAATTAACTGGATATATTTAAATTAAACGAACTTACGTTGAAAAAATTCAAATGAACTGCTGTACAGATTTAGATAAAACATTCTGAAATAAGCTCATCACCACCCAGCAAATACAAAGTCAGACTGTTTAAGTAATATGGGTTTTTAAGCGCAATACTTATTCGAAAATGTATCGAAATGACTATTTCCAATGTAGATTTCAAGTAAATATAAATATGAATGTATGTTTATAATTATTTAATCATTTAGAAATGAATATATTTATTCATTCACTTTTTATTCATACATTTTGGAACGTCACTTTATTTTTTGGCCAATTTGTTGTACAAAATATTCGCTATTTTTCAAGATGAAAGTTTTTCTTAAATTATACGAAATTCGAATTATCGAAAAATGAGACATTTAAAAACCGAATGGCGGATTAATTTTTTGTCCTAACTTTTACCCCATAAATGTGGATTTTTAAATTTTGTTATCATCGGGATACGCGCTCTTAAATATTTCACGTTAGTTATTTTTGCACGTTTCACTTTTAGGTTAATTAAATTAATACAAATTAGTGAAAAAAAAATTGCATTTCTTAACTGATCGTGTTTTCATAGATTATAAAAAATCTTGAATTAAACAAACAGAAGGTTATTGTTTCTTTCATAAAATTTAAAAATTCTAAAATAAAATTTCCTAGTTTGTAATAATACGAAAATTTTACGAAAAACCCAGTGACGAAATATGAATTCTTAAAAATGTTCAGGTATTATTTTCAAAAAATAATATATTTATTTAGCTACAATTTAGTTTCTTTCAAATATTCGCCATTCTGTTATTATTTCTTAGCACAATTTTGCAATAATTTTAACATTAAACAGACAGGAAATAAGTAACTGTTTTATTGCACACTAGCTGTGCCCAAACACGTTGTGTGTGTTGTGACAATATCGCTTTTGCTTTGATAGTAAACCACACAAAAGTTTAAAACTCTTACATATTTACTTTATATAAAGGTACCCATCACTGGATAAAATTCTAACATTTATATAAAATTCTAAAAATTATGGTAAAGCTCTGTGAAAGACAGACAGAAAAAGAATTGCTCATTATTTTAAAATAGCGCCATCTGTTGCGCAAATTTTGGCTAAAATATAAAACTTGCAAAAAAAAGATGCCTTAAAGTATGCAGTACCTTTAAATCAGCAAAAAAAAATTGACGTACTTTCAATGCTTTTACTCAACTTTCTCTTGGAAATAGGAGAATAAGTTCAAGTTTTTCCGGTGGGCACCATCCATTTGCCAGGGGTGGCGCTATGTGGTCTCAAATTAGGTACCTCGCCCTTGAAAATTCTTTTAGATATTGTCATTTCTTTTTTAAAAATTATACGTATTTTTAAATGTCTAGTTAAAACTTATAAAATGATGGTCTAATCTATAATAATTTTAAAATAAAATAAGCGAGTTATAAAAAATTTAAAATAAAATTTTTGATTTTTCGGTACCAAATTTTGTAAAGTTTTTTTTTTCTCGTGGTTAGCGAGTAAAATATAAAATATTTTAGAACATTTTTAAGAATATATGTTTTGTGAGTTAAAAATTAGACGTTTTGTAACTTAATGTTAAAATTGCTCATCCTTGTAAAATTGATCATCCTTTGGCCTATTTTACATCGAAATTTCGACTTCAGCCTATAAGTTCTGTATAAATACTCCAAATTATTGTCCGTATGAGGACTTTATGGGCAAAAGACGAAAAAATTAAAATTTTGGGACTTTTGGCATTTATTTTGGGAATTATGGTATTTCCTTCAGCTTAATATTGTATTTTTTTTACTATTTTTTTTTTCCTAGTATAAAAAATAATTAATAATTAAGGAGTGTCTTATAAGGCGTGAACAAATTTAATATTGAGCTTTTAAAGTTATATATTGAAGGTTGTACGAAACCCCTACCTATGTGAGTCTGACTTGCACTTGACTGATTTATTAGTATTTGTTATAGTATTTGCCACATATCATATCTTTTAAGAAAATTTCCACTGATAGAGGGCACTGACAAACACACAACATTGTAGCGAAAACAATAGGGTTACAATTTTATCCTTTGAGTACGGAACCCTGTAAACAAATATTTCTAATTTAATTTTATACAATAAGATTTAAAGCTTAAGCCTGGTACTCTGTTCAGTTTTTCATGCGGAATGCTGTCAAATTACATACATAAAAAATTTCTATGAAAAAGTCATGAAAAAATGTTGCAGAAGTAGTACTCTGTTTTTGAAATGTTTCTGGCAACATTTTATCAAAGCTGTGAAATAAAGCAAAGGCGCATTATTTCATGTGGAATTTTTCAAACAACAGCTGATCGCTTGGCTTTTGTTAGCATTTCTAAAACAATGTGGTATACTTAAAAACAATAAAATCGTAAAATTTTTTCAAATCGCAAGATAGACACCACATTTTAAATGTCAAATTTTCCCTGTGAAATAATAAATGTTGCTCAACATTTTTCACAAATTCGAACAGAGTAGTAGGCTTTAAGTTGATGTCAATTATACATTGTAAATGAACGTAAAATGAAATGAAAAGTCAATAAGGGTTTACCTTTCGTATAATCAAACAGATATTACGGGATAATATGTAAAATGGAACAAACGTGCAAACTGAAAATATGAAATAATTGGCAAACAATTTTACCAACAGAAAAATAAGACGAACGAATTGAAATGATAAAATATGCAATGAAACTCAAAAAGACCTTAAGAACAAGAAGATCGTAGGAAAAATTTTTTGCTATTACAAGTATTCTTAAAAATATGTTAAAGATATTGAAAGCTATTTTAACTGATAATTTTTTACAACAGGTACGATGTTTTAAAGTTTAAATTTTTATTTCCCCTAACAATGCAAAAAATAAAGTTTATAATAGCATACATTCGAAATCGAAATCAGTCAGTTTTATTCTGCAATACATATCAAGCTACAGCCAGGGCAGACATGTAGGCAAACGCACACATATATTTGTTTACTTTCGACGAAAAGGTGCAACAGATGCAAATGTATTAAAAATTACTTGTTTGTTTATTTGAAGCACTAGAGGTAAAGGGCAATGGAACATCGTTGATTGATTATGTTCCGCTGATAAAAACAGAAACAAAAAGAGAACGAAAAATTTATATAAAAAAGGTACGTAATTGAAAACTTATTTTTTTACAGCCCAGCGGGGATAAAAAAAGTTTAATTGAAATGTATTTACTGGCTGGCTGGCCCGCAATGTCACACGAATTTGTTTTATGGAAATATAATTTTTTTTTTGTATTAAATGTAATTGTACGAATAAATGAATTCGTGTGACATTGTGGGGCCAGGCTAATGCATTAAACACATAACGATAGCGGCTACATGGCTGATACACGACTAGAATTGACGTTGGCTACAATTGTCACCGTGTTGTCAGCTACTGAATTATTAATATTTATTTGTGATTAAAGGTCCCAACACTATAAGGTTGTATAGGCCATTTTACAAATAATTTTTTTTGAATGTAATTAAATTATAAATAATCATTTAGATTCCAGATTTAAATCAAGGTAGCTACTGAATTATATTGAAGACGACAACTACATACTTCAAAACTATGAAAATGTTGTAGAAATACATATTTTTATCATATCAAAACAAATAAATATGTTTGCTCAAAACCTTTTCATTGTAAATGAATTTTTATTATTAATTTTGTTAAATTTTTTTCTGTTTCATAATATAAAGTTGTGGCAAACAAAAATATAAATTAGCCTAAGTTGGATACAGCCACAATGGTGGTGGTGTAGCCATGTAGCTATGATGTCGTCAAAATAATCGTTTTCCTATAAATGTTTGTTTGTTTTTAATTTTGATAGTTTTAGCCGGTAGCCTGATGTCTAATGAATAATGCTGTAAACACATAGACGACAGCGGCTATACAGCTCTACATGACTAAAAATTTCGTTGGCTACAATTGTAGCCGTGTAGTCAGCTACTTAATTATATTGAAGACGACGGCTACATCGTAGACACTGACATTGTTGTAGAAATAAATATTTTATTATTATAAAATAAAATTACTTTTTTAAAAAAATAAATATTTTTTTAAAACCTTTTGATTGTAAAGGAATTTCTAATTTTTAATTTTGTGACATTATCTTCTGCTTAATAAAATAAAATTGTAGCATACAAAAATAGAAATTAGCCTATGTTGACTATAGCCACAACGGTGGTTGTGTAGCCTTGTAGCTTTGACGGCTTCAAAATAGTCGTCTGCCTATAAAAGTGTATTTTTTTGACAGTTTGTAGATGTTGTCTATGTGTGTTTGATGCATAACTGCACATTTTTTTATTATTGTAAAAAAAAGTTCATTTATAAGTTGAAATTTCGATGGAAACCAATCTCTCAAAATGTGCGCTTTTTGATGACATATTTTCCTGCCCAAGGCGAACTCATTTCACCAGGTGGCATCACGAAGAAGTTAGTTATTTGTTGTTTTACTTTTTTATTTGCAAGGTAGCTGTCAAAAATTCGTTTAGTACTACACATAATGATAAACATTCTACAAAATTTTCAACACATTCAATTGTTGACATTATGTAAACAATTTTTGTAAAAAACTTAAATTGATGACATTTTGTAATATATGCAATTTTTATTTAAAAAACAGAAATATCATTTAGTGTTAACAATAATTCTAAATATTCTGAAAATTTTCAACAAATTCAATTGTTGACATTATGTAAACAATTTGTGTAAAAAACTTAAATTGATGACATTTTATAAAATATGCAATTTTCATGTAAAAAACATAAATATCATTTAGTGTTAACAACAATTCTAAATATTCTGAACATTTTTAACAAATTCATTTGTTGACATTATGTAAACAATTTTTGTAAAAAATTTAAATTGTTGACATTTTGTAAAATATATAGTTTTCATGCAAAAAAAAAAAACAGAAAAATCAATTTGGATTAACTATTTCAACATTTTCAATTGTTGACATTATGTAAATAATTAAGTTTAGCCGTAAAAATATATTAATGTTATTGAAATTTAAAGATTTTAAATTATTGTTATCTAATTCCCAAGGATTTGATTGTTAATATTATCATTTGTATGTACAAAATATATGTGGATGTTTTTCGGTGTTGTATTTGTTGTCGCGGCGTTGTCACCTTATATACATTCGCCCTCTTCCTGTCAAAAAATTACATAACGAGCATCTTTGTCTTTGAGAGAAGGGAAGTTTTTTGAATGTGACATAATAAATTTTTAAATATTTAATTTTTATACCAGAGTGTCTCACTAGGCATTTAAAGGAAAAATTTGAGGTATAGGAAACACTCTTTTTATTGCTGATTAACATTTTTTTTCAACTTTTTATCCCTGTTCCCAAAGCCGTATTATGCAAAACCAGTTCTTACCTCAACTTAATTTAATAGTTTCTTTAGACTTTCATGTCTTTAGTGGTTGTCGTCTACATGTAATTTTCTTTTAATTATTTTACTCCTGCTTAAAGAACTTTAATTACTATTAACATTTTTTTGTAATATCTGTATTATGCAAACCCAGTTCTTACCTCTTCTTAATTTAATAGTTTCTTTATCTTTTTGTGTCGAAAATGGTTGTCATCATCAACATGTAATTTTCTTCTTGTTATTTTACTCCTGCTTAAGAAATTCAATTACAATTTTTGTTGTCTAAAGCAGCCGCCTTTTAAAGTAGGCTTGAAACTGAAATGTTTCCTTAGTAGCAGTAAATTGAGTGCAATAGTAGAGATTATTTACATGAAGGAGTGAGAGCAAATAACTTAAAAAGGATATTTTACTTAAGACAATAATTGCGATAAATAGACATAAATTAATTGAACGGATATTTTGTTTAAACAATATTAAAGACAAAAAAATTATGTATCCAAAATTACCATTAAAAAAAAAATTTTACTATTTTTTCCGGTACTCAAATCATTCACTAAAAAACTAATTTTTTTTATCCTAATTAAAAACACCTCGGTGGAGTCCGGTACCACTCCAATTCGATTATTCTTCTTAGGACACATGTATTAAAACCCGTATGCGACTCGATTTTATGTGAACAAACCTAATATTTAATTTTCGACTGAAAAATACAGTGCAAAATATGTTCATTAATGCTCTATGAGTTTAGAAAAGGCATTCACAATGAATTGTTGAATAATGCACAGAAAAGCAGGCAAACAGGAGAACATAAATGCACACTTACGGGTAGAATATTCTAGTAGGCAGAAAAGACAAACACTTAACTGCCACAGCAAGAAAACTTATTTTAAACATATAAAACCAACAAAAAAGTAAACTTTTTTACCAGTTGTCAGGCAAATAAAATGTCTAGTATCAAAAAATACTAAAAGGTTGATTATGTTAAATTTAGATTAAAAAATTTTAAATAAATTTTTTGGGAAATGTTAAAACTTGGAAATAACATTAACATGGTCAGTCTACATTTAATACTAACATGATGTTAGTGTTAATGTTTATCATTTTATATCTCATGTAGACTGGGGGTAAAGCTCAAGTTGGCAGCTGTAAAATATTGCACCAATAGTCTAACTAACAAACTTTAGTTTATAAAAAGGTATATTGACCAATTTAATCTTACTACATAGCACTAAAGCTTAATTATTTTAAAATGTAGCTATTCGCTGGTTTATTTCGACTCGTCGTTGTCTTTAGCTTTTTTGTAACGTGCAAAAATGTAATTTTTAAAGAACTTCAATTAAAATCAAAAAAAAAATCTTAAAACTTATTCGTGATAAGCATTAAGACACTGTTGTCATTTGTTTAAGTTATTACCGACATCCTATTGGACTTTAATGTATTTATACTTAACTATAATTTCTTTTAAAAAATATTGGTTTAACTGATCCTATTTATTCAAATGCCTTTAGATTCCTAAAAGCCATACCTCAATTCAATGTGTTTTTTTTTTTCAAACACACTAGAAAAAGACACATTGATCATTTTGTCATCGAAAGATAAATTACCACAAGACGACTGTTTTAATTTACTAACTATTTTAGATGTCACTTTCATGTTTGTCCCACACACACAGTCAGTTATTTATGTGTTCTTATGAGGAAAGATTTCTGTATGGTTTTAGTGTTTATTTATTTCTTTTACACATACAAATATGTATGTATTTTTGTTCGGTACATTTTCTTTCTTATAGCATATTTACTTTGTCATTCTTATCCTTAAATCATTTGTTTGGAAAAGAACGTAGTGTTTCATTTTTTTTTTGTTTTTATTTTTATGGATTTTTGAAGCTCTTAATTAAATCGTTTTAGACAGATGATCAACAAAATACATCATTAATTATAATAAAATGAAAGAGTATTTTATGACTGTTTTGTTTTAATAAAAACAGAATTTTATACTTAAAGATTATTGGCAGGCAAGCTGAACGTATGATGAATATTTATACACACTAACGGTAATTAAATTAATTATACGTAAAAGTGATTGAGATTAATTTTGTTTAAAGAGAGAAAGAAACCTTAAATTGTAAATATAAAAATAGTTAAAAATATTGATATATTTTTTTGACTAACTTTAGACTAAGAAAAAATCAACAATAATAAATGTTCATCAATATTTATGGTAAATATTTGGAAATATTATTTTCGTAGCATATTATATTTAGTGGATTGCAAAAGACTCGTTTAATTATTATTAAATTAAATTATTATTAAATTTTATTTCTAAACTTAACATAATTTATCCATATCTTAACATGAGTAATTCACACAATTCAGGATTGAGTGAAAGTATTTATTTCTTATTATTTTTATTTTTACAAATTTACTTAAATAGATCAGCAATAGAGATCGTTGTATTTTTTTACAGACCACTTGGCTGTTGGTTTCTTCAACTGCATGTGGACAGTGTAACATGAGCTTACTGTTGTTAATGCAAAAAATCTGCAATTAAGATTGTTTATTGCAGTTCTTATAGATACTGTATAGATAGTCACACTAACCTATCAGTCACACTACAAAACTTTAAGTACAAAAATAATACGGTGATACAACCTTTTGTTTCTTTTAAAGTATAGTTAATTTGGAAGTTTATAATTTAATTATTTTTTTTTTTTGATACTTCTGTTGCCGCTATAATAACAATTATTAAAAATTAAAAAATGATCCGATATGTGCTTATTTTTGAGTAATTCAAACTATGTTAGCTATTTCCTCAGGTATAAAAAAAAACTTGATAATAAAGGGTATTCCGATGTGACATAATCCTTACCTATAAAGCCACAAATAAAAATTTTTTAAATATAAGAAATATGGTATCAAGGTTAATCAAAGTTTTTTTTTTATTGAACATTAGGCATGACAATTAGCAACGGTATTCACACATATGTAGATATTTTCTGACGGCACTTCTTTTTTAACCACTCGTGATAGCCCCCAAGAAACAGCCCAATATTAATTAGAAAAATCTTAAAATAGAAATTAATATTCAAACTGCGTAGATACGTGTGCCCTCCTGTTAGAACAAGTAACCGAATTATACCTTTTTACTATAAGCAAAAAAAAAAAAAAAAAAAAAACAAAAACGAGCGAGTTTAAGAGTAGAAAAATCTAACAAGCATCATCAAAATAGAAAAGACATTTAGCAAGAATAAAATGGAAATGTAATAAAAGTAAGTATACGTTAGCGTTAACCATATACATAGGCTCGTAAGATACAATGGTGGTCAAAACATCTGCAACTTATTTTACACTTGGTTTATTCGCTTTGCATTAATTCAATAATGGTATTTTGATTATAAAATTTCGATTTTTTTTCCTATAATTTATTTTGCTGGAATTTTCGCTTTTGATGAAACTTCAATTATCTTCATAATTTGCGGTTGTTTTGTAAAATACGGCTTTATAGTGAAGTCTAAATTTCTGTAAAATTTTGATTTTTTGTGACTTATCGCTGTTTTTGTTAACGCATTCTTCATTTTTTGTGGAATGTGGATTTTTAATTTTTAACAAAATTAAGATTATTATGTTATTTTTCCTTTTTTGTGAATTTTTCTTATTCAATTTTTCTTAATTATTGATTTTTGGATCATTTTCAAATTGTTAGGTAATATAAAATTTCTTTCCTTATGTTTTGATTACCACTGTATACTTGTATTCGTAAATAATGTGTGTGTCGATTTGAATTTTTATTTTTGCAGCCATAAAAAATTATTGGTTTAAGAATACACGCCTGAGAGCACAGTATGAAACAATTCCTAAAAATCATATAAATATAATAATAAAATTTTATAATTTTATTTTATATATTTTACATAATCCTAATTTAAATATATTTATAAACTTTCCATTTTCATTTCAGCAGCATGCTCTTTTTTCACTTGAAGCAATTTTAGTATTTTAGTTGAGAAGTGTAAATGTATGAGTGAAGATAAATTAAGGTTCACACTTTTTGTGTTTGTGAAAATGTATGTATGAAAAAGAAAATGTCAAAAGTGAAAAATCATACAGTAACAGTTAAAGTTTTTACTGCAGACGCACACAAATACACACACATTTTTAACATTAACATGATGTACCACAGATACAAAAGTAAAACAATTTCTATAAAAAATATTGAAATTAAAAGTATATCAATTTTATGTTGCTGGCATACATAAACATTTATTTAAATAATTTTTATATCTATTTTTCAAATCTATATATAAAAACTATATGACGAATGTACGAATAAGCAAAAGAGCATTTATAAAAAAGGTCGTATTTATAATCCTAAATTATTGGCAAAATTGATGCAGCAGTAACAACATTGTGACAACAACAACTAAATTGTACAATTACATTACCTGACTGTTAGCGAACATACGCATATAATAAATAAATAAATACATTAATATATATATAGAATAATATTAAACTGCAGGGTTAACCTTTATGTCAACAGCAACATACCCGGGAATGTTTTGTGTTTTAAATCCAATATATCTCAAAAAGTAGCTATCAGATTGATGTGAAATTTCATGATATCCTTAAAAAAAGTGTTTTATATCATATTCTTATGTTTAAGTGGAATTGGATAACTCAGGTCAGAGGCATGTCCACTTTTCGAATCCTACACCATACATCAACAGCTGCATATCCGGGTATGTTTAGGAAAATACATGAAAATGTATTAATTTTGCATACATATTAATTGCATACAATTAAATATTATATAACTATTTTTAATTCCTGACGATGCTACCCAATGGTGTAGCGAAATATCGATTATAAAAATAAAATTAATTACAATATTTTTATAAAAAAGACCTAGAGCGTTAAAACTTAATTATAAAATTGAAAAGTAATGTTTATTATTATTAAGTACAAGTTTATAATAATAGAGAATTCAAAAATTTTTTGTGGCAACTATTCCAATGTAGTGCAATATCTATTACCCTCAAAGTTGTAACGGCGAAAGTCGCCTACTCGTTTTCGCCTACACATAGTTTGAAATAACACCACTTATAATAGCATGGAATTTGCTTATTTATTTTACTATTTTTATTATTTTATTATTTTTATTTTGTAAGATTATTACTGAATTACCTTTGTTTATTACCATTATTATTATTATATATTTACATTCCCTATTTTTTTATATATATACTTTTTACTTTTTATCAGTATATTGATATTCAATGAATTAACTAAAGTAAAACGATTTATCCTAAACTGATCTCATGTCATTTATAAAAGTAAATTTAAATTAACGGTCAAGAAACTCATAGCGCCACCTGTAAGTCAGAAACAACCAGTTAAACTAGAACAGTCAGCTGTTGAACATATGTAATTTCACAGATGATGGCTGGCAACCATTGTAAACAAACCATCAGACAAGTGTGTGTGTGAATGTGTGTGCCCACTCAAGGGTATAAAAGACGCAACATTTCGAATAATTAATGAGATAGCAGGTAAGAGGTCTCTTGGAGGAATTTTATATTCCGCAATTACTTCTTATCGACAGGACAAGTGCAATTGCTGGAAGTACCAACACCACAGAAGTTTATCTTCTACCTATACCGCCGCTACTGCCGGCACGCGTCGCTGCTGCCCGTACCGCTGTTCTGACTTCCCATTCATCGGCTACGAGTTGAGACCGTCTGTCCTCTACGTTGTAGTAGAACAAATACACCAAATAAAACATTGAAGATAAGATTTATAACGTTTAACGAAATAAAACCCGACTGTTTCTGTTCTTTCCCAGATAAAGAAGGTAAGTAACAAAACATAATAAAAACGACCCTGGACTCCGTTGAAGCTATCCCAGCAACCAACGGAAAACGTGTCGTTACAAAGATACACTGTTTATACCTCCAATGGTACTTCGTGTACAAAATATTCTAGTTATGCGGTTAGTATCGGCTCAGGTTGCCTTAGTTGTTCGCAAAGGAACATCCTACGACGGGTTGTAGAAACCGGATGGTTCTCCACGTAAATTATGTACACAGCAAAGGCACCTACATCCACAATATGATAAAAGAAGTCCAAAGAACTTATATTTGTTAGCCCTTTGGTTAAATATTGTTCTAGCCTAATATCATTACTAGGTTCTTCTTTAGACCTTCTACTCCGCTTTTATTATGGTGAAAGGACTACAACTGATTTGTTTTCTTGCTTAAGTAGAATACATTATAATTTTGTTGCTAAAATCGAATATGGTGCCTTTCACTACACGTCCTTTTGGAATAGCAAATTTTGTAGATATAAATGTTCTTTGTTTATATTCTGTACCCAATATCGATAAATTACTGTTCAAATTGTAGTTGGTAAAAAGTTTTCGAACACAATGTTTCGTCCACTTCCATGGAAAAGGTTGACGTAAAAATCCTTTAACTCTTTTCCACCTGTTTTTATCTTGTTTACTGGATGCCACCATTACATTTCCCCATTCCCTTCAGCGGATAAGACGAATAAAGCAACATACCCACAACACTTTTGTTCCATATTTGGAAGATTTTGATGGTATGAATTTAGTGAAAATGGAACCACTACGTAAAGCATACAAATGTTCATCAATAGTGACGTTGGATCCTGAGTATAATTGCTGCTTTGTTTGTTGTTTAGCATCAAAAGTATTTGCGTTATTGCTACCGCTTTGTTTATTTACGCTGCTTGCGTGTTTCCTTTGTCAAACGATGGCTCAAATATGCGTAAAATTTACTTTTCGCTGTTCTCTTGGTTTTGTGCATTCTCACGTCCATAGAATTGGCTCGATTTTCTATTTATTTTCTGATTAATTATATTGCACATTTCATCAGAAATTATTAATCTGAATGTTTCCAAAATGGATAGCTCTTGTATACTTCGTCTAAATCTCAATATGTTAAGGGTAAGGTACCAGGCAGACCAAATAAGTTATTGTAAATAATCATACATAGAAAAAATCAAATACATACTTAATAACAAAATAATGACATATAAAAATTACTGTTGCTGCTGTTGACGTTAAATGGCCTTTGAAAAAAACATTAATGATTCATAGCTGACTTCTTAGGCAACAAGTAATGTTTTGGATATTTGTACTTGAATCTGCCTTTTTGTTTAAAAGCGCTGGACTTTTGACTATACACTATGACATATATAAATATAAAAAATCGTTTATGAAATAAATAAATTTTTAATAATTTTAATAAATTTTTAAAAAACATTCCGTTGCTTAACATAAAATTTTAATATAAAATGTGTGGAATGTACACATCATAAGCATCTGTCAGCTGTGAAAGCAGTAGTCAGAGATATTTTTATAAAATTATTTGTCCAACATTATCGAATATATATTGTCCGCGAAGACATAAAATCAGCAAAGATCAGTTTCTTGACTATTTCAATACTCTTGGTCCAAAATTTATAACACCTGGTGACTACTCCAAGTGAAAGACAACTAGTTGATGCAATATTGGTCAATAATATGGATGCCATATCTGCTGACCAGCACATAGACCTCAACATAATTCCAGGTGTAATTGGTTTTGCTGTCATTAGAAACATAAAACGTTAACTGTCTCCAGTGACTCCTTCTATCTTCATATTATTCACCAACCTTCCTAACGTTTTGCTTCTAAACCAGATAAATTTCACAAAAATTAATTTATTTAGAATTATTTCATTATTTTTGCAGATTGATGCGAAAAGTGCTGAAGAAGGATACTGAGAACCATAAAATGCATTACTTTTTGCTTTTTTTTTAAGAGAAGTACCACTCAGGCAGTTTTTGCCTATATTAACTGTGGTACTTCCTTTGGAAAGGGATAGTAGTAGATAAGACAAATGGTTAGTGTGATAGTAAAGCTTCGATTCTAGCAACACTGCAATTGCACGTTATGATTATTTTTAGAACAGTATTGCAGCGCCTCTGGTGTTTTTTAGGCGAATTAGGTTGAAACTAGCATAGCCATTTTATAATTATTTTACTTCGCCGACGATTTAGTGCTATGTGGTAATACCGGCGAAGGAGGGCGCTGTGATATGCATTATTATAAAGAAAAATTAATACATATCAGAAAAATTGATGTTGCCTGGCTGAGTATTGAACTCCTGACCATTGCTTAGTAGTCAACGTGCTAACCACTTAAGCTACAGCACCCTTGGTGATGGTGTCTAAAATAAAATGTTTTCTTTCAACTTGGAGAGAATAAAACGAACTTAAGCCTCTATTCAAACATTAATTTGTACATTTTTGTCTTTATAAACAAATATATTTAAAAGAATACAGCCAGGCGGGAGAAATTTAATGTCTCTTAAGATTAATAAATGCATTCAGTCATTTGTCGACAAATGAAAATCAGCAAGTTTCTGATTATTTTAGAGAGTCGTCTGAATAACGACCTCAGTAAGTAGACTAGCCAATTGCTATCGGTTATTCTTTTCTATACTAAGTAAACCTTCTTCTAAATAAATCTTTTTCTAAAGGATATGGACCTACAGCTGTGTGTACCCAGTGGTGTATCCATACTTGTGTTTTTACCACTGGGTGTTTAGAGTAGCATTTGTATAGCTTTCGATATATCTGTGGCAATAAGGAATAAGTGCTTAAGTCGACTTAAGCAAAAACTAAGTTGCTGGCACCTTTGAAATCTCCGTACTTCAAAGTACCCATGTGCAAAGTTTCAATTATTTTGTACTATTTTTCAGGAAGTTATAGCAAAAAAACTTTCTGCTCATCTTTTTTCAATGCAGAATCGTATTTGGAAAACAGCTTAAGAAACTACAAAGTATTTTTCAAAATCATAGAAACTCCTTTTACAACTTATTAATTGCAACGCCTGCGTATTTTTGGTAGATATAAGATATTTTTCAAAATCATACGTTT
The DNA here is from genome assembly GCA_949628195.1 of Phasia obesa. Taxonomy (NCBI): domain Eukaryota; kingdom Metazoa; phylum Arthropoda; class Insecta; order Diptera; family Tachinidae; genus Phasia; species Phasia obesa. Next base: position 11,232,765 of record OX451217.1, on the reverse strand, counting down.
GACTCCCATAGGTAAACTTTAAAGATGAGTTATTTTTTAAAAATAATTATTTTAAAGTTTAAAATAGCTCTCGTACAAAACTTAAAAATCAGACCTAAGCACTTTTTCCTTATTGCCACAGATATATTAGGTAAAAATTTATGCACCATATATGCCTCAATCCTGTTGCTGATAGTCTAAAGACCTTCTACACAATACAACTCCAATGATAGCAATGCAACTGCATATCGACTGATATTGGCAGGGATTCAAAAAGTCCTGATAATATAATTTCTAGTTTAATTTGGCCAGCAAATCTTATATTTCAAACTGAAAAGAACAACACTGTAAAATTGGTGTAGGAAAACCCTGCCGTTTTTAGCGACTCAAGAAAACACTAATTTTACACAGAAAAACATTTTGCACCAATAAAAGATTTTATTTAGTTATAGATCTTAATTTAATTAATTTTTTTATTAACTCAATCATATATTTAATTCAGAATGAATAAAATAATATTTTAATTAAGTAAATAATTGAATTAATGAAAAATTTTATGAAACTGGCATCTGAAAGTAATACAAACCTTTAATTGCTGCAAACATTTTTTTCTGTGTAATAAATGTTTTCATTATTTACACGTTTTGCACGTCACTTTAGCTTACCATGAAGCAAAACGTACAATGATAACGAGCTCTGAATGTTTGTTTAAAGCATTTCATTAATCAGTGTATACAATTTTACACATCATTAGACAATTTCCCTTTTAAGAATATATGAGCAAGAATATATATTGTGGCTAGTACGAACTTAATTAAGGTGTACCAAACAAATTCACAGATTTAGGATGATAGAAATGCAAATGAAGTCCACCAAGTGCCTAGGCATACGCTGTATAAGACTGTGCGGTACGAGTTGTACGCTGGCAGTAGCGTCGATCTAATAACATTGATAATTTTTTCTTTACAAAAAATTAATGAAAACGATATAAGATACGCAGGGTATTAAGGGCCACATAGCTGGTACGATGACATGGCTTTCTTACGCAAAGGCAAAGCCAAAGTGAGGTGACATTATAATGTTATTTTTTTATCGATTCCTTAAGTCACAGTTATGTAAACAATAACAAGATACACAAGAATGGCGCCCACATATTTATCATATACTAACTCGAGCCATTAGGGAAATGGTAATGTTTATTGTAAAAGTACATTTGCTTTACACGCAAGTAATTTAAGATTTATCAGTTCATCCATAAAGATTTTTTTTACTAACTATGCTCTTTGTTCGTTTTGTTTTTACTTTTGTTTACATTTGAAAAAATATGGTTACCTTGGAATATTTAAAGTGTAAAGATGTGTAAATAAACTGTTATCTTTAAAGAGTGTTCCAAAATGGTATGTAAAAGGCAGCATCATAAATGATAGTTAAGGGAAAGGCACGAATTTATTATAATATTTTTGTATTCTACAAAGTAACGAGTGATTTTTTAAGGGCTTGAGAACTTTTTTTTTAAAAAAAACGCATAAAATTTGCAAAATCTCATCGGTTCTTTATTTGAAACGTTAGATTGGTCCATGACATTTACTTTTTGAAGATAATTTCATTTAAATGTTGACCGCGGCTGCGTCTTAGGTGGTCCATTCGGAAAGTCCAATTTTGGGCAACTTTTTCGAGCATTTCGGCCGGAATAGCCCGAATTTCTTCGGAAATGTTGTCTTCCAAAGCTGGAATAGTTGCTGGCTTATTTCTGTAGACTTTAGACTTGACGTAGCCCCACAAAAAATAGTCTAAAGGCGTCAAATCGCATGATCTTGGTGGCCAACTTACCGGTCCATTTCTTGAGATGAATTGTTCTCCGAAGTTTTCCCTCAAAATGGCCATAGAATCGCGAGCTGTGTGGCATGTAGCGCCATCTTGTTGAAACCACATGTCAACCAAGTTCAGTTGTTCCATTTTTGGCAACAAAAAGTTTGTTAGCATCGAACGATAGCGATCGCCATTCACCGTAACGTTGCGTCCAACAGCATCTTTGAAAAAATACGGTCCAATGATTCCACCAGCGTACAAACCACACCAAACAGTGCATTTTTCGGGATGCATGGGCAGTTCTTGAACGGCTTCTGGTTGCTCTTCACTCCAAATGCGGCAATTTTGCTTATTTACGTAGCCATTCAACCAGAAATGAGCCTCATCGCTGAACAAAATTTGTCACATTTGAACATTTCGAACCGAACACTGATTTTGGTAATAAAATTCAATGATTTGCAAGCGTTGCTCGTTGGTAAGTCTATTCATGATGAAATGTCAAAGCATACTGAGCATCTTTCTCTTTGGCACCATGTCTGAAATCTCACGTGATCTGTCAAATACTAATGCATGAAAATCCTAACCTCAAAAAAATCACCCATTATTTTAATTTTAATGATTTCTTTTATCTCTAAATTGTTGTACTGTAAGGGTGCTGTAGCTTAAGTGGTTAGCACGTTGACTACTAAGCAATGGTCACGAGTTCAAAGCTCAGCCGTGGCAACATCAATTTTTCTGATATGTATTAATTTTTCTTTATAATAATGCATATCACAGCGCCCTCCTTCGCCGTTATTACCACATAGCACTACATCGCCGGCGAAGTAAAATAATTATAAATTGGCTATGCTAGCTTCAACCTAATTCGCCTAAATAACACCAGAGGCGCTGCAATACTGTTCTAAAAATAATCATAACGTGCACTTGCAGTGTTGCCAGAATCGAAGGTTTACTATCACTAACCATCTGTCTTATCTACTACTATCCCTTTCCAAAGGAAGTACCACAGTTAATGTAGGCATTTCTGTCTGAGTGGTACTTTTCTTTAAACAAAAAAAAAAAAAAAAAAAAACTACAACTAATGTATTAGTGTATTAATTTGGGAGAGGTATTGTAGCAGACCGCTTCCATAATGGCTGCCTTCTCAACCCCGTTCTATCCTCACCGATTATAGGCAACCAATTTGTAGTTTATGGCAACCTGTCTTCCATTCAGTCACGTGCTACCACCAACCTTTACTATTGGCTTTAGTGATTTCAGACTGTAGACCTGTAGAACTGTCGGACTCTTTCTCTCACGGAGGCTCTAGTAATTGCTGGCATTTGTCTAAGATCTAGATCTCCCATAGACTTCACATTTAACAAGTTTATTCAAGTAGGCCTAAGCCTTCTGAAGCCATTGCTGGACATTTACACACAATGGGTGCTACCTTCTTAGCCTCTTCCAGGCTTAGTCTGCGATTAACATTTTATTCGATTTTAATTTTGGTTCGGTGATACATAATGAAGTTTCCCAGACCTGCTGTTACTAACGCTTAAGATAATTATGTTATAAACCACAACTGATAGTTGAGAAACAAAAGTATGAATTGCACCATTCCACAGTGGGGCAGAATCAAAATATTTTGGAAATAACTCAGCCATTTGTAAAGGGCTAGGCTGAACATGGTATTAACATGGTAAGTATAAATTAAATCCCCGATTAAATCCCAGTATTTATCCATTTGGTGATCCAATTAGAAGCTTACAGGGTAGGGGCTTTTTAGCCACATTTAAGTTTACGTTGCAGTTACATTTTTTTAGTGTGCTTGTTTATAAACCGGGGTTGTGGATTCGATTCCCGCCAAAGACTCTGGTATTTTTCACACACAAGTTGTCAGGAAGACCAAGAAGTTGCTTGGATGTAACCTGGGTGCGCTAGTGACATGTTTCGGAAACTTCAAGTATTATCTAGCCTAGTTAAAAATCGAGGTAAGACGATACTTGTAGGCTAAGACAGCAGAGTACATTTTGTGTAGATGTCCAGCAAACTAACTAACAAAAAGGCTCTGAACCACGGGCAGACACATATTAGCCGTAGGGAAATGTTTGCAATTACCACAGACGCTGTGATAACGAAGAATGTCGATATTTATCAGTCGCCAGTCTGAAATCACTACAGTCGAGAGTAAAAGGGTAGTAACAGCACGAGTCTCAATGAAAGTAAGGTAGTCGTAAATTACCAGCCGGATGCTAGAAATAAGTGAGGAACGGAAGGGTTCGAGAAAGGACCCATAAAGTTAGTGGTCTGCTTGGGTATCCCACCAGAGAAAAATAATAATAATAATGAAATATTTTTTTTTGAATTTTATATTATTGAATTTAAAACTCTTCTATAAAACCATATTTTACTTGATTTTCGGGCACACTCTCTATATGTGAACATAACACGTTTAGTACTCACGTACGTAATAATGAAGGAGTATTGAACACATAAATGTATAAATCCCTGTACATTTTTTGCATTTGTTGCCTTGAGTGGATTGAAGTGTAAATATTTAATTGGTGATTTGTGGTTTTAGCACAGACACATATGTTCATACAGTGGTGCTGGCTGGGTTGGAGGGTGGGTGAGCGTATGTGTTTTTGTTTTTCCTTTAAAATGTATGGGATTTTTAAATTTGCTACGTGTTTGTAGGGATATGTGCAAGTTTTTTCTGTGGTTTTATTTTTCACTTCACTCAGAGGATTTCGGAAATTGATGTTCTGTAACCGAGTGGAAATAAATTTTAATATCTTCACTTTCAATGAACATGTGAGGTGAGTATGTTTGCTGGAATGTACGAGTATATTTAACAAGCGCGCTTAATGCCGAAATTCCAAACACTTATTCACTTTGTATTCTAAGTATAAATAAAATATAGAAGAAAATAAACATGTACCGAAAACATTCTAAATTAAGTTTTATATTTTATTGTAAAAAAAAGATAACGCAGAAAAATACGATGGATGGTATAAAGTAATACTTTACTGTTAACACACCTTTTGAATCCTAAATTGCACAGTATGATTAAAGTATGGTCGTAGCAGTTCAAACATAACACAGAAAAAATTGTTTGCTCCTATTAACAGTTTTAATTAGTTTCAGATACAACTTTATTATTTATATTATTGAATTTATTCTTAATTAATTATATAATTGAGTCAAGTGAAAAATTAATTAAATTTGTATCTGAAACTAATTAAAACTGTTAATAGGAGCAAACAATTATTTCTGTGTAAAAAGGACTAAGATTCTCTGAGTTTGAAAAGAAGTTTAACACCAGAATATCTCTTCTCTATCTCTTCTTCACAACACTCTATCTATGTTTTAATTAGAAATAAAAAGAAGACTAAGTTTAACATAACAAAATGCTGGTTAACGCCCTTGTGGCCAAAAGAAATACACATGTAAAAGCTTTGAAAAGATTTTCACAATTTTCCCATTTTTCCCAAATGTGAAATAACTTAATTAAACGAAACAAAGGAACAACAATGAAATTTTAATTTTCAAACCGCCCGCGTAGTTGGCAATGATCATTTATGAGATAAATTTAAATGTTTTTATTCCTTACTTATAATTTTTTTTGTTAATTTAAAATTAAATATTTTTCTAAACTTTTTCATTTTGTGAAAAATTAACTTAGCTTTTTTTTTTAGCGGTCGTTGGACTTGTTGCCAATTTACCAGTAAAATGCATCGTTGAGCCTGTGCAAATACATAACAACGAACGTACGTTATTGGCTTTAGTAAAATTTTTTAAATTTTAAACCAATAAGATTAACTTGTGTTTTAGGTTATAACGATTTTAATAGTGGACTTTTGTAAAAAGTTTATATAATAGAAGTTATCCGATTTTAGAATCAACCAAGTTTTCTGACAGTAGCAGAAACATAATCCTTCTGCTATAAGGTCGACTAAATGTAAAAATGCAATTGCAGTAAATTTACGTTTGAAACGAAAAACGTTATAAATATTTGCTTCAATATTTTTAAACTCTTAAATGGAAATATCAGCTAACCTCCACACAGAAAATTGTTTTTGCACCAATTAAAGTTTTAAGTTAGTTTTCAATTAAAGTTTAATTAATTTTTTAAATTAAAACAGAACAAAAAAAAATTTAAATAAACTAAAAACTGTATCACTTAATTGTTTACTTAATTTATTTTAATCTGAAATCAATTAAAACCTACAATTGGTGAAAATACTTTTTGCTGTACATGCTAACGTCATAAAAATATTAGAGCTATGAAGGTTCGTAACTGTTTTCTGCCAAGTTTCCTGACCTGTTTATGATAACATCCAGAGTCTTTAAGGCAACCCCAAGACTGATAGACCAGCACCCTAACAATTAGTCCATGGAAGCACTTTTTTGTGCAAGAAAATTTAAGTTAAGTTTATTTACTAAGACAAATATTATTGCTTTAATTATTTTTTTTTATTTAACAGTTCTTGTTTAAGTGTTAAAATATTTAATAACACACTGTGTAATTTTTTAAGTCATGGCAAAATAACCATATACGGACACCACTACGTCATAAAAACCAAAAAAAAGACCCCTGTCTCCCAGTTTTGCCCAAAGTCCTCCAGGTTTTTTTTATGGGCCCTCAAAGATGTGGGGCCTCGATGTCATTTTTGCAAAAAAAATGATCATTTACTCAAGCTTATATTTTGCAAACCGTTTGGAGTTTTGATATACTCTCTGAGGCAAAGTTGTAGCTCTTGTCATAGAGAACAAAAATTGTGAACATATAAAATCAAAAAAACTTCATCTTCAAGGTCAAAATCGCAAAAAACTTTAAAAAATTCAATTTTTTTTTACCTTTTTTCCCCTGTTCAGGTCCATAGGTAGCAAACCGTTCAAAATTCAAGGAAATAATCAACTACAAAAATGAACCTAAGATCTCAGTAAACAACTTTCTAGAACATATGAACGTCCTAGGAATGATTCTTAGCACCGTTTAGGTAGCGCTTAGGTAGCCGCAAAAGTGAAAATTCATATGTTCTAGAAAGTTGTTTATTGAGATCTTTTTTTTTTTTTTGGTCTTTTATCACGTAGTGATAATGGTTATTTTTTTCCGTGTTGCACTGTGTAAGACAACTATGATTGCTTTAATTATTTTTTTGTTTTAGAGATTTTGTTTAAGTGCTAATACTAGCTGTGCCCACACGTTGTGGGCGTCCTAACAATGTTTTAATATATTTTATTTTGAAAGTAATCTACACCAAATCTTAAGACTCTTACTTTTATAGGGCTTTACGTATACGTATATTCTCTATATAAAGGTACCCATCCCTGGATAAAAATCCTAAATTCTAAAAATTATTGCAAAGCTCTATAAAAGGTGCCTTAAATATCCTGCTTTCAAAAATAAATAGCTCTGTAAAGTATACAGCACTTTTAAAATATCCCCCTTTTAAGAATAAAAGGTTCCCTAAAGTATGCATATCGGGAAAATTACGTACTTTCACGGCTTTTTCTCCACTTTCTCTTAAAAATAAGATATTTTTGCTTAGTATCCTAGTATGATTTATTTGAGTCTAGGTACTAAGGTACATCCTCAAAAAAATTTACTTAAATACATCCCGTAGTTTTTACGTGATGTGAGCACAGACAGATAGGAAAAAAGTTACAGTTTTATTATATCTATAGATTATATTAAATAATTGAATCTTATATTAAGGTTTATGTGACCTTACACACTAAAATGACGTTGGCGAAGAGAACAGTCTTGAAATAATTTTAATTAACATATTTTGGTAGCTCTTTCATATTTTTCTCTAACTAATGCTTTATACAGCAGTCAGCAAAAATACTCTTAATGGTCTTTGAAGTCATGACAACCGCAGATTTCAAATTTGCTCAACAACCACAGCAGGAAAATATTTACCTTGCATTTTTGGGTATAAAACAAGTTTAAGGATTTGTTCGTTTACGTTGTTCTACCATTTGCAGGTATTTTTGTTTTCATTGCATTTTTATTTAATTAAATTTATCTTCATTAAATAACATGGTTTTGAGTATTTCAGTTTTGCCAAAGGAAAGGTGTGGTATTAAAATCCAGTGGCAATGAGCAAAAATTTAGAATTTCGTTTATAAAATATTTTCCATAATTTGCATGAATTTATGAATTTATCATTTTCATTCACAACATTTTACGCAACTCCGAATATATTCAAAATAAAAAGTATATTATTTAATTTTTTTCCTGTTGCTTTATTGAAATAATGATGCAATAAAATGAAAATATTTTATAACGACAATAAAATCATTTTATGTTGCTAGTTTTGAAAATAATAATAATTTTACCACCACTCGAAGTGATGTTAATTGAATACCTACTTCAAGTTTGATTATGCACTCTAAGTCATGAACTTAGTAGTGGTAACAATAAAATATTTCTTTTAGGTTAAAATTTAAATGTAGAAAAAGTATTTCAATAAATCGCATAAACATTTAAAGGAGTACAAAAATAAAATTACTAATAGTCAAATGCTGTAATTATGGTTTTCATATTAATGCACAGATATAAATATATAACAACCCTTCAATTACACAATAGTTGTACTTCAACATTTTTGTTTCATTATCAAGGAGTAAAGTTTTGACATACTGACAAGGGTAATACAAATGTAATAAATGTCAATTTCAAAAGCAGATATTCGTTTTAATTAAAAAAAAATATATATTTAATCCAAACCCTAACAAAAACTTGCACCATGGGACGAAACAAAAAAATTGATAAAGTAAAAAACATACATTATATATTAGCATGGAGTCAAAAATACACTTAATCAGCCAGATTCTTTAAATAATATTTATAATTCCTTATATAGTTTTTTACTTAAAAATATTATTGAAAAGAGTACTTTTGCAATTTATTTCTTTATTTTATTTTTATTTTATTACAATTACAAATTATATTCTAACTTCATCATAGAGTAGAGTAACAGAGAGTTTCACTCGTTGTAGTGAAGCACCCAAAGTATTCGGTAGAAATCATACCCACAACTCCCAGGATGATGCACCGCAGGGTACACAGGCAGGTTAGTCTAAAAGTAAAAAAAATTAAAATGTTAATTTTATTGTACTGACTTATTACAGATCATAGATAAGATAATATAATAAAATAATAACTCATTTACGTCTGTCTGTCTACTTTTCTTTTACGTTCGCATTACGTAAAACCTACAAGATGGATTGGATTTTAACAAGATTTTTTGATCTCAATATAGTAGTAAAGTAAATACATAAACCATAACTGAAGCATAGTTTAAGGCGGCACTAAAAAAGTAAGGATTTTTCGTAACCGGATATACTTATTTCTTTTATAAAGTAAAAAATACATAAACTGATATGCAGCGCCTTCGCCGGTATTATCACATAGCACTAAATCGCCGACGAAGTAAAATAATTATAAATTGACTACGCTAGCTTCAAACGAATTCGCCTAAATAACACCAGAGGCGCTGTTCTAAAATAGATATCTCCTTCATAGAGTCAACAAATAATGACGAAATGTCGGAAAAATGTAAAATAAATTGTTTTATTTACATTAAAGAATTCAAGCCATATTAGACTAAAACAAGTAGCACTGGCCAAATATAGACCAATAATAGACTAGATTTTGTTTACTGACGCCTCAAAACAGAAAAATGGTGACACTGTAGCCGGTATTCTTAAACAAACTTTCCAATGAGCAAATGTTCAACGATATTTCAGCCAGAAATACACGCCATCCTCATCTGTGCCAGAGAATGTTTAAGGAGAAAGACTAAGCATATAAAAACTAATCTAATCGCGGACAGCCAAAGTGCCGGTCCAACAATATTTTAACACAAAGGTCATATTGGTAATGAGCGGACGGACCTTTTAACCAACCCAGAAGCTTGACGTAGCATTATATGACCAGAACCCCTTTTTGCCAGAGCGACTGTATGTGCTAAGAAAAAACCTGATTGCTGTTTTGAGCATATTTGTCACGTCATTGGAAAGCTCTGACAGGGATCAGACAAGCCAAACGATACTTAGAAATACTTACAGAATGGCTTACCGGCCACTTTGGTCTTCTTTACCAACAATTTACACTATTATAATCATTTGTTATTGATCTTGAATAACAAATATTATGAAGATTTTTTAGCCCAATTTACGAAACTTTTTGGTAAAATTATCTGTCAACAGATCGAAAATATATTAAAGTTTACTAAACCAGCTTTTGATAATTAATTTGAAACTTTGAATACGACTAGCGCAGTTTTAAAGTTTCTTTGTTTTCTGTCACATTTCGGCTGCTGGGTAAGTATCTGTACAAAGTATGTAGTGGGTAGCTGATTGATGTCATAGATAAAATTTAATTGAGTTTGATGTATGAACATTTCAGAAGTCCAGACATGCTATTTTTCATAAATTTATTTGACACACTCCTAATGTTAACGTAAGTGAACATTTTGTACTAATGAAATTGCCTGCAGTACTTCCTTTCCTTTCCTTCATTCATTCTTTCGTTTGTGTGCGCATGCTGTTAGTTTAAGTTTCCTTTTATCATTATTCGTAGACTTTAAGTGATATTATGACGTTTTGACAGGTACTGAATTACATTGACATCATACAATTTATTAAAATGGGAAGCGGATAAGAAATTATTTTTTAGCGACAATAGCATTATTGTTAAACATCACACAAAAACTGATTGTGTTGGTTAAATTGTTTTAATATTTATTATATTTCATTTTGAGTTTTTTCTCTTCGGACAACAATTTTGAATGAACACCAATTAAGGTTGTTCTGTTTTATATCAAGTTGTTTACTCCAAAATATTAATTACTTGACATAGCAGGCTGACTATTTAGTAGCTAAGTCTGTTGTCAAAATCTGACCAATAGAAAAATGTAAGAGCACATTATTCAGGAAGTTAAAGTAATGGAAAAATTTTATGCGAAGAGCACTTTTGAAACTCTTATGTATTCTATCCATGGATCAGAATAATCACCGTAAAAAGTAGATAACTTAACAACTCGACCAACAGTGTCTCAAAGCCTCAAAGGTAAAGAGTAGTCCTTGTCGAACAAGAAAAATAGGGTAAGTACTCTACGACAAGTTTCGAATTTGACAGGTCAATAACTCCCTCATTTGAAGCATTATCTGCTAAACCCAGAAGTACTTTGAGTATAGCTAAAGTAGAAGCAAGTCCCAGTCCCAGAGTAAAATAAGCTGCAAACACGACCTCACGATCGATCTTATCTAACCAAGAAAAAAAATCGAGAAAAGAAAGGCGATTTTCCTATATCCTGCAGTGAAAGTGAGTGTCATGGTGGGTCTGCATCAATCACCAAGAAATAAAGAGAGTTGCAAAAACATTCTAAACGGTAGTGTGATATTGTTTCACAGGTTGAAAAACTCATCTAGTTGAGACAAAATACTTAAGGAAATCAAAGACAAATTTAGCGTTTAAAACTAGATCATGTGTTACACACTGTGTAATTTTTTAAGTCATGGCAAAATAACCATATACGGAATTTTGTTAGGAATTTTGATATACTCTCTGAGGTAAAGTTGTAGCTCTTGTCATAAAGAACAAAAATTGTGAACATATAAAATCAAAATAACTTCATCTTCAAGGTCAAAATTGCAAAAAACTTTAAAAAATTAAATTTTTTTTACATTTTTACCCCTGTTCAGGTCCATAGGTAGCAAACCCTTCAAAAGTCAAGGAAAAAATCAACTACAAAAATGAACCTAAGATCTCAGTAAACAACTTTCTAGAACATATGAACTTTCTAGGAATGATTCTTAACACCGTTTAGGTAGCGCTTAGGTAGCCGCAAAAGTGAAAAATTTCCCGAAAATTTTTTTAAAATCCTTGAAGATGAAGTTTTTTTGATTTTATATGTTCACAATTTTTGTTCTTTATGACAAGAGCTACAACTTTGCCTCAGAGAGTATATCAAAAGTCCAAACGGTTTTCAAAATATGAGCTTGAGTAAATGATCATTTTTTTGCAAAAATAACATCGAGGCCCCACATCTTTGAGGGCCCATAAAAAAAACCTGGAGGACTTTGGGCAAAACTGGGAGACAGGGGTCTTTTTTTTTTTGTCTTTTATCACGTAGTGGTGTCCGTATATGGTTATTTTTTTTCCGTGTTGCACTGTTATTGGATCAAAAAAGCTAACATTATCTAACAAATAATAAAGATGATTCAAGACGTGCAGATGACGCAAAAATATCGATAAATTCTATTAACTTCTTCACATACATATATACTACTGCAGAAGAGACATCGATTCACCATTTGAAAACAGCAACAGAACAAGTCATTGTAAATTACTCAAGCTGTTTTAAGGAAAATATTTATGGAAGTTTTCTATTTTATAACTAACTTTCTACGGATTCATACAGAATTCAATTTAAACATGTGTGTGTGATTGTAAGGGGTGAACCATTTCAGGTTCCGTACTTTTTTAAAGAAAAAAAAAAACACAGAAACTTTAAATTTAATGGCATTTATGTTTTGAAAATTATGCCTATCAAATGTTGGCCGTTGCTACGTCACAGATGGTCCATCTATTGAGTCCAATTTTCGATGACTCGTTCGAGCATTTCGACTGGTAACTGGCTAATGCCACGCGTGATGTTTCTCTCCAAGGCCGGAATCGAAGCGGGTTTCTTCGCATAAACTTTAGACTTTACATATCCCCACAGAAAAAAGTCTAACGGTTTGATATCACACGATCTTGGTGGCCAATCGACCGGCCCAAAACGTGAAATTATGTGCTCACCGAAATGTTCTCTCAATAAATCCATTAATTGATGCGATGTGTGGGAAGTGGCGCCGTCTTGCTGAAACCAAATGTCGCCGAGATCACGAGGTTCATTTGCAGGTATCAAATAGACGATTATCATGGCACGATAACGGTCGCCATTGACTGTTACGTTCGCACCGACATCATTTTAAAAAAAATATGGACCGATGATTCCGCCGGCCCACAAACCACACCAAACCGTTGTTTTTCTGGATGAAGTGGCAGCTCATGAATCTCTTCAGCTTGCTATTCGTCCCAAATAAGGAAATTTTGTTTGTTTACATACCCATTGAGCCAGAAATGGGCCTCTTCGCAAAACAAAATTTGTCTCGAAAACGTCAGATGTTCTTGGAACTTTTCAAGAGCCCATAGATCGAAGCGATTCAGGCGTAAGTTTTTTATTATGAAATGCCAAACAATACTAAACAAAAATAACATGACAGCATAACAAGTGATCTGCCAAAAAAAGGCTATTGAAAAAAGTACCTCGAAATGGATCAGCCTTTACCAGAAGAATTTCAAAAGTTATGTACAAGATTAAAGCAAATTTGCATTTTTATTCATGTATATTTAGGGTCTAAATAGTAAATACATTTGAAAACTCATACACATCTGCAAATGCCAAAACATTTGGAATAATAAGGCAGTCCATAGGAGAAATCTCAAAAAAGAAAATTAAAATTGTATGTATAAAATATTGTCTTGGAAAATATTCCTCTAAATATCTCCATTTAAATTCATTCATTTTAAATTCAGAAACCTAATTTTATATTTCTCTTTTGGTCTCCACTATTAAACAAATTTGTATGCAAATATCGGAGGAGACATTTTGAAAGCATGTTTATGAATGTGTATGTGTTGTACAAAGTTGTGTTGTATTTGTCTTGTTTATTAGTGTTGGTATCAATGTTTTGTATGTGTGAACATTGAGTTGAATTAAATACCCCATGTGGATTATTTGATTTAGGGCTTATGTAAACAAATTACAAAAGTTTTGGTTTTTCGCAACAAACAAAAAAACATAAAAATTACTTTATAACAAAAATATTAATTACGACATGATAACTATAGAGAAATAGAAAGAAATACGCTCGCGTTTCTTTATTTAACAATTTATAATCCAGCAGACAGCTTCTGCTCGTATAAGTAACAGCTACTAATGTTACTACTCATACGATTCGTGAAATATAATAGTAGCACCTTATAAAAAAAAAAAACTAGTTTGTTCAGAAAAATATATATATTTCATTCTATCATGAAAATTTTATTGTTACATTGTATTGCCTACAGAATACCCATTTGAGGGGCATATTATACTCAGCGTATGGCATGACATGACCGTGCTTAAGATGTTCACATACATTGAGCAGAACATGTTGCCTTTTATCCGAAATATGGGCCCTGTGCCATTGAAAGAATAGCAGCCCCACACATTAATTTTCGCACCACCATGCTTTACTGTTATCAATACATATTTTGGATCATATTCCTTGCCTTTTGGTCTTCTAACGAATTTTCTAGTACCAGATGCACCAAAAAGAACTACCTTGGATTCGTCAGTCTAGAGAATATTGCGCCATTTACATTGAGGCCAATCGGAGTGAAGTTTCGCGAACTTCAGTCTATTGCGCACATGTCTGGAGTTGAGCAATGGCACATTTCTTGGAATTCTGCCAAATAGGTTTTGCTTAAGAAGATGTCGGCGGAAGTGTGAACTTCAAGCTCTAAATCTTGTTTAATCTTTGTATGTAGATGTCGCAAAAGGATTAGAATTCACCATGCGTTTAATACGTGTAGAGTCACTGTGACAAATTTTTGCCTTTCGTCCACGTGTTTCTTGGAATGATTTAAATTTTTTACAATTTACTATAACTGTGGGTGAACATCCTACTAAATTTTAAATAAATCTGTATGACTTGCCTTCTGATAGAAGCTTTAATATTATTTTTCTGATTTCGGCAGTACAGTGCTTGCCGCGACCCATTTTAAATATTTAAAAGATAAAATTTCAATGAAAATATATTTCGCGAAAATGTAATTTGCAAATAACAGCTAACTTATAAAAAAAATATTTTTTTTATTGATTTTCACGTATTGCTTTTTTGCACAGACAACATTTACGCGGTTTTAACAAAATAACTTTTAAAAAAATAATCGTTGGACTTACTAAGAACCTTAAGAATTTATTAAGTAATAGATATGGAACAATTGAAAATCGTTTTACATTTTGTATGCCTAAATTACCCGAATTTAAGAGCAGAAATGGTTTCTATGGTCTGCAGAATTCTTCATCAAAATTAAAAATCTAAATGAACAAAAACCGAAATGACTGATTTATTTCTAAAATATTTTTACTTTTCCTATGGTGCAATAAGGGGTGTATTATATTAACAACATCTAGTTATATTTTTGCTTGTTTCGTTTACGTATAAATGGTGTCCAAACATAAATTTTTAACGGCCAAAAACGTTTTGCGATGGTTATGTGATAAAAGATATATTTTTTTTTGTGGAAATAGAAAGTCTTTCTACCCTCTGGACTAATAAATAAAAAAGAAACTTTAGTTGTAAGGCATACAAATACTAAAGAATCTGTGTTTACCAAAAAAAATAAAAAGCTATTTTAGAATTTTAAACAAATTGCTTGGTCATTAATAAAAAATAAGCGCTTGGTAAATACATTTTATATTCTTTAAATTGTTCGCTTCACTTGTGGCTTGAACAAAATTTGTTCCTGCATATTTTCTTAACAAAAAAATAAAACGAATATATAATGAAAAATAAACCGTTTATCTTAAACTAATTATATATAATATATATATAATTTCCTCTGCGCTATAATACAAGGATAACAAGCCTTACCTCGACCCAAATTAATTGCATGTATTTTATATCGTTTTAATAGATTTATGTAAATTTATTGGTGTAAATAATTTCGTAACAATGTTTAAACATTGTTACGAAACATTTGCTTAAGCATAATTCAATTTGTTTATGAACAATAATTATTTGTACATTATCACTAAATAAATGACAAAGCAAGAGTTAATTATAGCTAAATAAATTATGTACCTAAAAATACACTCGGGTACTTGTACTTCTGTACGTCCCAGTGAACAATTTACTTAAAAAAATTTTTTTTACATAACAAAATTATTTTCAGAGGGTAGGGAAGTGTATTGAAATACATTTTTAAATACTTTCGCAGATATTTTATAAGGGTTCTCAAATTTTGATACACAACTCATTCATGATATTCTACACGATCTGCTTTTGTGCTGATTAAACAGACACACAGTAAACTATCTAGTGGAATCAAATAAAAAAAAAAAACTTTCGATTTTATCATTTCGATTTTATAATACATATGGAGCTAAGACCCCCACGATTCCAGAGGTGGTTTGGTTTTTCATGTGCGTTACACCTATAAAAAGTTACACGGCTTTAAAGTCGAATTATTTTGATAATTTTTTCATAATTTTTAAGTAACAAAAAATGGATTTGGAAAAATAAATCTCAAAAAATTAATTTTTCAATGAAAATGCATGCAAATATATTTTTTTTATTCAGAAGTGTAGCAGAAACAATGAAAAAATCCTAAAATTCAAATATTTATAACAACACTGTAAAAAAAATTGTGAAGTTTTTAGCCAAAATATGTATTATTTAAAAAAAAAATAGTCAGCTTCGATGGACCCGAAAAAATAGGCACATCAAAAAACTACCTTTATGAATTAATAATCTTATTTTCTGTTATAAAGGGTGTTTTTTATAGAGGTATAGAAATTTAAGTTGACATTACTTTTCAAGATGGCGACCGATTTAACAGCTGTAAAGTGATTTATTCTCAGTTTGGTTTGGCAATTCATCATGAATAGACTCACGCCTCAACAACGCTTGCAAATAGTCGTCGAATGGGCCCAAAACGAGATTACCTTTGTTGCCGATTTTTAACCGACTTCAAAAAAGAAGGAGGTTATCTATTCGTCTGAATGTTGCTTTTTTTATGTATGTAACCGCAGAACTCAGCCATTTCTGAACCGATTTTAAAATTTTTTGCTTTATTTGAAAGGTTATGCTTCAAGGTTGGTCCCACTTTAAAAACAGTTCATTATATTAAAAATTAAAGGGTGTCCCCATACAACATACATGTTTTTTACTTGTATTAAGAACCGTAAAGGGCAGCAAATTAAAATTTTCAAAAATTGCGTGCCGCTATAGCTCCCAACAGCAGAAATTAATAAAAAATAAATTTAAAATTTAAAGGGTGTCCCCATAGGTGACATAATATGACCTATTTGGGTCTATCTTTTGAACTGTTATAGACTACACCTTGAAAATTTGACAGAGTGTCGACTACTACGACCGTTATAATAAAATGTATAAATACTCAAAATTTTAAATTAAAGGGTGCTCCAATAGTTCATTTAATTTGAAGTATATGGCCATACTTCTTAATAGTTGTACACAGACCGCTAAAATTTACAAAGAACCTGTAGTGCTAAGTTGCTATAACAAAAAGTATAAAATTTTGAATTTGGAACTAAAAGGGTGTCCCAATAGTTATTGTAATTCAATGTATGTGGCCAAACTTTTGAACTGTTAGAGACAGACAGCTGAAATTGACAAGGAACCTGTATTGCAATGTCCACTATAGCAAGTATACAATTTGAAGTTAGAAATTAAAGGGTGTCCCCATAAATTACGTAATTTGATCTATATAACCCTATCTTTTGAACCGTTAAACACAAACACTTGAAAATTTGGCAGAATGTCCACTACTTTCTCTGGTATGATAACAAATATAAATATTTGGAATTATAATGTAAAGGGTGTCCCAATAGTTCATGTAATTTGATATATATGGTTAAACTTTTTAACCGTTATAGACAGATAGTTGAAATTTACAAAGAATCTTTGTGACCAAGTCCTCTATAACAACAGGTCTTTGTTTTAACATTGTAAATTAAAGGGTGTCCGAATAGGTGATGTTATTTGATCTGTGTGCCCCTATCTTTGAAACCGTTATAGACAGAGGCTTGAATGGTGTCCCCATACAAGACGGATGCTGGTGAAAATAACTTAACTTTTAAACAGTAATAGGGAGAGGCTTGACATTCAATAGTTTTTATTTTTTTCCCTCTAAGTTTGGCGCATCTAATATTTGGTTTAAATCTAATTCTTACAGATTACTTCTTACATTTTTAGTTTAGAATTGGTGCCCTTCTATCTGTTTTGAAGTCGGTTTTTTTTTGCAAGAATTATCATAAGCGAATTTTGTTTAGCGATGAAGCGCACTTCTGGTTGAATGGCTACGTCAACAAACAAAACTGTCGCATTTGGAGTGAAGGTAATCCTCAAGTGTATGGCGAAACACCATTACATCCAGAAAAACTGACTGTTTGGTGCGCTTTAATGGCTGATGGAATCATTGGTCCGTACTTTTTCAAAAACGATGGTGGCCAGAACATTACAGTCAATGGTGATCGGTATAGAGCCATGATTACTAACTTTTTCGTTCCTGAAGTGAATGACGATGATGTCCAGGAGATGTGGTTTCAACAAGACGGCGCAACATGTCACACAGCTCGTGCCACAATAGATTTATTTGGTGACCGGCTAATTTCACATTTTGGACCTGTGAATTGGCCTCCAAGATCATGTGATTTAACACCGCTAGACTACTTTCTGTGGGGCTATGTAAAGTCATTGGTCTATGCCGATATACGGCCACAAATGTTGGAAAAAGTCATCGAAAATTGGACTACATCCGCGCCAGCCGTGGCGGTCATATGCCAGAAATCATATTTAAAATGTAATGCCACAAGATTACCTTTCGGATAAATAAAATTCATATCAATCGAATAATCCATCCTTGTTTTATTGCAACTTAAAGTACTATACCTCTATAAAAAATACCCTTTATATACTAAAATATGTATACAAATATTTAGGTGTTTTCTATGTCAACTTTTGAAATATAATCATTTTAAAAATCATCCATATTTGATATTTTTATTAAAATTATCAGCTGATATTTTTAATATTTGAAAATGTATGATAATAGTAGGATATGCTTTAAACCAGGACGAACTAATACATAGTGAGTGCACGGGCGAATCCTTTAGAATGCCTTCACAAAATAATTAGAAAGAAGAGACTTGAGCACACTTGAAAAATAGCAGAGAAAATTGTAATCAAGATTTAATGAATAAACTCGTAATTTCTTCAGATCCGTTAATTTCATCCAAAAGAAATACAATAAATACAAGCAGCTCTTTCAACAATAATCAAGAAGTTAGTAGTTACATAATAGTTAATCTATTAACAGCGATTCCGACTCAGAAACTTATTTTAGTGATTAAGAAATTGTTTACAATTGTTATGTTATTTGAATTTTTTGTAACTTTATTATTAATCTTTATATAAATATGTTTTTTATCTTAAATAATAATTTAATTTTAAAATATTTAGTGTTGTCGAATTGGTAACCCTATTCATATAATGTTATTTGAATAAACTTTAAAAAATAAAAATACGAAAAGGTTTAAAATATTGTTATATTCAAAAAAGGTATACGGCAACCCTAAATAATTAGAGATTTTTTAAAAAAACTATCACGCTTTATCATTTTGTATGTGAAATGATATATTAAAATTCAAAAAAGTAATAATTACTGAAATGCGGGAATTTTGGGTATTTAATTGTCCCCGCACCGCTAAAATAAAAGGATTTCAAAAATGTTAATTCATTTTTGAAAATAGTAGACCAAGGGAGATATGTGCCAAAAATTTCATTATGCTACCATAACTCCTTCGATTTTTTTCCAGTTTTACAAGGGAACCGTTCACTGTGAGACATCCCGTAAGTCACGTGTTTGCTCGTAAGCAATTAGGCCCAATTTTATAGTCCGAAGATAACTTACTTACCCAGCTATTGCTTCTGAAAACAATGGCTTAGAAAAAGAAAACATTCCTAGGTTGTAAAGAACTAACACGTTACTTGCCACGTGACTAGCTTTTAAGTGATATGGACCAGAAGTTAAAAGACTATATATGAAAATAACAATACTCTAGGAGGGTCTTACACCTAATTTTAATATGTTTCTTACAGTACAACTTAATAAAGAACTAGCCCAGCTCTAGTTAAATTGTCTATTTTTTTTAAACAAATTTCAATGAGGTACTCATTATTTCCACTATTCACCAGTCACGATTCATATCTTCTTGTAACACTCTTAATTTAACTTATCATAGGATGGGTACTACTGGAATAATATTCACCAAATCCTTGTTGTAACAGCTCTGCTGTCAGAAGGTTTTTCCTAGGAAAAAAACTTCCGGTTGATAGAACTTTTGCTGAGTTGAGAATCTTTGGTCCAGTGTGACTCACGTCGTTCCAGAGCCAAGATTCAATTGTCGCGGAAACACCTATTACTTGTAGGGTTCTCTGCTACTAAATGCATTTATTTAAGCATTTTTAAGATACGCTTGCCTTTGCTTGAATTCCACAGTGCGGATTTTAGTCTATTTCTCTGCCAATAGCCCAATTTTTTTTACCGCTTTTAACTTCATTTGTGGCAGGTTTATTTCTATGTGTCTTTTACAAGTTCCAAGCGTCGTATGTTAAGGTATCGAATTCCGAGTGTTGAGATAAAGTATGGTTATTTATTAGTATAGTAGGCCATGAGTTCCTTTTCATTTGTGAGTACATTTGCGAGTACAAAAATTATTTTTGCTTTTAGTATCGAAAAACGATTTAATTAAAATTTATCGGTAAAATTTCAGATTAAATCGAATAATGGGCAAAAATTGGTTTTGTTCTCTTTCTTTCTCTTCCTGCTGTTGTTCAAGTTTTATGAATCGTTTTACACAAATAGTTTTTTTAGGGTTCCGTACACAAAGTGGAAAAACGTAACCCTATTGTTTTCGCTACAATGTCTGTCCGTCTGTCAGCGCCTTTTATCTCTGGAACCGTAACTCTTGAAATTTTCACAGATGATGTATAGCTGTTGCGCTATAGCAACAAATACTAAAACTTATAATGTGTTCCGAAAGAGAGGTGTTATTTACGAATATGTGTTTATTTCTTGAACTGTAGGAGGCATAGACTCAAGATTTAAAAACAATAATTAAAAATTAGTTCGCTATATAAACAAGTATAAAAAAATAAACTTAAAAATTAAAGGGTGTTCCGATAGTGGTGTGATTTGCATGTATAGGGACTAAGTTTTTAACCATAACACAGCAGAACAAAATAAAAAAAATTTCATGTGCTCTTAAAACCACTATATAATTTTGATGTATCATGACTACCTTTGTACAAAAATGGTAAAATTTTTAAATTCTATGGATAGATTTTTTTTTTAAAAATTTTTTTTAAAATTGCAATTTTTTTGAGACGTTTCTTCAAATAATTAATGATAACTCAAAAACTACTAGTCCGATATTATTAAAATAAATTCAGAAAAATTAAGATTTGCATAGCCTTTAATTCGTCTATATATCGCGTTTCAATCGGATCAATAGTATCGAAGTTATAATAAAAAACTTAAGAAAAAAATATATTTTTTACGTAAAAATGGCAAAAATTTTCGTTTTAAAAAAATCATAAAAAATCGAAAACGGCAAAAAACTTCCAGATTCATTTTTTTATCGCATAGCGACATATAATAGCAACAAAATGAGATATCGACCATAAAAATCGATTGATTTTTTTCGAATTTATTCACATTTTAGTGAATTCGCTCATTTTCACAAAATTTTAGTTTTTTGCTTGATATACGCATTATAGCGGGTTTTCAAATGTGTGAAAAACATAAATTTTCCAATTTCAATGGGTGCATGTCGGATTAATGTTAGATTTGATGAGAAACTTCCACCCACAAAATTTTAGTCGAATTCGACAACGTTAACACGTAGCGCATAGGCCCCAAATCTGAAAAAAAGCGTTTAAATCGAAAATAATTGACAAATTTTCAGTTTTTGCAAAATTAACGCTATTTATTTCCCCTTTTGCAAAAAAGTGGATGGGTTTCAACTTGCAGTTCTACATTCACAGGAAATTATGGATGCACAAGATCAGGGACCAAGCTGTAGTCAAGTGCTTTCATCTTCACAAGGACACTCAACCTCAAGCATGTGTTCTCAATCAGGAAGTTCAGATCCAGAACTACCTATATCTGAAAAAAACGCGATATATAGACGAATTAAAGGCTATGCAAATCTTAATTTTTCTGAATTTATTTTAATAATATCGGAATAGTAGTTTTTGAGTTATCATTAATTATTTGAAGAAACGTCTCAAAAAAATTGCAATTTTAAAAAATTCTATCCATAGAATTTAAAAATTTTACCATTTTTGTACTAAGGTAGCCATGATACATCAATTGTATATAGTAGTTACTCGAGCATATTTTTGCTGTTGCCCTGTGTAATAGGTACACACTTGAAATTTTCACAGAAGGTGTATAACTGTGGCCACTATAGTAGAAAATTTTTAAACTTATAGGGTGTTCCGAAAGAGAGGTGTTATTATATCTTGAACTGTAGGAGGAATACACTAAAAATATGCAAGCAGTAATTAAAACTTAGTTCGCTATATAAACAAGTCTAAAAAAATAAACCTTAAAACTAAAGGGTGTTCCGATAGTGGCATGATTTGCATGTATAATGCCTAAGTTTTGAACCA
Source organism: Phasia obesa (assembly GCA_949628195.1). Taxonomy (NCBI): domain Eukaryota; kingdom Metazoa; phylum Arthropoda; class Insecta; order Diptera; family Tachinidae; genus Phasia; species Phasia obesa. The sequence goes on along the minus strand of OX451217.1, from coordinate 11,210,466 downwards.
TAATAGTTAGACTCTTTAAATTTTTACAGAAGGTGTATAACTGTGGCCTTTATGTCTTTATTTCTTGAGCTATAGGAGGCAACCACTTAAATTTGCAGACAGTAATTAACTCTATGTTCGCTTTATATTAAATTAAACCTTAAAATTAAAGGGTGTTCCGGGAGTGACGTGCTTTGCGTGTATATGGCCTAAGTTTTAAACAATAATAAGTAGACTCTTTAAGTTTTTACGAGAGGTTTATTACTATGGAAACTATAAAAATATAAAAATTAAAGGGTGATCCATCAGTTACATGTTTTTGACGTATATTACCTTATTTTTTGAACCGCAATAGGTAGGCCTGATATTTTTATAGAAAGTGTATTACCATGGCTGTTATAACAACAATTCGTAAAATTTAAAGGGTGTTCCAATAGCGATGCAATTTTCGCGAATATGACTTTGATTTTAAAAAGAAAAGGTTGCCCCATAAGACATGAAAAAATTAACAACTTGAGTTTTTAAAGGCGTACTAGACATAGTACGGAACCCTACGTGTGTGAGACTAACTCGCACTTTACTGATTTATTTAATTTTAATGATGCAAATTTTTCCTCTGCATGAAACCACATTTAATGGAAATCAATTCAATTAAATTAAAGCTAATTTATTTTTACCCTTTTTACATGAGTCTGGTTGTCAACAATAATTGTCATTCATGAAAAGGCAAATAAAATAAATAAATAAATAACTAAATAAAAAAATGTTGCCTAATTAAAAGCCCAATGAAATAAAGCAAGGATTGTTCAGTTTGTTTAAAGAGGTTAAATTGGCTGCTATTAAGCTGTCAGCTGTTGAAAAGTTTAAAGTTTGAATTTTATTAAAGGGATTTTTAACTTTATTAAAACTCAGTCATCAGCAGATAGGTGCTTTGCAGCGTATATTGACAGAGCTTATATCACCAGGTAGTAATAACCGTATGCCTTGGTGGACTAGTAGCTAGTGTGCTAGTCTATCAGTCCGAGGTTGTGGGTTCGATTCCCACCAAAGACTCTGGAATTTTTCGCTGCAAGTTAGCTAGAACACCACGAAGAAGCTTGGATAATATCTGGGGACCAACAAATGGTTAATTTCATTAGCGACAGGTCACTGACTCTCAAGTATTATCTGGCCAAGTTAAAAATCGAGGTAATACTATACTTCAAGGCTGTGCCTGGAAAAAGTCTTTGGACCACGAACAGCCACATAAAAAATGGAGATGTGGAAACTTTACCCCTTAAGCAAGTTTAAGCAAGTCGCCATTCTGAAATCACTAAAATCAAAGTCGAGAGTTAAAGGCTAGTGTTAGCACGAGACTCGATGAAAGTAAGGTATTCGTAAATTTACAGTCGGATACCAGAAATCATTGAGGAACGAAGGGGATCGTATAGGGACCCATGAAGTTAGTGTTCTGCTTCGCTATTCCCCTACATAAAAAAATAACCAGTAGCTGACTAAGTTGGTCGAAGATAAGAAAAATCTGTCAAATTTCGCTTGAAATGAGACCCAAAATTTCTCTAAATCTTTTATCAGTTAAAGTCCTGTTCTTGTACAAATTCAACCGCATGATGAGGCGTGTACTTTTATATAGATAATTCAATATCGCTGAAAAATATGGGATCCAAATTTTACTCTAGTAAAATTGGCTTCTTCAAATCGGAGTGACTACTTGTCACTGCACCGTTTTCAGCATATAAGGATTTTTTAAAGCGGTGGCTTAGCTCTTTAACAACGATATATCTGTTTTGTTCCGAGGCACAGTAGGAATCAGAATACTGTGACAGATAAGCATCACATCGTAGGAAAGAATAATTATAATTAATTATCCTAATCCATAATTATCACATAAGTATCTGGAGAAGCAAAACAATAATAATCTTTAAGTTTGTTTTATTTGTAGCTAAGCTGAGAATATCGTGCGTTTTCCATTAAGAGATTGAAGGTTTAGGATGGTGGGAGGAGGGTACTCCCATATATAGAGAAATACCAACTATTTAAATTATTATTAATACATATATTTTGACATTTCAGGCACTGCCCAAGTTAATGAATTCGTTATTGCCACTACTTGCGACTACTTGAGAAAATTGGATGCAATTTTAAAAATGTGACTAAAAAAATATTTTATTAAATTGAACATTAACATTTTTATAAAAAATTTCCGTCAACTGTCAAGTTGGTTTAATTTCTACAAAAATCCACTTACATAAACTTTGAATGACCTTTGGGTGAAACAATTATATTAAAAATATAATAATAAATTTATATTCAAATTTAATGGAAATTAATTTATTAATGACTTAATCCAATTGTATTTACGAAATTCGAAATTGAAAATTACCCTATTTGTACTGGAATCACCATACGCGTTAATAATAAACTTGCAACTTTGTGCAACATTGACATCCAGTCGAGTGAAGTAATTTATTGTTGACCCCTTAGGCACTGCAATGTTACCCAAAGGATTTGGCTGCAAACCCAATGTGTAACACAACAATATAAAATATAAATAATACATGTACGCCGAAACACACATAACGTCAATAATGCATAAGTTAAGTGTTACTGCTGTGTAAAAGCAAGCTGTACTCAAGCAGCAAAAAATCGAAAAGGTTCCTTGTAGTGGCAATATTTAAATAACCGGAAAATGCAACAGTGAAAATTCTTTTTTAAAAAAGCTGTATGAAACAATAATAGAAGAAATGATAAAAATATTAAACAAAAAAAAATATTAAATAAAATGAATGATACACTTTCATTCAAGTAAAAATTAATATTTATGGATGCATTTTAGCGTGTGTAGTGTCTTACATACATTTGGCACATTTGTGAGTATTGATGCTAGAGAGATTCATTCAACAAGGGATATTGGTTTGAATTAGCCTGTTTTACGTCTTTGTATTACACACTGTGTAATTTTTTAAGTCATGGTAAAATAACCATATACGGACACGTCATAAAAGACCAAAAAAAGACCCCTGTCTCCCAGTTTTGCCCAAAGTCCTCCAGGTTTTTTTTTTGATGGGCCCTCAAAGATGTGGGGCCTCGATGTCATTTTTTAAAAAAAAATTATCATTTACTCAATTTTTGTTCTTTATGACAAGGGCTACAACTTTGCCTCAGAGAGTATATCAAAATTCCAAACGGTTTGCAAAATATGAGCTTGAGTAAATGATCATGTTTTTTTCAAAAATGACATCGAGGGCCCACATCTTTGAGGGCCCATAAAACAAACCTAGAGGACTTTGGGCAAAACTGGGAGACAGGGGTCTTTTTTTTTGGTCTTTTATCACGTAGTGGTGTCCGTATATGGTTATTTTTTTCCGTGTTGCACTGTGTTATTTTTATACACAACATACAACATAAATGTTTATAAAAGGAAAATTTTTAATACAAAATCTAACGTTTAAAAAAAGGGGTTAAATTTTAAACGACTTCAAATAAACAAAAAAATATAAAAATATTTTTAGTGTTTCTGCTTTTAATAAATACGCGATTCTACATCCAAATCTCTTGCCCAGCTTTTTTATGTTTAAAAACTGGAAATAGACCAAAATGTAGAATAAAATATAATTTTAATAAGGGAGAGAAACACGACAGACCAAAGATCTATTGTAATACATGCCAGATGCTAAAGCCTGCTCTAGTGTTGCTAGATCCCCATCTTCCGATAAGTGCTTGTACAGTTTGTTGTATTTGTTGTAACATAAAGCATCACATCTCTATTTCATCGTCGTTATCACAAAATCTACACCGGTTGTTTAGGCGTTTCTTCAACTAGCAATGGCCTGTGAGGATGCCAGAGTGCATTTTTATGTTATTTTAACTTATAGCCTAAAATCCCAGCGAGCGGAGGAAAAACTTGCAAAATATTTGAGAGCAGACGTTTTAAAATTTCAACAGAAACTATGCTATATATCAATTTAGGCAGTTAAAACAGAAAAAAATATGTTCACCAATTAAAAGTTTTAAATCGTTTTAGATTAAAATTTCATTAAATAATTAATTGATTCAATTATTTGATTAATAAGAAAATTATTTTTGTTCCGTCTTAAACAACTATATACTTAAATCAATTAAAAAATTAATTAAACTTTAATTTAAAACTAATTAAAACCTTTGAGGCAAAAAATTTTTTCTGCGAATAAAATACTAGCGGAATTCATTGTTCGATGCAAATGGTCTTGCAAAAGCGCAAGTGCATAATATCATAGCTTTTTTATAAAATACAACAAATTTGATTGATTGTTTGATTGATTTTGCAAGACTATATGTATCAAACACTGAATACCGCGCTACTGTGTTAATTTTCCATTTCTATATAAATTAATTGAAGTAGAAAAATAAAATGTGTTGTGAGTTTTAGAAAGGTATCTTTGTTGTGTTATTTTTATTTACCATGAACAGTAGAGTTCAAACTAAGGCTTAGACAATAATAATATCAGATTTGATGCATCTTCTTTCCAGCCTGTATAAAGAACAAAGTTTTATATTGTAAGATTATAAAAGACTAGCTTTGCCCGCCACTTTGTCAGCGTCATTATAATATTTTGCTTTGAAAGTAATTCTCACAAATTTACGACTCTTACTTCTTCTGTGCTACATATATGATTTATGTATATAGAGGTACCCATCCCTGAGTACCTAACCAAGGAACAAAGTCTTTATATAAAATTCTAAAATTTATATAAAATTCGAAAATTATTGAAGATTCGGCAGAAATAAACGGTGCTGCCAAGTTTTCAGTTTCATTGAATCGGTAAAATTGCATGTCGTCACTAATTTTTCTCTATTTTCTCTTGGAAATAAGATAATTTTGCGGGAAAAAAAGTATCCTATATTTAACCGAGATACAAAGGTAACTCCTTACCAAATTTTATTAAAATTTATCCATAAGTTTTTGTGTTGAGAGCACAAACAGGCAGAAAAAATTCCGAAAAGTGGATTCAATGGTTTTCCAACCATCACATGTGGTTTTTGGGACCTTAAATACTACAATTTTTATTACGAGCAACGCCACAATGTGTAATGCTACATTTTAACTTACTTTAGACTATCAGCTATCAAATTATTTTGTTAGTAAAGATTGCCAAGTGGCGTTAATTTCACTCATGTCACTTGCAAGCTCTGCTCCGACTGGAAACAAATTTACCTGCCATGACAAATTGTGTTTTTAAATGTGAGTTTGTGCAAGTTTAAACTGTGTTTTAAAAACTGATGTAAAATGTCATAATTTAGTTTACAAACTTTTCCAAATTTGTTAATCAATGAAGCATAAACCTATTATGGTCATAATATATGTATAAGACTTTTAGCAAAACTTTTTAAACCAGTCAGCCATTGTACAAAATTTATTTAAAGTTTACGTGTATACATGTGTAGAAGGTTAGATTGGTTAGATGTAATAGAAAGCTTGGTTAGTATTAATGGGATTTAGTTTTTGCTAACTAATGATTTTTTAATGAAAATTGTAATATAATATTTTGTTTTAAATAAATAAAGAAAAATGAAATAGAATTTATATTTAAAATTTATATTATTTAAAAATAAATATAAAAAATAATTTTGTCATTTAGTTTAATTTAATAATTTAATTCAATGAATTTTTAATCACTTTTTTCATTTTTTATTTTATTGTATAATAGATGCGAATATAGCCGCTTAAAGTGTTGCAAGTGTTAAAAGAGAATCCTATTAAAAAACAGCTACAAAAAAGTTTACAAAATATACACTCAAACACGTATACACACAAACTTAATAACATTTTATAACAACACTTGAAAAAAATATTCTGCTATTTTATACCCTTCATCGCAAGTGGAAAAGGGTATATATAAGTTTGTCATTCCGTATGTAATTTCTACAATATTCATTTCCGACCCCATAAAATATATATATATTCTGAATGCTTATACATAGAGAAGTTGATTAAGTGATATCCGTCTGTCCGTCTGTGTTTGTGTTGAAATCAACTTTGCCAAGGCACCAGAAGAGATACACAAAATTTAAATCCACCGATCTGCCACAGGCATAGTTTCGAAAATTTCACTAATGGAATTCTGCAACATCAGACCCTTCCAATCGATGCTGTGTGCAAAAAACCATGACAACCTATATTTTTTCACGTTATTTTTATTTTTTTTTTGTTAAATAAATATTAGACCACGACCATTAGATCGCATGGAGTGCATATAGATCTCGGGTGATCAATAACCCCCTGTGAGGGGCGATGTATTTAGATTGGTAAGTTTTTTCTGTTTTAATAAATGCTTTTATAGAAATCAATACACATAGCGGTAGCAAATAGACCCACAGGGTGCGCACTGGTAACTAGGACCCGTCAAAGGACACATTGGGGAGGGGGGTCAATAAGACGACATTGTTTTATGGATTTCTTTGCTTTTGTCTTAACATTCTAACGCAATTTAGATCGCAGGAAAGTCCTTATTTTTACAAAAAATTAAAAAAAATTAAAAATAAATTAAAAAAAGAATTTTATATAAAATTAAAAAAAAAATACAAAAAAGTTTAAAAAAAAAATTACAAGAAATATTTAAAAAAAGTTTTCCAAAAAATTTTTCTAAAATTTTTACAAATAAATTTTGTATAATATATAAATATAAATTTTGTTTACAAAAAATTTTGTATAAAATTTTTACAAAAAAATTTTCTATAAAAATTTTATAGAAAATTTTTATGCAAAATTTTTTACAAAAAAATTTTCTATAAAATTTTTACAGTAAAATTTTCTATAAAATTTTTACAGTAAAATTTTCTATAAAATTTTTACAGTAAAATTTTCTATAAAATTTTTACAGTAAAATTTTCTATAAAATTTTTACAGTAAAATTTTCTATAAAATTTTTACAGTAAAATTTTCTATAAAATTTTTACAGTAAAATTTTCTATAAAATTTTTACAGTAAAATTTTCTATAAAATTTTTACATTAAAATTTTTACAGTAAAATTTTCCATAAAATTTTTACAGTAAAATTTTCCATAAAATTTTTACAGTAAAATTTTCCATAAAATTTTTACAGTAAAATTTTCCATAAAATTTTTACAGTAAAATTTTCCATAAAATTTTTACAGTAAAATTTTCCATAAAATTTTTACAGTAAAATTTTCCATAAAATTTTTACAGTAAAATTTTCCATAAAATTTTTACAGTAAAATTTTCTATAAAATTTCTACAAAAAAATTTTCTATAAAATTTTTACAAAAAAATTTTCTATAAAATTTTTACAAAAAAATTTTCTATAAAATTTTTACAAAAAAATTTTCTATAAAATTTTTCCAAAAAAATTTTCTATAAAATTTTTACAAAAAAATTTTCTATAAAATTTTTACAAAAAAATTTTCTATAAAATTTTTACAAAAAAATTTTCTATAAAATTTTTACAAAAAAATTTTCTATAAAATTTTTACAAAAATTGTTACATAGTTAGGCATTTCAGGTGACGAAATCCACCGTATTATATATAAATATTGCTGATTAGTGAAAAAAAGCGCAGTTTTTTTTAATGCGTTTGTTTCTTAAACTAAATAAATTTTGTACTTAAGCCTGTAAAAATAAAATCGTTATGTTGAAGGGCATAGAAGATTCCGCACGACTGAATATAGCACTCTTACTTGTTTCATTTAAGTTTTTTGTTTTATGCTTTGTAATACACAGGTTTGTGAGATAAAATCCGCAAAAAACTTTATATTTTGTTTTTATAAATTATGTCAGTTAAAAGTTCATTTACTATCATGATCGTTTATTGCCTGGTACATATGCTATTAAAGTATAATAGGATGATTAAGCTCTTTTAAGCTTTTTAAAGATTTAAAGATTTTATTTATTAATTTTAATTATTCAACTTTCAATAATTTTCTTATTGTTAGTTTTTTTTCTTTAGCCTAATAATAACTAGTCTTGTGGTTGTGTTACAACTTTAATATTTATTAAAATTTAACAAATACCAATTGTAAATTTACTCACTCTTTTCAATTAAAATAACATAAAACAAGGAAATTGCGAGTATATAAAATTCTCATAAGAATTATTCAAACACTGCAAGAACATAATTTAATTCTCATATAGAAACGTCAAGTTTTTATTTAAACAATATTCAGTCTTACACCATATTTTGCAAATAACTTAAACAAATGTTTTATTCCTTTACTGTTGCATTCTATTTGAAAAGATAAATTAAGAAACGTGCAAACATTTTTACATGAGACTCAAGAACAAATCCCATTCATTTCTGCAAATTCACTTCTTGTACAAATTCGAAGTATGTAAAGTATTGATGTTCTATCTTATTTACTACAAGATAAAAACACTTACATATGTTCTTCTTTATCTGTGCGAGCTTGTATGTGTTAAAATGTTATATTTATAGGATTCAAGGGATTCTAAAGTATTTGCATGTACTTTGTTGAAAACCAAAAATTACATATTCCCTTTCTCACAGCTAAATGAAATATTTGAAAAGTGTATTTTAACAATTTAATATTAATTCTACAATAATGCACAGAAAATTCGTATTGAACGTTTTTGGTTAAGGATGGATGTTTGTTAATGGATTAGTCAATTTATACGAAAACCAATATGCCAATGAAATTATGGATATTGCAAAGACAATTATAAGACAGAACTATTTTAGATTTAATAACGCCTTCAACAAATTACCAGACGGTCTCGGTATGGAAAACCCAACATCCTCAATCTTCGTGGAAATTTGCATGCAACACTTCGAACTAACACACGTGAAAACACTAATGGAAAAACATAAAATAACTAATTACACAGTGCAACACGGAAAAAAATAACCATATACGGACACCACTACGTGATAAAAGACCAAAAAAAAAAAGATCCCTGTCTCCCAGTTTTGCCAAAAGTCCTCCAGGTTTTTTTTTATGGGCCCTCAAAGATGTGGGAAATGATCATTTTTTGCAAAAAATTATCATTTCCTCATGCTCATATTTTGCAAACCGTTTGAAATTTTGATATACTCTCTGAGGCAAAGTTGTAGCTCTTGTCATAAAGAACAAAAATTGTGAACATATAAAATCAAAAAAACTTCATCTTCAAGGTCAAAATTTCTTTACCTTTTTTCCCCTGTTCAGGTCCATAGATAGCAAATCGTTAAAAACTCAAGGAAACAATCAACTACAAAAATGAACCTAAGATCTCAATAAACAACTTTCTAGAACATATGAACTTCCCAGGAATGATTCTTAACACCGTTTACGTAGCGCTTAGGTAGCCACAAAAGTGAAAAATTTCCCGAAAATTTTTTAATTTCATTTGTTTTTGCTTTACTTCAACATTGAGATTCTATAAAGCCTTCTCCCGTAAATAAGTTGTTTATTGAGATCTTAGGTTCATTTTTGTAGTTGATTGTTTCCTTGAATTTTGAACGATTTGCTATCTATGGACCTGAACGGGGGAAAAAAGGTAAAAAAAAATTGAATTTTTTAAAGTTTTTTGACCTTAAGGATGAAGTTTTTTTGATTTTATATGTTCACAATTTTTGTTCTTTATGACAAGAGCTACAACTTTGCCTCAGAGAGTATATCAAAATTCCAAACGGTTTGCAAAATATGAGCTTGGGTAAATGATCATTTTATTGCAAAAATGACATCGAGGCCCCACATCTTTGAGGGCCCATAAAAAAAAACCTGGAGGACTTTGGGCAAAACTGGGAGAAAGGGGTCTTTTTTTTGTTCTTTTATCACGTAGTGGTGTCCGTATATGGTTATTTTTCCATGACTTAAAAAATTACACAGTGTGTTATCATAGGTACGTAGACGACATCATATGCACTCTTGAACAGGACAACGCCGAAGAAATCCTCACAGACTTAAACACACTTCATAAAAACATTACCTTCACAATGGAAAAAGAAAAAGACAAATCTTTGCATTATCTTGACATTACAATAACACGAGAAACTGACGCTTTAACCTTTGGCATTCATAGAAAACCAACCACAACAGACACTACTATCTACATTACATCAAACTATACTACACAACATAAACTCGCAGCATTTAGACATATGATAAACAGACTTAAAATAATCCCACTCAGTCCAAATAATTGCAACAAAGAACTTAGAACGGTTACAAAAGCAGTTCTATCGACAAATTACTAAGACAATACAATACCAAGAACAGAAAGAAAAAAGACGAAGAATCAATTAATACAACACCACGATGACACGTTTTTACCTACACAGGACCAGAAATTTATAGATTAACTAACCTATTTCAAAAGGAGGGTATACTTACAGCATTGAAAACTAGCAACACTCTACGACATAATCTCAAGACATCAGCAGAAACAACCGACAAATTTAACAACAGCGGAGTATACAGACTTACTTGTACCTGCAATCATACTTATATAGGACAAACGGGACGAACACTAAAACCAAGATTTACAGAACACATGCGCTTGTACAAACGAAAAAGAGAGGACTTTAACTTCGCACTACATCTTTAAACTCACGAACACATACCAAGGGAAATAGATGAATGTATGACATTGCTACATCCTAGCAAAAAAGGACGTAGACTAGACATTCTTGAAAACATGTAAATCCACCAAACGCGAACTTTTAACGAAGATATTGTTACGAAAGAAGAATTTATTTATTATAAGCTCTGAACAACAATACTCTCGAACAACAACAACAACATTAATGGTTTATTTTCTTACAATGATGGAAGAAAGAAACGCCTCATAAAACACTCTTCTGTTAAATACACAGCCCCATACATAAATACAAAGCATAAACAAATAAACAGCCACACATACAGGTATAAAGAAATAAACAGCCACACAAACAGAAAACAAGAGCAATAACTATCGAACCTGCCAGATATGTCTGGAATAGAACATTCTGGTGCTTTTAAATCACCTATATAAGTGAATCGTGCTGGCGAGTAGTATGGCAGTATTAATTTAAAAGTCAAAGAGTTAAGTTGTCGAATTTTAAGAATGTTTAACAGTTTGCTGTATTATCGAACAGTGGTGTTAAATAAATAAAGTGACTTACAGTAAAAGTAATAACAGTGTGTATTTATTTTGCAATTAAAAGAACCCAACGTAAAGTAAAAACGTAACAATATTATTAACGAACAGGTAAACACTACATCCGACACAATTTTTACACCACTTATCACCACCCTAATGAACAATTACCTAAACCCATTACTACTTATACTAAAACAGGTAATACTAACTCTCCAGTACTATTTTAAACGCGGCTTGAAAATGCAAGCGCTCCCTAAACGTACCAAAACAAAGGCCAGTGACGATGGTCTGCACCGAAATTGATGTATAACTTGTTGTGTTTTCAACACTTAATGTTAATTATTTTCGGCACCTATGCTCCAGTGCACAGTGGGGCAGAATTAAAATGTTTTGAAAATAATTCAGCAATTTTTAAGGGCTAGGCCGATTTATCCAAAATTTGGGATGAGCATAGCAAAAGGAGTATTTCAGCTTAAGTTTTGACGGTAGGTACAAATGGCACCTACCAGTTATTTGCAAACTGTTCACGTTAATAAGAGAGTTACTTGCACAAAACTCCAAGAATCTTTTAGTGTTCCCATGTAGTATGATGATACATATGTGTTATGTATGGCAAGTGCCATGCTCACTTGAAATAGTCAAAATATATGGCGTAAACATTTTAAGAAGATCGGTCCGCTGGTATAGGCAGCTATAGCTTTTCGACATATGTTGTGTTTTATGTATATAAATGTATATAGATTATCCTGAGATGTGCTTCTGCTTGAATTTTAACTTCTTGGTGAATAAATGCTTTTGATTTCAATTTCATCTTTTTATTTAAATAAAACCAATTTGTGGTGTATTATTTGGTGTGGAAATAATTGCATTCATTTTTTATGCTTTTTTATATTTTTTTTATATATTTTTAGTGAGAATGAAATGAAGAAAAATGTGCAAAACTTAACAACATTTACTTTAACTAAAGTAAACTAAACTAAAACACAGATTGAAAAACACAGCATCTTTAAATTTGTTTAAATTTCATAAGTTCATAAGAAAAGTTATGAAAAGTAAGAAATTTTATATAAAGTAAGAAGAGGTAAATGAAAAATAAATTCATTATTTTTATTTTTGTTGAATACCGTTGGCAAAATAGTTAAATTTATTTTATTAAAGAGTTTTTGAACTTTTTACTACGACCACACACATTTCATAAAAAATTATGCTTTCAAAAGGTCTTTCTTACTTATGTACGAACACATATAAGATATGGCAACATGTTGGTTAAGTGAAGTAGTTCTGCTCTTATCTTGCCTCTTTTATACACACTATTACATTGCAAAAGTTATCTAAGTGTGACAATTTATTATTTACGTCTATACATATACATATTAACATTCGAGTGCCATCCTTCCTTGGCTCCTTTTCTATTACATATTCTTACTAACGAGCATTTCATTTATGCCATTATATGTCTGTCTGTATTTGTTAGAGTCTATCTGAATGGAAAAAAATAACTAAAAAAATAACTGAAAACAATAATATTTTAAAACATTAACAGTTTGCAGTTTATCCCATTTATGTTTCAAGTGCTCTTGTTGGTCAATGTTTTCTTCACTAGACATACTTCTAGTTTTTTTTAAAAGATTGTAAATTTTGTACTGTGCAGAAATAGGAGAACAAGACCGTATGGCAAGAAATAGTATTTTTATTTGAAGGTAAGGTTTGTAAGGTTTGGATAAAAGGTCCAAATCAAAAGTTCCAACTTTAAAAGATTATAGGTCATAGTTTAGTTGGAGGGTATGCTTCTAATACCGCTAATTAGCATAGATCAGAGGTTTCAGAAAACTAGAAATAAACATCTGAAACAGGCAAGTTGCACGAGTTTTTATGGCAATTAATTGACCTCTGTGAGGTAGCTAATCTCTGATGATGCTAATTTAAAGTCAAATATTTATGCTGTATTACAAAAGCCAATTGCTGTCACGTCCATATGAATTCACCAAAGTCGTTTTTAAATAAACACGGCATAATAATGTCGCTGTTGTGCGCAGGGTCAAAGCCCGTACAAAACCGTAACTTGTGTCGTAACATTGTGCCAACTTAAATAAAGAATTGGGTATGATTTGGCGTTCTCCAATATTACTTACTAGCATAGCCAGAAATCTAACAATATATTTCGTTTTTCTTAGGAGGCTAACTCCTACATCTCATTTGTTTTACTCCTGTGGATGAAGACCAGGAGGCAGGATCTGGTACCTATTGTTAGCATACCAGGAATCAAGCTTCTTTGTCGCTTATATTTTGAAATAGGAGTTTTTTATTTAAGCTATCCAACTCGATGGACTGATTGGTAGTGCGATAGTTCGTAAGTCTGAGGGGAGTTGCGGGTACTATTGCCACCAAAGTCACTGGGTTATAAAAAAAAAAATCTATACTTATCCATATATACTTCGAGCCGTCATAACTGGACCATACCAGTTTTTGCAAAGAAAAACTTTAATAGTTTAATTACGAATTGGACTGGGTGGGAGTTAACAGTCCATAGCTATTTATATCTTTCATGTTTAAGCTTTAAGTAGTAAAATTTCAAAACTTGTCAGCTGCCATAATATCATACATATGCAGGTTCACACAAGCCAGCATAGGTATGATATTTTTTTGTTTTCGCAATTTTTATTTATTGTATCTTCAATATAATTGAACTATCAATAATTACTCATATCTTAAGTCTAAAAATAAAAATATACATGTTAAGTCCAACAAGTGCTGGACAAAAAAAAAAAATGTATGTTTCACGGTTACTGTAATTTGCGGGTTATCCCTCTGATGTACGGATGAGAGCAGCAGTGTCCCTCCTTCTTAGTCGAATGTAACCAGGTTCATTTAGTATGTTACGGGCCAGTGGATTAGGATGAGTTTCAAGCTTCTTTAAATAACTTATGGCAAGTTTCGCTATTTCCGCTTTAGCTGTTGGGACGTTTAGATCTTTATGGATGTTCGAGTTTTTTATATACCAAGGAGCAGATGTAATTATACGAAGAATCTTGTTTTGGCACCTTTGAATTTTTTCTACGTTGGTAGCTGAGGCAGTGCCCCATAATTGAATGCCATAACACCATATTGGTTTTAGAATTGACTTGTATAATAAAAGTTTGCAATCTAAAGCTTGAGTAGAATTTCTGCCAATTATCCAGTTTAGTTGGACTGCTTTCAACTTCATTTGTGTTAACTTTGTTTCTATGTGCCGTTTCCATGTAAGGCGCCCTTCAAGATGTATGCCGAGATATTTGACGTCTAAAAGCTGGGGTATCGTTTGGTTATTTATCCGAATAGGGGGGCAAGATTCTCTACGCAGCGTGAAAGTTATGTGAGTACATTTTTGTTCATTCACCTTTATTCTCCATTTCTTCAACCATTTTTCTAAATTGGATATGTGGTCTTGTAAATATCGTGATGCTACTTCGGGTCTATCGTGAATGCTCAAAAAAGCTGTGTCGTCAGCAAATGTCGATGTGTGAACTCGGTTACTAGTTGGTATGTATGAAGTATACAATAAGTATAAAAAGGGCCCCAATATACTACCTTGGGAAACTCCGGCTACGATTGGCTGGCGTGAGCTCAAAAAATCTCCTTCTTTCACAATAAATTTTCGTTTGGCTAAATAACTATCTAGCAGCTTATATAGGTATACGGGCAAATTCAGTTTTAGCTTATATATTAGGCTTTCATGCCATACCTTCGAATGCTTGAGAAACGTCGATAAAAAGCGCAGAGCAGTATTTTCTCTCTTCAAATGTCTTCTTAACAACATTGACTAACCTGTGAGTTTGTTCGATCGTACTGTGTTTTTTCTTGAAGCTGAATTGATGGTTTGGAATACATCCTTTGTCGCTTAGAATAGAGTTAAGCTTAGTTATTAACATCCTCTCAAACAGCTTTGACATATTTGACAAAAGGCTTATAGGTCTGTATGATTCAATTTTTGTGTGGTCTTTTCCTGGTTTAGGAATCATGGTAAACAAGGACACCTTCCACTCTGTGGGAAAGTACTCAAGACGTAAAATGGCATTAAAAATAAAAAGAACGATTCTGCGAGCTATACGGGGAAATTCAAATAACATCTTGTTACTGGTTTTATCAACGCCAGGGGCTTTTTTGGTGTTTAAATCCGTTATTGCCCCTTCAATATCATCAAATTCAAATCTTATCAGTATTGCAGCACTAGCCTCGCCAATTGGCATAAGTATAATATTTTTTTTAACAAACAGCTACCAAGACGACAAAGCAGAAATTTATAAAAATTGAAACAATCTTGCGAATGCCTTCAACTAAAATTTAAGTGCAGCAGAGAATGGCTCTGTTAAGACTAGAAAGTGATGATGAGAGCTCAACAATGAACGATATGAAAAGAAAAAGCTTTTGCATAATAATTTTATACAATTGTAACATAAGTCACACTTCATTGGTTTTCAGTTGGCATTTTCTTTTTATTTCATTTAATATCACGTATCTTGTATGCGTGTTAACACTAGTAATATTTGAATATTTTCTGCACAATTCTTTCTAAAGCTGCCAAAAAATTTAACACACGAATAAAAAATATATATTATTTTATTTATGGATGTGTTTTTGTTGATATGTTTCTTTCATCTTAATGTTTTGGTTAGTTTGACAAAAACATGCAACTGACAATAAGCAAGAGAAGAAGTGAAAATAAAACATTTTTATTGAGAATCCATGAAACATTTCTATGTTGTTCAATTTACCGCAAAATATTTTTGCAACATTTTAAAAGTATGATTAAAGATGTCCATTTTAACGGACAAAAATAAATTTTTGTTTTGTCTCGAAACACTTTGAATAACTTTGGCAAGGTTCCAGAATATTAGAACATTTATGTGCATTAATAAAAACTTTTAGTCACATAAAGACGATAGTTAATTCACAAATTTGTATTATTTTCACTGCATTAGTGAAATAATATACAAAAAAATAATAATAAATCTTTTCCTAAACGATCTGTTTATTTTTTAAAAATTGTTTTAGAGGTATCGAGTCTTTTTGAAAGAGGCACCAATTAAAAATTTTGTTTAATAAAAGGATCTTTTATAAAAAATTTTAGTTGTTCTTTAACTCCATGTTGACGTACACATAATACTTTTTACAATTTAAAAATGTCTGTTTGAAAATGATGATTCAAAAATGAGAAGGTGCAAACTTTTAATTTTAATTTTAATTTTTTATACTTGCCAAAATAGCAAACATAGTTTTAAATACTGTATGTAAATTCCATGTAACTGGCTATTACTGTTCAGAAATTAATGCCATCTACATAAACATCACATCCCTATCAGAATACCCTTTAATTTTTAGTATCTGTTATTACAGCGGTCATAGTAATACAATATCTGTGAAAACTGCAAGAGTCTACATATTACACTTGCATAGATAAAAGGCGTTGATAGACGGAGAGGCATTTTAGGGTTACTTTTTACCCTTTGCGTACGGAACTCTAAAACGTACTTGTTTAAAGGTATTTTTCACAGTTATTTATTAACGAAAGCTTATTTTTAAAAATAATTTTTTAGATATTTTTAAAGAGCAAAAGGAGCTCTTGTGTATAAATATATAAAAGGTACTTTTTATGTTAATTTCTTAATAAAATCTTGTTATTAATAGGGTACATTTTTAAATGAATTTTATTTATATGGCAATACCTTGAAAAGGTACTTTTTTGAAAAAGTACTATACTAGTACTAAAAATACACTTTTTTGAAAAGTTTTCTTTTTATTATTTTTGAACCATTCCTTTTTTATATGGGACTTTTTTATATAATTTTTTTTTAGGTACTGTTTTTAATGGACAAATTTGTAAGCTGAATTTTCGAAAAGGTTTGTTTAATGTTCTGTCTCTAAACTTTTTAAAATATTATTTTTATAAACATATATATTATTGGGAAATTATTTAGTAGTTCTTATTTAAAGAGTATTTTTTTAAGACAGAGGTCTTTTTTCGGAAGAACTTTTTTTTACTTATTTTAGAATGCACTTTATGTATGTTTTTAAAAAACTGCATTTTTAAGGTTCCAAGGTGCGCTTTTTAAATATTAATTTATCGAAAAGGTACTATTATTAAAGCTACTTTTTAAGGGTTTATGGTTTCAAAAATTAGTTTCTTAAAAGGTACTTTTTTATTTTTTTTTTTTTTTGTTTTTAAGGAGATATTTTAAAAGTTAATTTTTTTATAAGATGTTTTTTTTTTAAAGCCACTTTTTTAAAAGACACTTATATAAAAAGTATTCTCTTTAATATACCACTTTTAAGTGGACTTTTTTAAAAAGTATTTTTTACTAAAGGTACCTGAAGGTACTTTTTTCAAAATAATTTTATGCTTCTTATAGATCATCTATAAGACTGATCTTTTTTGAAGATACTATTTTAAAGAATTTTTTTAATAACATTTTTTAACAGCCTCTTTTATGACATATCAAGTTTGTCCCAAGAATACTGCACTTTATTCGATATAGCTAAGACCTGACGGACCCTTGACTACATTTAAATGCAAGAACAGTTTGATATCCTAAATCAACTACTGGCAAGGCAAATTTAAAACCAAAAATAGTGGAATTCGCCTTATCTATAATTATTTCTGCAGATGCCATGCTAAAGAAGGTGGAGGGGCGTTAGCAATTACTTATCTCCATTATGCGCTTGACAATGCACTATGCTTTAGGAGCCTGTACAATGCAGCAACAGTTAAATTTAATAGAAATAATACCTTAACCCCTGATATGGTAATGCATGTTTAAAATTTTTCTTTCTACTACCTACTACTTTGCCGACTTTCACGGTAAAATTTTTGGAAGCCTTGATATCATAATGCAAGATGTTTTTTAAGGTACTTTTCCCGAGGTTTGGTTTTGGAATTCTACCTTTTCACGTTTAATTAGAACATTTAACAAAAGCCACTTAATATGTTCTTTCTTTAGTATTATGGTTTTTTGAATTTTTTTTTTTATTTGGCAATTAAAGAGTCTATTTTTTTCATACTGAGAAAAGTACCAATGCTTGGAAAATAAATCAATGGGTTTATGAACAGTTTCCATATTTCTATTGAACTCAAACAAACAATAATTTATCTCTTACTTATCTTTGGAGTAAAGATTTTTATGCAGTCCATTGATATTGAATAAGCACACATACATACACATTTAATTATTCAGCTATTTACTTTACTTTTTTTATTCATCCTCAACTAAATTGCAATAATAATGCAATAACACAGTGCAACACAAAAAAAAAAAACCATATACGGACACCACTACGTGATAAAAGACCAAAAAAAAGACCCCTGTCTCCCAGTTTTGCCCAAAGTCCTCCAGGTTTTTTTTTATGGGCCCTCGAAGATGTGAGATGAATTTATAAATTTTCGGGAAATTTTTCACTTTTGCGGCTACATAAGCGCTACCTAAACGGTATTAAGAATCATTCCTAGGAAGTTCATATGTTCTAGAAAGTTGTTTATTGAGGTCTTAGGTTCATTTTTGTAGTAGATTGTTTCCTTGAATTTTGAACGGTTTGCTTCCTATGGACCTGAACAGGGGAAAAAAGGTAAAAAAAATTGAATTTTTTAAAGTTTTTTGCGATTTTGACCTTGAAGATGAAGTTTTTTTTTATTTTATATGTTAACAATTTTTGTTCTTTATGATAAGAGCTAATATGAGCTTAAGTAAATGATCATTTTTTGCAAAAATGACATCGAGGCCCCACATCTTTGAGGGCCCATAAAAAAACCTGGAGTACTTTGGGCAAAACTGGGAGACAGGGGTCTTTTTTTTTTTGTCTTTTATGACGTAGTGGTGTCGGTATATGGTTATTTTGCCATGACTTAAAAAATTACACAGTGTGTAATCTACTACAGATATGTTCTTACTAATCTTTATGTCATAATAAATTCATAATAAATTCTTAAAACTATGGAAGAGTAAAGTTGTATATATTGGTGCTACTCCCGCCATTTATTTTACTTTAAGCTTTTTCTTTACCATTTATGTACACACAGATACTTGTGCTCTAAAGCAAAAGCTTTAATAAATACAAATGGAAAAGAAACGCAAAATGGATTCCTTCAAAG
Organism: Phasia obesa; assembly: GCA_949628195.1. Classification (NCBI taxonomy): domain Eukaryota; kingdom Metazoa; phylum Arthropoda; class Insecta; order Diptera; family Tachinidae; genus Phasia; species Phasia obesa. Next base: position 11,191,297 of record OX451217.1, on the reverse strand, counting down.
GAACATGAGTAAGTATTCTCATCAATTTCAGTAGCAGATGTTTTCAAGTCCTTTGTCTTTTATCTTATTAGAAGTTTATTTACATACTTGATATGCATACAGGACTCCAGACTCGAGTTAAAGAAAATACTTGAATTCTAAATGAATGGAAACAAAGATAAACATTGCAAATAGATGGAGAAGAAAGAAGCATTTTGGACAAGAAAACATTGTAATCTTCTTTGTATTTTTTTTTTAGAAATAATATTAAATATTATACTATAAAAGCAACTGTTAATTGTTTCATAATTTATTTGGTATTTAGGTATTTTGTTAACAATAAATATGAGATATTAAGTGGTGGCTTCAGGCTTTCGTATATTGTTTCAAGTAAGTTGTTATATGTCTTTTGTTTGTATAAATATAATAAATTAGTTACTTTTGTGAATTTTTAGGAAAATGCTACGTGTAACTGAATTAACAGATGAAGAATATGGATTAGTCAAGGGAAATAGTCAATCCGGCATGAAATTTGGCCAAATTGCTCTTTCTGTAAAGAGAAACCGTAACTCGAAAATAAATTGCTTGAAAAATCCAGATGACTACGTTATTAATAAACGTAACGGCCGGATATGCACTATTGATGACAAAAGCAAACGGCGCATTCAGCAGTTAGCATCTCATATATCGACATGAGTTGTAAGCAGATAAAAGTGGATTTTATTCTTATTGAAAATTGAAAAAGGCTAGACAGTATTTTTATTATAAGATATAAATTTCTACAAACTACTTATTCAATTTAATTACACACTGTGTAATTTTTTAAGTCATGGCAAAATAACCAAATACGGACACCACTACGTCATAAAAGACCAAAAAAAAAAGACCCCTGTCTCCCAGTTTTTCCCAAAGTCCTCCAGATTTTTTTATGGGCCCTCAAAGATGTGGGGCCTCGATTTCATTTTTGCAAAAAATTATCATATCCTCAAGCTCATATTTTGCAAACCATTTGAAATTTTGATATACTCTCTGAGGCGAAGTTTTAGCTCTTGTCATAAAGAACAAAAATTGTTAACATATAAAATCAAAAAAACTTCATCTTCAAGGTCAAAATCGCAAACAACTTTAAAAAATTCAATTTTTTTACCTTTTTTCCCCTGTTCAGGTCCATAGGTAGCAAACCGTTCAAAATTCAAGGAAACAATCAACTACAAAAATGAACCTAAGATCTCAATAAACAACTTTCTGGAACATATGAACTTCCTAGGAATGATTCTTAACACCGTTTAGGTAGCGCTTAGGTAGCCGCAAAAGTCCAGGGCCATCAACATTACCTAAGCGCTACCTAAACGGTGTTAAGAATCATTCCTAGGAAGTTTATAGGGCCCATAAAAAAACCTGGAGGACTTTGGGCAAAACTGGGAGACAGGGGTCCTTTTTTTGGTCTTTTATCACGTAGTGGTGTCCGTATATGGTTATTTTTTTCCGTGTTGCACTGTGTTATGTAAAGTAGAAAATAAAACGAAAAGTAACAAGTGCTTTAAGAGAATGTTTACAAATAACATAATTATTTACGTATTGTCATTTAACAGTTCTAAATGTGACTAAACAACGTGTTGAGCAAGTAATAAGACAATATTTAGATCCTAAATGTGAGTGCCTAGTGCCTAAACCATCTAAAACAAAAGTACAAACAAAAAAGGAAAGTATAAATTTTGGGAAGATAAATTACAATCTGTGATAGTCAGTGGCAAAAGAAGTTTTTTAGGACGGACCAGATGGTCTCCACATATATTGGATGTATGTAAGACAGCCACTAGAAGCCTGCCACAAACGAGCTCATGGTACAGGATTACTCTTTGTATGGGCGGAATTTTTTATCAAGAGGGAAGCCCAAAGTAGGCTTTTTTCTACGAAAATTGTATGCAGAAATCTGCTTAGAATTGTTACAAAGCGAACACTTGATTGTGCTGGTGATTTATTAGGCGTTAAATGGACCTTCCGGCAGGATAATGTACCGATCCTCTTGGTGAAGAGGATAATGGCGTTTTTTAATTTTCTACAAATTGATTTGCTCGAGTGGTATGATTTAAGCCCAGACCTCGATCTCATTAAGGATCTATGGTGAATACCTTCTGCCAAAATACATACATCTTTCAGCTTTGAGATAACGGGAAACAGCTAAGAAAATCCATATTGGTTGAATGGGTCAATATTGATGTGCTGTTCTAAAAACATTGGTGGTGACCAATGCCCCGTGGTTTTAATTGGGTCAGAATGCACAAGAGTAACACAACCTCTTATTAACATATATAAAACTATTATTTTGTAACTAAATACATAGACGACAGCAGGATACCGACTACAACCTGTCAAAATTAAAACACACACGTTTATATGAAGACGATTATATTGACGACATCATAGCTACATGGCTACACGACCACTGTTGTGGCTGTAGCCAACTTAGGCTAATTTCTATTTTTGTTTGCGACAATTTTATTTTATTTAACAAAAGAAAAGTTCACAAAATTAAAAATACAAATTCATTTACAATCAAAAGATTTTGATCAAATTTAGTTATTTATTTATTTTTTTTGATAAAAGTATTTTTTGAATAAGTATTTTTTTAAGGAAAAATATGTATTGCTACAACATTTTCATAGTTTCAATATAATTCAGAAGCTGACTACACTGCGACGATTGTAGACCACGTCATTTGTAGTCGTGTAGCTGTGTAGCCGCTATTGTCTATGTGTTTAATGCTAAATATTTTTTTTTATTTTATTTCTTTTAACTATAAATTCTAAAAGAATATCTTTTCCAAATTTCCAAGCTTTATTTTTCTAAGGTACCTTAATATCCTGATTCCAATAGAGAATATTTTTTTTAGTAAAAGCAGTAAAAGTTTGCCGAATTGGTGTAACTAATTTAAAGGTACTGCATACTTTGAGGCACAGTTTATTTTTGCAAGCGGGATATTTTAAAGAAGGTTGCGCAATACAAGGCGCTGTTTCAAAGTAATGACTAAATATTTTAAATACCTTTTACAGAGCTCTACAAATGTTTTTTAATATAAGAATTTAATATAATTTTTTTTTTTATAAAAGGGATGGGTACCTTTATATAAAGCAAATATGTAAGAGTCCTAAAATTTGGTGTGGATTACTTTCGAACAAAATATTGTCAGCATGCACGCATCGTGTGAGGGCACAGATAGTTTTCAAATAGATAACTAAATATTTAGCGCATATAGGTATGCTGCCATATAAATATTATTATCAGATTTGTGGCCAGCTGTATTTAAAAAAATTCATATAATAAAAAATCATAAAAATTTGGCCAGAGGATTGTTATAAAAAATACAACAATGAAGGCCACAACATAAACAAATAAAAAGTAAATGAAAATGAAAACGAAAACGAAAATAAGCAAAAAAAAAAACAAGTATGATATTGTGTAGTGTTGAGCATACATTTTAACTGTTGCCGCAAAGACACTTGAAAGAAATATGATCGACTTGCCTAAAGGATAAATGTAATATAAAATTCTAGCTGATTTGATGTTTTATAGAAAATACAAATTGAAATAAATTCATGAAAAATTCTGCATTTACAAGGAAGGATAATATGATGGCACAAATATGAATAATACAATTTCAGTTTTCAACTAATCTCTGAATAAAACAATGAATGACAAAGAAACAAAAAAAAAGGAAATAAAAACGAAAAACAGAAGTTGAAATTAAATGTCTGTTAAACAAACATAGAAAGAAATTTAATCAGAATACAAAAGGCTGCATTACATACAAATATTTACCCACAAACATATTGTAAGGGATTTAGTTATTTTATTAAATTTATAGCCCCAGGAGATAAATCATGTGTTCTGCAATTTGTGTCACCATTTTAGCTTTTGTAATTTAATTTTTTCCAAACTGCAGTCAGTCGTTAAAACCAACAAAACAAACCAACAAAAATAAAATTAAATATTCATTCAATATATTTTGTTATATAAAATTGATTGTATATGTAAAAGTTTTTTTTTCATTTTTATTTACACTGATGTTACTTACACATCATTTAACATATTTCAAATAAAAACATTATGGGCGCACACAATTTTTGAATTGTTTACCTATTTTGAACCCTTTAACTCTTTTTCCATCGTTGTTGTGCTGTTGAAATATTTATTTAAGTATTTTTTTTACCAATGTCCTGGTTTTAAATTACAATCAACCAACCAATCATGTTGTTGAACACTTTTGTTTCCATTGCAATTTTATAAAAATAAATTTATTGCTATATTTTAGTTATGTTATGTTATATATAAAGCCAGCCAGAAATATTATAATCTGTTAATATTTTTATTAAGTTTCTGAGAATCATTGAAGATTTAAATTTTATTAGCATTTATTTATTAACATGAAAATGAATTTTTGAAGAGGCTTATGATCGTTTTATTCTTTCTAAGTTTAAATAATATATTTTTTCTTGTATTCCTTTATCTGGGCTGGGTTGGTTGAATAGATTGTTGCTTAATATTGATGTAGACTAAGCAGTTGAAATTTAAAGAAGTTTAGATTACAATATCCCAAAGCAGATTTCTCATCACATGCTGAGATATAGCGACTAACTTTAGTATTAAAAGGCTAAGAGCACAAAGGGTGTAAGAAAAAATTATTTTTTTAAATTAACATCGTGCTATTAGGTCAACCTCATCAGGAAACCTTAATCCAAATTTTAGATAAGCTAAAGGCACCTTTTATTTAGAAGACCCTTTGTTTTATATGTGGCAGTGAAATTTTATATATTTCATTTTAAATAACCAAAATATAGAACTGGCTGGACTTAACAAGTATATTTATTTTTATTTTAGACGTAAGATATGAGTAATAATTATTAGTTCAAATATATTTGAAGATCTAATAAATAAACTATAAAAAATAAACTATGTGCACAAAAATTTAAGTTCTAGACAACATTCAACATTTTTTATTACTAATATTTTAATATTTAATATTTAATAATATTATATAATAATATAACCCATGTTATAGGAAACTTTTCAACGATTTCATATGCCACTCTTAATAATATCACATTTTTAGTTTAGAAGATATAACCGTTTAAAGGTGACCGACTTTCGGTTTTCAAAAAAACACACAATTTTTAGTAAATTTGTTGCGATTTCAGGTGTAATATCACGAAAAATAGGTAACGAATCGCCATATTTTTTGTTTGTATTGATTGATGTATTTATTAAATGTATAATGATAAAAAAAAATTAACTGTTTGCTTTGTGTTTCTCCTGGTAAATTACTATTTAAAAACTATCCGTTTTTTCACTATTTTTGAACTTTGACGGAAAATAAAAAAAATCTATATTTTTCTATATTTGTCATATTTGCAAAACCTGTTTTTTGTTTAATTTTTTTTAGTAGTAAATTTTTAGGCATGGTAGTATAAGCCTATATATTGCAAAATAAGCATAATGCCTGGATTAGTCTACGACTGAAAGTTGGCGCAACAATTACTGAAACCATTAAACAATTTAAGTACTGAAAACATGGCGTTGAACAATTTAAAATTATTTGAACTGTTTAGAAATTCAACGACACCAAAGTTTTTCATGGAAGCTGCTTTAGAAGAACTTGATAGCTTATACGGAAATATTGAGAGAAGCGAAATTATAAAAAATAATTTTTATCTGATATATGCAAATATTAAGGCAAAATGGGTGAACTCTAATCGAGCCATTCAGAACTTCAACTCTAAATACGAGGACTGGCTTAATGAAGACACCATCCTGGCTATATTGGCAGTAGATAAACCCACCACATCAACCAGAGGAGCAAAAGGAAGGCCAAAAAAAAGTATTGAGGAGTGTTCAATTTTCACAAGAAAGAGGAAACTTGCCGATGCCAGCAATGACTTCACCACGAAGCTTTTATCGGACGCGCTAGCTATTAAATATACAAAGGAAAGTGAAAGAGTTAGGTCTCAGATAACCAAATCTGTTGCTGATGCAAGCCCACTGCGACTAAAAAGGATTAAGGAAAGCATTCCCACGCCCACAAACGCACACATTAAAAAGTATGGTTCCGAAGAAGCCTTGGCCTTGTTTATGGACTTAGAACTTTCCAAAGAGCAATATGAGAAACTACGGGCATCTTTAACGCGACACGGCGCTGACGTTTTACCCGGATACAAGCATATTACTCAAGCCAAAATAAATTCACGACTACTGCATACGGAGTTTACGGAAGTCTCTGCGAAAGCCAATCTGCAGGATCTTATGGAAGAAGTTGACCCCGACCGTCCATAAAATATTGGCGCATGGCAAAGATATAATTGAGTACCAGTCTTTGCCAATTGGAGAGCTTTCTGAAGAAGCACAGGAGTCTCTTAACAATTTTATAAAAAATATAGATTGCAGAACACATTCAAAGCATCAAGGGTAAGGCAAAATGAGGACCTCTTCAACATGTTGGCAGCATCTTCCGATCCACTTATTTCTTCCCTGCGACATGTGAAGTTACGAATAGAGTTAGAAAATAATTATAGTTTAGAAATGGTTAGTCTTTTAGATATACCTTCTCTTACGATTTGTGATGAATATTTTACAGAAAATTGAAAAAATTAATTAAAAAAAAATTATTTTTTTTTTAATTTGTTGGCTAATAATTTAAAACATAAAACCCTAAAGAAAAAAAAAAAATAAAAACAATTTAAAAATGTAAAAATGATTTTTTTTTATTTAAAATAAAATTGATTTTTCTACTAATTTTAACTTTGATAACCCATAAGTAGGCCCATACAAATCGTAGCACCCTTTCCGAACACTCATTTCAGAGGCTGAACAGTTATCTATCATATGCTGTTCAAACTGTTTAATTGCAATAAAAAAACTCAAATGGCGCCTCAATGGTGCGTTGTTAAATTAATATCAGTTGTTTACTTATGTATGAAATACGGCAGTTTTGTTTGTCCGGACAAATTTTTCGAAATGAGTGAATCGCGCTGCAAAACACTCTCAGTAACAAAATTTTAGTCGGTATGAATATTTTGTCCGGCAAAATGGGTGAATCCAGAGCTTAATCCCCTAAAATAAACTAATAAAAAATATAATAAAGATACTGACGTTGGCGTATGAGTAATATTTATCAAAATTATCAAGCATTCGACGCCTTGACGAATGAGTTTCCGTTGAAACACAAATAGTGTTAATAAAGTGTTATCTTCTGAAACTTGTTGTTGTAATTCGGTCTTAACTTGTTGTTGTAATTCGGTCTTAATATTTGTGTCTACTGTCTAAAAAAATTAAAAACCCAACAGAAAATAGCCCTACGTCATAGGCATGAACTGAGGAGATCAGACAGAATTTCAGTTTTGCTAATTTAGGTATCAATGATACATAAATTAGCATAAATAAACAATTATTTTTTGGTTACATAGGAAACAAATTAAAACATTTTGTTTATTGTTACTATATTATGGTTGAATATGTATAAAAAATTGGTTATTGTTTGAGTTTTGCCTAATTTATATAGTTAAAACCAACCATACTGAATGTTCTGGGTGTAGTAACCATTTAAAGATGAAAATTAACCAGAGAAGTGACTACAGTGGACTTTTGGTGTATTGGTCTGCCTTATTTTTAAAAGGTTTATGTTTCCTTACACACAGCAGATTTATAGCAATAAGAAAAAGTGAAAAAGCTTAACTGGAACCCACCAGATGAATATGCTTAACTAAAATCATGTAGTAGACGTAAACTGGACGAGAAAAAATAAATTTGTTTCTATTTATATAACAATTCAATTCTGACTGTCATGGTATGGTCATCGATTTTAATAATTTAATGACATATATTTTATCGTTCCCAAAGAGTCAATGAATTCAATAATTTATTTTATACGCTACTCGTGTAAAATAAAATCCAAATCATATGTGTATGAACAATCTGTACGAAAAAGTTTTGGCAAAGGGAGAGCACTACACTTAAAAGCACTAGCGGGTATCGTTGTATGTGTGTGAATGTAAATAAACAACAAATAATAAAATTGATTTTATAAAATCCAATTTCACACTGTTCATATATTTAAATGTTTTCAATGTTGAAATAAAATCATGTATGAGCTTGTATGAGATTTTACAAGTGTTGGTATGTATGTTTTAAATTATTAAGGATATAAATACATCGATAAAGTTACAATATTGTAAATGTTCTGCACTGCCATAGTATCTTAATTGGTGTTATATGGATACAACAATTATAATGATTTTATGTTACAATTTAACGTTTTAAAATTACTGAGATAAAAATTACTTACAAAATATTAACTAAATACAATTTTACAAAATTAACAAATTGAAATTTTATGCTTCAGAATAAAATATCTATAGACATGCCAATTAGATTACATTTTTTATTACACGAGTGGCACTAAATATCGTCTTAAATTAACATTTACGTTTTGATTATTATGGATGGTAATTGTTATTTATGGGTCGATTATTGTAAAAATTTTAATTGTAGCAACACTTGCGAGAGACAAATCATTATTACGTAAGTCAGTCCGAAACTGTATTTCCAGAGGTCTTTAAAACTTGTTCAGACCAAAAATAATTTTTCAGTCCGACATCGATGTCTAAGCTTTTACTTGCAGGGTTTCAAAAGCCCCGAACTCGGACAAACTCCGATCTAGACAATAATATTTGACTTACCCATAGAAACAATAAAACTTACTTGACGTAGTTAAAAAGTGATACCCATAATCAGTAAACATATTCTACCAAATTTCAGCGGATAATGCATTCAATACATACCCCTAATGTTCTAAACATCCACATACAGAACTTTTTTTTTCATTTTCAAGTTCTCCGACTAGAGTGAATTCCCTATACACATCACAAATTCCAGCTGTGGCGAATACACCTATTTTCACATTCACCATTGACCGGTAATCACAAAATATATGCAGTGTCCATAGGAGATCATGCTATAGCATTATCATTAAAAAACCACACAAGTCTACCAACCATTTACACTTACATCCCACATTGGACATCATCTCTCTTCGCATCCTCATAAACAATGTGTATCGGATCTTCAAACTTTAAAAAATAAGAGATTGTAAGGCCTTCGAAACACAAGTAAGTAATATGACTGTGCATCGTTAGGCTAGTAGGTAGTGTGCTAGTCTATCAGGCCGGGGTTGTGGGGTCGATTCACACCAAAGGCTCTGATATTTTTTTATCACTAAAAGTTGTCAGGAAGGCCAAGAAGATGATTGGATATAATGTAGGTGCCTACAAATTCGTAAATCCATTAGTGACAGGTCACGGAAACTTATTAATTACACAGAGCAATAAATAAGAACTTTTCGAAATCCGTGTAAGATTTGACAGCATAGATTCGATTCTATTACTATCGTTTAGTAAAACCCTATACTCAGTTTAGCGAATTTGGTGACGAATTTTTCTTTATGGTCTTTAAAAGATTAGGAAAATCAGTATTTGACGCATAACGGAACTTTAGGCTGCGTAAACAATTGAAAATGGTGTTCCTCCTGCAGGTGTGTTATTAATTACACAGAGCAACAAATAAGAACTTTTCGATTTGACAGCATAGATTCGATTCTATTACCACAGGTTAGTAAAACCCTATATTCAGTTTGCCGAATTTGGTGACGAATTTTTCTTTATTGTCTTTAAAAGATTAGGAAAATCAGAGGGCCCTTCAAAGAAGGTGTTATCAGTTTTTGTCTAATATCTCATTCAAAAAAGGTGATAGCGATTAACTTTGTGAGGCAATAATGTTACTGAGGATTCGCTAAAAAAAATCTATTCACATTTTGTGCCAAAAAAATAATTTAATGCTGCACTTTTTTTTTTGAATAAGAATTAAAAAATATATATTTTTTTTTAATTTTTCAGCATTCCTTACTACAAGGACTCTTAAATTTTCAGTAACAGTACATCGGAAAATTGTAGCAACTGTAAAACTAAACAAAAACTACTTTTGTGAACCTTCTAATAGTGTCTAGTATCATGTAGAATTTAATACAATTTTAAGCAAATTTAAGTTTCCATATTTAAGTTCTATAATTTTATTTAAAATATTTTGAACACACTAAAAAAAAAAATTGCTTAATTTCAGATTTGATAGCCGTTTGTTTTACTTAAGACGATTTAGGTAAACATCTTTTTTCTTTCCATATTAACATTGGTCTGTCAACTCAGCATCGTTTTACATTGATTGTTTTCTCGAAGAAATTTTTTCGCTTGTAAGAAAAATAAAATTTTATATCCATAAACTGAAGCAGTCTCAGATATAAAACAACATCCGGACCAACAACGTACGGTATTCATATTCCTGATCAGCATATTTATTTTTTGGGCAACAAGTTGAGAAATAACACAAGAATTTAAACAACGAAAAAAGAAGTCATTGCCGGTAAAACTAAATGCTATTAAATGACGACAGTTATATTATGGCCAATCACCTTATCAATGATAAAGTTAAAACAGACAACAACAGCAACAAATATAACAATATTTAGAATACTTCTGTCTACTTGTAATGTCCGTCAATAATGGTTTCAGCAGTTTTATTTAGATTGAATTGCCTAATTTTTGAAATAATAAGAACTTCAACAGTTGTAGAGGAAAACCTTTTCAACGTTATGTAGAGTAAATGAAGTCTTTGCAAGCTACTTTTTGATAAAAAAATCTTTTTTGTCCATTAAATCAACCATTACTTAAGAGTTTTTTTTAAGAAAAAATTAATAGTGATTTCGATCTTCAGGTTTTGTTGTTAAATATTTATAGATATATTTTTTTAATTTAGCTTTGATATTTTTTCGAATTAATGTTACAATTTTACAGAATTCGAAAAATGACCGTGGCATTTCTCTAGCATTTCTCTAACAATACCAAAGTTAATAATTTAAAATCAAGAATTCTAATCTGATCCGAAATCTGAATTCCTATTCACAGTCGTCAAAAATTCTTCAGCGTTATATTTCACTATATCTACACATATAACAAAACCGTATCTACACATATAAATAAGACCATTTCTGCATACTTTATTGTCCAAATTTTCCTTTTCAGAGGAAATATCCTTTAGCAAATGCTTATTGTATATGGTTGGGAAAAACAATTTAGAGTTTTTTTAATCGTTATTATGTTCACGACACACCATAAGATTGGTTTGAAATATAAAATTTACGAAACACAACCAAAGTTTTATTAGTTTTTTAAAATAATGTTGTATTTATAACCATAATATATTATTAGTCAAGAAATTATGATAAGTTTGCTCGTCTGTAACCACAGTATGACTAAAAACAAACTAATTTTTGGTTTTTTTAAGTCTTGGGTTAGTTTTTAAAATTATTAGAATCTAACTTACGGATTTTTCTCACGTCGAATGATTAAGAAATAAACTAATAAATAATTTGTGTTTTATTATATTGTTACGTTTTTACCTTACGTTGGGTTCTTTAATTGCAAAATAAATACACACTGTTATTACTTTTACTGTAAGTCACTTTATTTATTAATACCACTGTTTAAAAATACAGCAAACTGTTAAACACTCTTAAAATTCGACAACTTAACTCTTTGACTTTCAAATTAATACTGCCATACTACTCGCCAGCACGATTCGCTTATATAGGTGATTAAAAGCACCAGAATGTTCTATTCCAGACATATCTGGCAGGTTCGATTGTTATTGCTCTTGTTTTCTGTTTGTGTGGTTGTTTATTTCTTTATAACTGTATGTGTGGCTGTTTATTTGTTTATGCTCGTATTTATGTATGTGGCTGTGTATTTAACTGATGAGTGTTTATTTAATGTGTGTGTGTATATGCGAATGATTGTTTAGGGCGTTACTCTTTATTGTTTGTTTCTTTCTTTCATCATTGTAAGAAAACAAACCATTAATGTTGTTGTTGTTTGGGAGTATTGTAGTTCAGAGCTTATAATAAATAAATTCTTCTTTCGTAACAATATAAACATTCCTTATGTTTATGTTTTTATATTTATATGTCTCAATTATTATTAATTTATTTCATAATAAAATTTTATATTTTACAATGTTATTTATAACTACAATGTTCTAACAACAATATTATTATAGTAATGATATGGTTTGACCACAACCATATAATTCAATGACAACATGTTGCTCTTTGATTATGGTTACCTCAACCATAATTTTTTTTTTGCGTGTGAACATGAAATATTTTTTAAATCAAGGTTTTGTTTTAAAGGTTTTGTTGCAGATATAAATGAAATGAAATGAAATACAAAACAGAAATTTTTGTCTGTATTTCTGTCTGACCATCAAATTTTAATACTCTTACGTATTTACCAAACCCTGGTTAAAGTTATAAAAATTTATATAAAAGTCTAAAACCTTTAAAGCTCTGTAAAGGACAGACAGGAAATAAGTTACTCATTATTTTAAGACAGCGCCTTCTGTTGCGCCTTAAAGTATGCAATACCTTTAAATGGGTAAAAAACCAAAATTGCTGTACTTTCGCTGCTTTCTCTCCACATTCTCTTAGAAATAAGATATTTTTGCTGAAAGAAAGGAATCTATAAGACCAGAATACTAAGTTACCTCCTCAGGAAACGTTGTTGTAAGTTGTGGTTTTTGCGTAATACTAACACAAAAAAAAAAAGAAATAAAGACAGACAGGAAATGAGTTACTATATTATTGTATGTATAGAAATACCATCTTTCCTGTGTTTTCTTTCAAGTTATTGTTTTAAATACTCGTACACTAAAACATTTCCGCCTAGTTGATTGCTTGAATTGCAACATCTGCTGCACGTTCCCATTTATCATAATTATCATCTTTAGTTTAAGCAATAGCAGTTTGGCATCTTCTTTCTCGGAAAAACTCACAGACACAAAATTTTTTTATGTTTCTAAGGACCAAAGCCAGCCAGCATTAAACAATAATTTACAAGTACTCTTTTGCATCTATCAGGAAGAAACATCGCCATAAAAATATGAAATTATAGTACACGCAATAATTAAATTATTTTTTTTGAATGTCACAACAAAAAGAAAAAACTAAAATCCATGGTGATGAGAATTGAATCAAGTTTTTAACATAAACAACGAAGTTGTTGTGTGTTTATAGGAGAACGTAGAAATAATATGGCTGTCTTTAGGATCTCTATTAATATGCTTTCTAGCAGTGATGAGATATTTTTTCTAAAAAAAAAAAATAATTTATTTATTATTATTATCAATGAAACCGTCATGTAAATTTCATTAATACATAAATTAGTAATATATAATGCTTACTTTATGTTGTAAATAATAATTAAATATGTATGTGTGTATAAAGTTAATTTTGTGACAAAAATTGTTTAAACACGTTTTTAGATTTTTTTTTATTATTTTTTAAAAAACAAAAATTTGTTAAAAATTATTCAAAATAGTATATTTTTTTAAATAATTTATAAGACTTTGGTTGTGACTTAAAAATTATAAAGTTCAAACCAACCATATTGTTTGTTCTGACCATAGTAATGTACAAGCAAATAAAATATGTTCATACATTGTTACAGAGAATATAATATGGTTCATGTGACCATAGCGTAACAATGTTTTTTCTTTGCGCGCATATGAAAATTTCTCATGTTAATAACAAGCTGGTTTCTTTATCACTGAGACCTATTTGTATACCAAACTATATCTCTCTAGCTATGGTGAACGTGGCCCATAATTTTGATAAGTGAGTCATTATTAAACCTTTTGCGTTTTAACATTCATCATTTTATGCTGAAGGGATTTAAAGTTATAGGGGTAGTAAAACAGGGCGAATGGATTCAAGTAATTTACACATTGTGTGCATAGGCCGGAACTTTTCCTGGTAAAATATCATAATCGTTTGAGAGTTAAGGAGAGGTAATTACCGAATATAATAATTTTTGGGAATTAAAAATTTATTTCTATAATTTTAATTGAATTTATTAGCTGAAACAAGCCTTATGGCGTTAGACAAAAATAATCAGCTCTTCAGGCTAGATTACGTAAGGTATATTATGCAATAAATAATCCCATAACAATAAATTCATTTAATTTTAATCACATCAAGTCAGTGTTGCAAAAAAAAACTAGAGAATACATAATTAGGACTATAAGAGATCACACAATTTCAGTTAAAATATTTATGATATGAACACAAGACAAGACAAGCAGAAGACAGAATTAACATTTTTGAGAATAATTCGTGTAAGTGATATTTTGGAAGTATTAAAACACTTAAGATTTATTACGTGAACGATTGCTTATGTAAATGATTTCATATGTAAATGATCTATCGTAACTTTCCAGACCTCACTTAATGATCCTAATGATTAATTTATAATAATACTCATGATGTCTAGTGCGAAAAATGTATGACACATAGAGAAGGGAAGTAGTAGCTATGGTTAAAGGAATAAAGAGTAATAAATTTAAGCAATTATAATGAGCCACAATGGCCTCTATGGAACTATTCTCTACATAGAACTGCCTTCATCCTTATTATGCCTTTTTCTACTAAAACAAAAACTCTTTTAATGTTTAGAAAATTTATGATTTTATTAATTTATTTATAATAAAATAAATAAATAAATAAATAAAATAATTTATTTATAAAAAAAACCGACTTCAAAACAGATAGAAGGGCACCAATTCCAAACTAAAAATGTAAGAAGTAATCTGTAAGAATTAGATTTAAACCAAATAAAAGATGCGCCAAAATTAGAGGGAAAAAAATAAAGACTATTTGAATGTCAAGCCTCTCCCTATTACTGTTCAAAAGTTAAGCTATTTTCACCAGCATCCGTCTTTTATGGGGACACCATTCAAGCCTCTGTCTATAACGGTTTCAAAGATAGGGGCACACAGATCAAATAACATCACCTATTCGGACACCCTTTAATTTACAATGTTAAATTCAAGACCTGTTGTTATAACCTGTTGTCTATAACGGTTCAAAAGTTTAAACATATATATCAAATTAAATGAAATATTGGAACACCCTTTACATTATAATTCCAAATATTTATACTTGTTATCATACCAGAGAGTGTAGTGGATATTCTGCCTAATTTTCAAGTGTTCGTGTTTAACGGTTCAAAAGATAGGGCCATATAGATCAAATTACATAATTTATGGGGACACCCTTTAGTTTCTAAGTTCAAAATATATACTTCCTATAGTGGACTTTTCAATACAGGTTCATTGTAAATTTCAGCTGTCTGTCTATAACAGTTCAAAATTTTGGCCACATACATAGAATTACATAAACTATTGGGACACCCTTTTATTTCCAAATTCAAATTTTATACTTTTTGTTATAGCTGACTTAGCACTACAGTTTCTTTGTAAATTTCAGCGGTCTGTGCACAACTGTTCAAAAGTATGGCCATATACATCAAATTAAATGAACTATTGGAGCACCCTTTAATTTAAAATTTTGAATATTTATACATTTTATTATAACGGTCATAGTAATTGACATTCTGTAAAATTTTCAAGGTTTAGTCTATAACGATTCAAAAGATAGACCCAAATAGGTTATATTATGTCACCTATGGGGACACTCTTTAAATTTTAAATTTATTTTTTTTTATTAATTTCTGCTGTTTTGAGCTGTAGCGGCACGCAATTTTTTTTAAATTTTAATTTGGTGCCCTTTACGGTTCTTAATACACGTAAAAAACATGTATGTTGTATTGGGACACCCTTTAATTTTTAATATAATGAACTGTTTTTAAAATGGGACCAACCTGAAAGCATAACCTTTCAAATAAACAAAAAAATGGCTGAGTTCTGCGGTTACATACATAAAAAAAGCAACATTCAGACGAATTGATAACCTCCTTCGTCGGTTAAAAAAAACAGTAAACTTTTTAATTTTTAACTTATACTTAAACCAATAATAATTATTATAAAAAATTATTAAAACTTGCCTTTAGTTTATTCTTTTTAAAGTCTTAAGTAGTGTATAGTGTGCAATTTAAATTTTTAATTCTTATCAACCGCAGTTCGTGGCTCAAAATGTTCACAATTTTTATTTTTCTCAAAACATGATAAACTCTAAACTTTTCATTTAAAACAATGTTAAATCCAAATGTATTAATGAAAAACGTGTTATTAAAGAAGTTTAATGTTTAATTAATTGTGTTTTACAATAATTTTTAAAGTGAAACTTAGGATTTATATATGGAATATTAATTTTAATTTAATAGAAATCACTCATACGCCAAGGAGGCTGTACATACTTTAACCCAGCAAAAAAGACATGACAAAACACATTAGTTCTACTGATCTTGCACTGGTTCAAATTAGGTGAAAACGCGTGATTTTAACCTTAGATTGTCAGTGGAGGTCATGTGTTCACAGTTAAATCAACTGACTGTCAATTACATGAATTCTGAGGACTAATGAAATTTCAATGATTCGGATAAGTTTTTAGTTTACTAAATGTCGTCATTAAAATGAGAGCCTACGACCAATGAAAATTCAGAATTTCTTTTACAGTTTTCGGCAATGCCTGGATTGGGGGCTTTCTTATAAATTTATTAAAAAAAACGAAAATAATAATTAAAAAAAAAACAGTATTAATTTCTTAATTTTAAATTTTCAAACAAGTTAAATAATTACATATAATTATACAGAGTTATCTAGAGTTTATAGCAACTGATAACCTATGAAATAAAACTATCATCTGATATTGAATAAAATATAATTTTAGCAGTAGATCCTTCCTAGCCACTTTCATCAGAAACTTGAAATGACAAGAGATGACTTGTTTATAAAAAGAAAAATATACACAACATCTCCAAAAAAGAGGAAGTGCTTTGTAATCATCATAAATGCATTTGGTTGCGTTTGCGGTCATATATTTCGCTCCGGAAGTGATGGGGCCAATTACCCACTCAAGAGCTTGAAGACCTTTCCTTGCATTCATGCTTACAGTGGAAGTAACAGTTGCACTCTAACAGATGCCTCTTGCTTTACCAGTGTTTTTAGGGTCAACTTTTGCTGCAACACGTATTCAATAGATTCCAATTAGTCCATGACACCGTTTTGGTTAATACACTTTAGATTCCATCAAGCGAAGTGTGTTTAAGATACTATTAACCACATTTCGTGCGACCACATTGGTGCGAATGATGGAGCGAGCTATCATGGGATTAGAATAACTGAATTTGACAATCACAAAAGTAAGTCATTATGTGGCAACTACTTCTTATGATAATGCCTTATCTTTGCTTAGTTATAACAGTCCTTTAAATTTTTTAAATGAAACTCAGTGTAACAACTGAGTTTGTTAGACATTTTATCTGACTATTGGCATTGTTTCTTGGTCCTGGAAATATTGTTGCTTTTGCTATTTGCAATCTTATTGAGCCATTTCTCTGCTAGTCCGGTTTCTATCTTTCAGTTCGCTTTATCTCTGGTGGATTTAAAGGAGATTTTCATGTTGTCGAAAGTTGTCTTTTGTAAGTTTTATTTTTGTTTTCATTATTATGTTTCCTTTGTTACTGTTGTCGTTTTATATTTTTTTGAGTTCTTTAAAATTAAACTTTATACAATTCTCTTGTGTCACGATTATGATTTAAAAATGACAAAAGTGGTTTGTCGATATCACCGCACAGTTGCTTAAAGAAAAGCTACACAACAAATACGCATGAAGACAGATGAGGAAAGCATCTGTTTGTTATTGAAACAAAATAAAATATTTTTTTATGAAAATTTTGTATAAACTTTTAGAAATATAAATGTACTAGGAGTATTTAAAAGTTTTGAAGTTTGAACAATTGTTTAAAGTGATAGAAAAAATTTTGTGTAAAACATTTGTCTGTAGTTTAATTATATGTTTTCTTTGTTTTTCACCTTTGGGATAGAGGTGTTCATTATATCAACCTTATTCATATATAAAGAGAAGAAATAAATTACCAATGATTACCTGACGTTTTGCTTTCAAAACTCTAAAGACATTTAATTTCAGGAGTGAAAAAAAAATTTAATTACTTGAGTTTTGCTTTTGGTTATATAGTCGAACGTCAATAAGGTAAACAGGCAATAAAAGACAAATTTGTTTGGAGTAATTTCCTTTACTCTGAGATAAATATTTTTAAAATATCATAAACACGGAAATTTTCATTAAACGATGTCTTTTAAGGCAATAAAATTAAATTCAGCTTATATGATAAAAAATCATATAGGTTTTGAATTAATAAAATATTCTTAGGTTGCCCCGGTAGGTTAGAAGATAGTGTGCTAGTCCATCAGTCTGAGGCTTACATTCCCACCAAAGACTCTGGGTGTTTCACTACAACGAGTGAGGATCCTCCTTACTATCCTCGATAAGTTAAGTTAAAATATAATTTGTTATTGTATTGTAACAATAAAATAACATAAAATAAAATAAAATAAATAAAAAGATTGTTTAAGTGAACTATACTTTGTTGCTGCTTTTCACACCCAACAGCTTCCTTTAACGTGAAGCATTTGTTTAAACTGCTTAAATGCTGTTCATCTGTAATGATCTCATTTGTAAAACTTGAAAAGCGTTTTGTCTGCTAAAATGACGGTGTCATAGTCTCTAGATAAAAAGACACACATGAAAAATTCTTTAAAGTAGCAACACCTGTAAAAAGAAATCACAAAATTGTTCCTCAGGCTGGTTTTTGCATTTGTTGAATGTTATAGGATGTGTGTGTTTAAAAGTTTTTATCTTGCACCCCAAGGAGAGCATTATGGTTTTGTTTGGTTAAACATCTATTTGCACGATGTACAGTATAACAAGGGGTGAAAAGATACGTATGGCAAATGCTGCTGTCATCACAAAAGAATAGACGTGAGTTAAATTATGCGTAGACTTCACCTTCACCGTGTCTTATATGCTTTATAACAAGTGGTGTCAGTTTATTAATCAGCATAGCAAAAGTATGAAAAATACAAAAAGTAGTTTTATTTGCTTAATACTTTCATTTTCAGCTCTAACATTTTCTATAATTATTTCCAGCATTTTTCTTCTTCCAAACTGTGGTTCAAGAACATAAGGGCTGGAAAAATTTGGCCATCGATTTCACGGCATTCGCAATTGGCCCATACCATCGCAGTTCATGGACTTACCAGTAAAGAATTGTAAATCCTTAAAACGGCTCAAGATTTCTTTCATTACTTTGTTCTTGTTGTTCTTGAAGACATCAATTTGATCGGGTGATCTCTTTTCCAATTCAGCCAACACCTATTTAATGTAGTCTTTCAAGTACAAACTAAAACTTTCTTGTCTCCGAAAGCATAGCATTCTTGTAAATAGTGGTTTAGAACAACATCAACGCCGGTCTCAACGGTTGAGTCTATACTCTCATCAGCTTCTTCAGCTGAGGGACTTAAATCTTCAATTTTAATTTCACCTCGTTAATTAAAGCATCGATCAATTTCGTTTTGTACGTATCTGCGAACATTTCATCATCAATAAGGATAAGGATATTGATTTTCATGATATCAATGTTCTATTATTTACTGTGGTATAAACAGAGATGATACGAATAGGGGGAATCCAACGAAGATGCTTGC
The DNA here is from genome assembly GCA_949628195.1 of Phasia obesa. Taxonomy (NCBI): domain Eukaryota; kingdom Metazoa; phylum Arthropoda; class Insecta; order Diptera; family Tachinidae; genus Phasia; species Phasia obesa. The sequence goes on along the minus strand of OX451217.1, from coordinate 11,171,701 downwards.
CACGCGCTTAATTAAACAGCGAAAAAGAAATAATTAAATATTTAGTTAAATTCCCGAAATCATTGTTAATACATTTTTTATTATTTTTTTTAAGCACAAAACAAACATAAAAAAACAAAATTTTCAAACAAATAATATTTATTTTTAAAAAAATTTTGGTTAACTACAAAAAAACTTTGGTTGTGGCGTAAAAATTAAATAGTTAAAACTAACCATGTTGAATTTTTTTGTACGTAGTAACTATTTAGTGTTAAAATTTTAACCAAACCTCTTTTATCGGGACTAAGTAATGTTACAAACAACTGAAATTTGTTCATTGCAACTATATAATGTTGAAGAGAACATAATGTGGTTTCAGGGACTATACCATAACCATGGTTCTTCTTTGCATGTATCATCTAGTTTATTAATATCTAAAAATGTTTAAGATGTTAATACATTTTGCCTCGGTAATAAAATATTTTTTGAATTCATATACAAAGTAGACAAAATAAATCAGTCAAGTGCGAGCTAGACTCACACATGTAGGGTTCCGTACTATGTTTAGTGCAACTTTAAAATTGTTAATTTTTTTATGTCTTATGAGGCAACCTTTAATTTTAGAATTAAAGTCATATTCACGAAAATTGCATCACTATTGGAACACCCTTTAAATAGCGGCCATGGTAATACCTTTCTATAAAAATATCAGGCAACGACCTATTGCGGTTCAAAAAATAAGGTAATATACGTGAAAAACATGTCACTGATGGATCACCCTTTAGTAATTAGTAATTGTTACTGTGGCCGAAGTACAACATCTACTGTAAACAATACAAGAGTCTACCTATTACGGTTCAAAAAATAAGACTATTTAAAGCTATTCATCATATCTCTTTCAGAACACCCTTTAATTTTTATTATTTGTTATAGTTTCCATAGTAATAAACCTCCTGTAAAAACTTCAAGAGTCTACCTATTATCGTTCAAAACCTATGCCATATACACATACAAATCACGTCACTAACGAATCACCCTATAAGTTTTAGTATTTATTGCTATAGTGGACACAGTTATACACCTTCTGTGAAAATTTCAAGAGTCTTGCCATTAAGGTTCAAAACTTAGGCCTTATACATGCAAATCACACCACTATCGGAACACCCTTCAATTTTTAGGTTTATTTTTTTAGACTTGTTAATAAAGCGAACTAAGTTTTAATTACTGTTTGTAAATCTTGACTCTATGCCTCCTACAGTTCAAGAAATAGGCACATATTCGTGAATAACACCTCTCTATCGGAACAGCCTATAAGTTTTAGTATTTGTTGCTATAGCGGCAACAGCTATATATCATCTGCGAAAATTTCAAGAATTGCCTATTACGGTTCCAGAGATAAAAGGCGTTGACAGACGGACAGACGGACAGACATTGAACCAAAACAATAGGGTCACGTTTTTACACTTTGTGTGCGGGATGTCTTTGCGCTTTCTTTGTTTTTCCATACTAAAATAAATTCTTGTCTAAACTGTTGCATGATTTATAATTTCTGGCTCTTTTGCCAAAACAATTTCTTATTTAAAATTTACAAAATGACGATATTTTCTGCTCGAATTGAAGTAACTGCATGATTTCAATTCTGTATGCTCTCCGTATATCAAATAGTTTGAACTAAAAAACATCATTCCCCAAGCACCCAGTAAATACGTTTCGATGTTAATATATTTGAGTTTTTGTGTTGTCCACGAGAAAACTTTCTAACTAAACTAAAAGTTTTAAAGTTCTATTTTTTTTTTCTTCTTTTATATTTCGTAATTCTTTTGTTGTAGCGTTTATCACATACATATAACCAGCAGTACATTGAAACATTGAATGTGTTTGGTAAATGTTTGCTTTCAATATTCGAAATGAATATGTAGGTATGTATTTTGTCATAAATAAATAAGGAGTTTCCAGAAAAAAAAAAGGCAAAAAGACAACAGATTAGTCCCGTCTTTCTGACAATTAATAATATAAATTGCATGGTATATAGTGAATTATAATTATTAAAATTGTTTTTAAATATTTTAAATAGCTTTTAGTTTTATTTGCAAAACTTTTCTAAATAAATTTATATATGATATCCTATGATTAAATTTTCATATAAATTGTGAACCTCCTTAATGCATGCATCCAATGCATCTACACTGGTGCCAAGTCGTTGTGCATTCTACAAGTATGCATATAAAACATAAATACATGTAGAAATCCATATGCAAACACACCCAATATTGTAAGTAGAATATAGTATATGAACTAGTGGCAGGTCGAAACTTCTGCTATACTGTACACATACAATCATTTACTTTTCCATACACAGTGATATCAACTGTTGTTTCTACCAGCCATATGCTGGTTCTATTTATTTGCATGCAACCCATATGCCACTCGTCAGCACATGTAAATTTCCACCTGAACGCCTATAAACAAAAAAAAAATACTATATTCACATCGACTAACACATTTGTTCATATAAATTTTCCAATACGGACTCAATACTTGTTTGTAAAACTCTAAGCAAACAATTGTTAAGGGTTTCAATAATCATGCATCGTTTTTAAACAGAATAATAGTGCACGCAGTAGAGTAAGGATAAAAATTCTACAATAAGAAGTAAATGGGGGAAAATAAGAAAATTAAAATCTAGTGAATGACAACGTTATGATCATGTCGTGTTCTATATTAGTGAAACATTTTTTGATTTATGATAGTTTCAATAACCTCTAGAATGTGCAAGTTCAATAAAGGTAATCAAATAACTGGAATAATTTAAAGTAATTAAAAGGGGAGGGAGGCTTGTTATTTAAGCGCTCTTGTAGTTAAGTAATATAGTTTTGCCGTTTTATTTAAATTATTTTCTATCAGTAATGGATAACACACTGTGTAATTTTTTAAGTCATGGCAAAATAACCATATACGGACACCACTACGTGATAAAAGACCAAAAAAAAAGACCCCTGTCTCCCAGTTTTGCCCAAAGTCCTCCAGGTTTTTTTTTATGGGCCCTCAAAGATGTGGGCCTCGATGTCATTTTTGCAAAAAAATGATCATTTACTCAAGCTCATATTTTGCAAACTGTTTGGAATTTTGATATACTCCCTGAGAAAAAGTTGTAGCTCTTGTCATAAAGAACAATAATTGTTAACATATAAAATCAAAAAAAAACTTCATCTTCAAGGTCAAAATCGCAAAAAACTTTAAAAAATTCAATTTGTTTACCTTTTTTCCCCTGTTCAGGTCCATAGGTAGCAAACCGTTCAAAATTTAAGGAAACAATCAACTACAAAAAAGAACCTAAGATCTCAATAAACAACTTTCTAGAATATATGAACTTCCTAGGAATGATTCTTAACACCGTTTAGGTAGCGCTTATGTAGCCGCAAAAGTGAAAAATTTTCCGAAAATTTTTTAATTTCATATGTTTTTTTCTTTACTTCAACATTGAGATACTATAAAGCCTTCTCCCGTAAGTGAGTTGTTTATTTATTTATTTATTTATTAGGTTCATTTTTGTAGTTGATTGTTTCCTTGAATTTTGAACGGTTTGCTACCTATGGACCTGAACAGGGGAAAAAAGGTAAAAAAAATTGAATTTTTTAAAGTTTTTTGCGATTTTGACCTTGAAGATGGAGCTTTTTTGATTTTATATGTTCACAGTTTTTGTTCTTTATGACAAGGGTTACAACTTTGCTCAGAAAGTATATCAAAATTCCAAACGGTTTGAAAAATATGATTTTGAGTAAATGATCATTTTTTTGCAAAAATGACATCGAGGCCCCACATCTTTGAGGGCCCATAAAAAAAAAAAACCTGGAGGACTTTGGGCAAAACTGGGAGACAGGGGTCTTTTTTTTGGTCTTTTATCATGTAGTGGTGTCCGTATATGGTTATTTTTTTCCGTGTTGCACTGTGCAATTAAAGCATAAATGTTGACTTTAATTTTATTGTTTATGACTTTAATATGATTTACAAACTCTCGTTTGTTAACTGGGTTACAATGAAATACACAGATTAAAAATGCCACAGAACATTCCTAAAGAAAATTGAACTTTTTACATCCAATATGTTGTTGATTTTGTTATTCATTCTTAACATTCGAGTTCAGCCGGACGTGCATATCTGGTAATTTTTCTACTTATTTTAATAATGAAACAGTTTTGTTGAAGTGTGCTTTTCTGTAAATCAATAAAGTTTTGAATGGCAAAACTAGTTTAATTTATAAGAATTTATATATGTTTGTAATTTAAATTGGTTTAACAAAGAATCACATTGTGTCTTCTTTTGCATCAACGATAAGAATATTTTCCGACACGTTATTTATGTATAATAGAAGGATATATAATGGTTAGTTATTGCTGCTGTGGTATAGAGTATCAAGAAATATTCGAAGACTACTTTTTGTGGAAAATGTGTATGTCTTTTCCTAACTAATCCAAACATGACTAAAAGCGATTTCAATAAACGTATGGTCAATTTCTCTTTAATTGCTTTCTTGGGGGCGGATTGCATTATTACACAGTCGTATAGAATAGAATATGGAGTATTTCAAGTAGCCTTGCAAATTGTCAAATTTGCGAAGCTCACATGACTACTGAGAGCGATTGATTAGAACAGAGCTATATACAGTGGAGAATATCATAGCAGTCAATATGGCTTAATATTGGTCTTGTGCATCTACACACATAAAATTATGCGTAACGTTCATCTAATTGGAAAATTGCTTTTAATTGAGAATAGTTTGAATATTGATACAGGTCAGCTAACAGCTCAACCTCTGCCATCTCGCGAACTGTCATTTTCTGATTTAAGGATTCTATCAACAATACTGGGCTATATAAAAGATCGGTACCTAGTATAACTATAACAAAAATCAGAAAAATATTTTTACCATACAAATTTATGATACTGAAACCACTGGATCACACTTTTCCTTGGTTAAAATAAAAAATTTTATTTGACCGAATTTATCTGCTTAATAAAAAATACAAATCAACAGCCTGTAATCGAAATCAGCATTGATTTTTTAATAAACTATAATGAGGTTAAAGTTAAAAAGTCGTTGTTTTCAAACTGCCTTCATATATTACACACGCAAAAAAAAAACATGGTAACCATCATCTAAGAGCAACGGCTGCATGCAAAATGGCCCTATGAAAAATCGCCCAAAAACACAAAAATGAAAAATTACCGAATGAATAATCACCCTAAAGAAATGAAAGATTGCCCAAAAAAGAAAAATGGAAATTTGGCTCAAAAATTGCGAAAAAGTACCCAAATATAAATGAATTATCGCCCAAATTTTTTTATACTCTTCTTTTTAAATAAAAAAAATGGCAATAGTTTTAGCAAGGGCACTGATATTGGTTTAATATATCGAAAAAGCTTTCAGCTTGCAACTTCTGTAATCTTAGAACAAAACCCAAGAAAGCTGTGACACCTGCTGCTCCTGGGGGTGCTGCCAAAGGAACTCTGAGTAATCGTGGTCACGGTCACTATAAACTTTGCTAAATTTAATCGTTGATTTAAATTATTTGAACCGTTGATTGAACTCATCGAGCAAGCTTCGAGAAGAAGTTGTATGTAATCTGTGATCACAGTCTGTTAGGAAGCGTTTTGGTACCAATTTAAATATATTGTCGCCAATGTACGCAAATAAATATTGTGCGCGTTGATTCAAATAAATATGAAAGGAAATATATGTGAGAAAAAAAATAATAAAGGTACTAAAAGTTTAATAATATGAGTTGAAATGAATTATTTAGATTAATAAATGAATTATTGTTTATTGTTAAGCTTTAGAATTGGGCGCCGTAAGCAAACATTTTTTTCCCTGCGGCGCACAGTGTCGTGACTTCATATAACGAGTGGCCATAAATAGAAAAAGTAATTGTAAAGAGCTGAAATTTGGCACATATATTTAGGTTGGCAAAACGTAACAAAATTTAAAATTTAAAAAAATTCGAAGCAAGGATTCGCGTTCTTCCCGTATAACCTGAAATTTATAAGTGTCATAAAAGTTAGAAAAATGCTAACTTTATGAAAATTTTTTGACCAAATTTGATTTAATTCATGTAAGGCACACGTTAGGCTAAAAAAAAAAATACCGTTTATATACTTAAAACATAATACAACAACTAATCTAGTACAAATTTGGTTTATTTGCCAACTAAATTCAATTATATAACCCTACGAAGTACGTGGTCATTTTTATTTCTTTTTATACAAAACATTTCAAACCACAATTTTGAAGAGCCATATCTTTAGAAAAAAAATATTATTTTAATCTAAATTTTTTTACGCTTATTAGTAAAAGTGTCTTTTATTAAATGCCATTAGCCATTTTTTTAATTCCCATAATTGGATTTTTTCTATATATGGCCACGCTCACAACACTGTGCGGCACCTAATGCTAAAGTCTAACAATAAACACATTAATAGCAACATTTATATATTTCAACTTATATTACCAACTTATTTATAAAATCTCAACTAGAAATATTTACTAGTATAAAAGAAATAAAGCAGCTTGTACTTTTTTGGCAGAACAATTTACTTAAATAATCAGAAGCTTTTTGAAAACTGTCATTGGTACAACCTTAAATGTGATGTCAATACATTTTCTGTAAATTAATTATTTTTTTTTTGGAAAAGCAGAGACAGAAACTAAGATGCTAAGTATTTTTTCAGTTTAAATCCTAATAAATTTTTAATGTTAACACTTCTGCGGTTTAAGGTAAACTTTATAACTACTTATTATTAGTGATAATTATTTATTAAAAATATATCGCTTTTAAGACAAACCATTGTTTTTTCACTCTTATTATCAAAAATGGATGGTCTTTCATGAAAAATATAAAAATTAATTATTCTTCAAAAATGACGAAAACTCACCCAAAATTTTTGGGTTACTTTTCATATGAAAACATTACCCAATTTTGTATGAAGATTTCTTGGGCAATTTTTCATTTATGCTTTTGGGCGATTTTTCATAGCGTCATTTTGCATGCAGCCAAGAGCAAGATATGGTTAAATTATATGGTTGTAGCCAAACCATACATATTTTTATTAAACATAATAATTAAATAAAAACTACGAAATATCAATAGGGAACATTTTTATAATTAAATTTTTTCATTTAATATTTTTATCAATGATTTAAATTTTACTAATTCTTACTTACTAATACTTACTAATAAATAATAATTAAATTTGTAAACTGTAAAATTGTATAGTTAAAATCAACCATGTTGAATTTTGTAGGTGTAGGAACCATTTAATGATGAAATCATAACCAAAACTTGTTTATCGTGCCCAAGATATGTTGTTCATCTCAACCATATATTGTTACAGGGAACGTGATATGATACCATAACCATGTTTTTTCTTTGCGTGCATTTTAACACAAAAGAGTCTTACCCACATCTTACACCAAATTTCTTTTTCAACTTTAATTCAATGAACTATTAAATAAGGCCTTGTCTTTTTCCAATTTTTCAATAACTAAATTTGTCTGAACTTATCGTTTGTTAAAAAAACCTAAATTAATAATTTTTTGTCCACATTTGTAATGAAGTTTATCCCAAAAAATGATAATTATATAGCCTCTTACATTACGAAATCTAAAAGCCAATTGAACCGTTTATGGACTTAATAAATATATTATTCTATTTAATTTTTTTTTTTGTTTCTTTTTTCAGGTTTTCACCCAAAATTAGTATATTTTCTTACTGAAACTAAAATGAATGTCGAGAATAATAAAGAGGATAATCAGAATGACTTTCTAGATAAAGATATGTACATAACTTTTAAATTTAAATAAAATACCAACTGTTACAATAATAGTTTTTTTTATATTTCGAATTTTTACTACTCGTTTGGTGTAAAAATAAATATATTGTTTTAAGCACGAACAAATAAAGTTAAATATTTGTTTTATCTTTACGGTAACAGTAACTTTGTTTGTATAAAAGTTTTGTAACTTGTGAAGGTGTCAAGGGTGATTTACATACCTATATACACATACATATACAAAAAAGCAAACAATAATAGTTTTTACCTTGTCATATTAAATTTTCAAAATAGCACAAATCCATGTTTTTGTTTTATGACTTCAAAGGATTGTATTTTTTTAATTCTTGCCTTAATTTGTGTTTTTAGTTTTTTAAATATAAAGTGATATTTTTGTTTATTTTTATAAAATTACTTTGTATTCGAGACACGTGCCAATGTTAAACACCTTTAGTTATAGTTACTATTCTGTCAAGCAAAATTTGCACTTAATTTAGCAATGCATTTTAAGCAGGTAGCCTCACTATGGAGGGAAATATTCAGGCGAAAAATTTAAATTTTTTTATGTGGATTTTGACAGTTAAACTTACAATATTTCTCCTTAAATGGAAGATGAACTATCAAGCACCATATAAAAAAATAAATATTTCCCCTCCGTAGTGAGGCTACCTGATGAATGTGTCTTGTAAGTTACTATGACAAATTGTTTAATTTTATAATCAAAATGTATCTGCTCCAAATAACGGTTTACTTCATTTTGATAATTTTACGGTCATAGTAATATATATACGAAGCCCACTACTCAAGCGATGACCTGCTCTCTCTCACCTGCCATATCCACTTATCATGACAATTAAATAATTCATTAGCTTTTGAACCACACGAAACATTTGAATGATAATTTACACAAGCATTTTTAAGAGCGACAGCGATATTATCTTTTTTTACTCCTTAAAATAAAATTTTTTATAACTCTAATGTTAAGATGCTTTAGTTTAGGATAGAACTGGAAAATATATTTTTAGATTTTTATTTTTAATTTTCCCTTATGAAAACTCTGTTATTATTTTTACTTAGTTTGGTAGCCAAACTTATCATAAATTCACGCTTAGAAATTGTAAAATTTTATTTTAAAAGTTGTTATTCAGTTCACAAGTGTTTTAAATTAAAAAAGAAAAATAAGGGATATTCTCTTGGTAAATTCCACAAAGCTAAACAAATTATTATTTCTATCGGTGGAATCATTGGTCCCAACTGAGTGAGATTATCAATTGAAAACATGTTTTTCCAAAAGTATCAAGAGAAAAATTAATCGATAATTAAATTTCACCACCAGCCAATACCGGCGGTCACATACCCAACCAACACTTTAAAGTTAATAAAACTTTCTTAATAGTTTACGTACACGCAGAGAAAAAACTTGGTTATGGTATGGTCCCAAGAACCACCGTATGTTATCCGTAACTATATATGGTTTCGATGAACAACCTATAGTTCTTTTAAACATTACTACGGTGATGACAAACAAGTTTTTGTTGCTATTTGTTCACTCAAAAAATGTAACATGGTTGGTTGGAACTATATTATTTTCAAACCACAACCAAAGCTTTATAAGATATATTATTAGTAAACAAATTATGATTATATTGCTCGTCTGTAACTTTAGCATAACTGAAAAGTAACAGACAATGTTTAGTTTTTTAAAATGTTATGTTTAAAATTATTAGAATCTAACTTTACGGGTTTAAAAAAAAAATACTTTAGGAATTGAGGCTTTCTCATATCGAATGCTTAAAAAAAGTAATAAATTAATGCGTCTTTTATTATAAAGTATGTTTATCTCAACAAACTAGCTATGCCCGCCACGTCGTGGCCGTCCTGACAATATTTTTCTCGATTTTGCTTTGAATGTATTCCACACATATTGTAGGACACTTACTTTTATAGTGCTTCAGTCATGGTTTCATGGGTTCATATCCCACTTTCAAAAATAAAAGGTGCGCAACGGTGTTTAAAATATCCCAGTTTTAAACCGAAAATTTTAGTACCTTTAATCCGGAAAATGCGTACTTTTATTTTGTTTTTATATTTACATATACAGGGTGGCGCAAAAGTAATCCTCCTATCAGAAAATGCTATAAATTTTGCGATTGGCCCCTTTTCAATTCTGTTTTGATATTTGTGTAGTAAACACTTGCGAAATACACGTTAATAAACAATGTTACGCTACACTGCTCCAGAACGCGGAATATTGGTGACTATTTATTTTTAAAATTTTTTTTAATTACAGCCAAAAAACATCGGAAGGTTATTTTTGCGCCACCCTATATACCTCATTATATTTATTCTATAACAAAGTTTTATATTTTAAAATATTATTTTTAAGCTAAAATATAATACGGTTATAACATAACAATACTAATATTATGTTATTAATAATATGGTTTAATTCAATTATGTTATGTCGCTCTTATATTATGGTTACCTCAACCATGTTTTTTCTTTACGTAAAGTTGAATTTTTTTTCAATTTTTTAAATTGAATCAGTATTAACAATTCATTGGAAAAAATTTCCCAGTCACCTATAAGGATTTTACGCCTCCCAATCTACTTGAAAATAACTAATCACAAGTTAGATGCGTCGTGTTGTTGAGTTTATATCCCTTTAAGGATTTTTTCTAAACAACCAATGAGATTTATGCTTATTCTTCTGGCATAATATTTCACTTATTCTGTGTTAGGTCGTGCGTGACATATTCATTGTTGTCGTCTAGTAATTATTTTCTTTTTTGCATTTTAGTAATGCTTGCATGTTTTTCTTGTTGCTTTTAGTAACATATTCCTTTGGAATTTTTCTCCCGAATGTTCCCTAACTTGTTAGAATGGTGTAACAACTGATCTATCGTATAGTACAGCACGTTTAACTGCCACATGTTGTAACATATTTGTGATGTTCTTATAGAAAACCCATTATGGAAATAATAAGGGAAATTTATG